>OX457026.1:18241636-18392311 GCA_949752745.1 Protula sp. h YS-2021
ATCATATTTATCATATTTTCGGGTCACAGAATTGATTCCTGCACTTTTAAAGCGAAAATTACAACTTTCTTACATTATCGCCCAATATTCTCTATTATCGCCCACCCGAAAAATATCACATTTATCATATTTTCGGGTCATAGAATTGATTCCTGCACTTTTAAAGCGAAAATTACAACTTTCTTGCAGTATCGCCCAATATTCCCTACTATCGCAATTCCAAAAAATATCATATTTATCATATTTTCGGGACATAGAATTGATCCCTGCACTTTTAAAGCGAAAATTACAACTTTCTTGCATTATCGCCCAATATTCCCTATTATCACCCATCCGAAAAATATCATATTTATCATATTTTCGGGTCCTAGAATTGTTTCCTGCACTTTTAAAGCGAAAATTACAACTTTCTTACATTATCGCCCAATGTTCCCTATTATCGCCCACCCGACAAATATCACATTTATCATATTTTCGGGTCATAATATTGTTTCCTGCACTTTTCAAGCCAAAATTACAACTTTCTTGCAGTATCGCCCAATATTCCCTATTATCGACCATCCGAAAAATATCATATTTATCATATTTTCGGGTCACAGAATTGATTCCTGCACTTTTAAAGCGAAAATTAAAATTTTTTTACATTATCTCCCAATATTCCCTATTATCGCCCACCCGAAAAATATTATATTTATCATATTTTCGGGTCCTACAATTGTTTCCTGCACTTTTAAAGCGAAAATTACAACTTTCTTGCAGTATCGCCCAATATTCCCTATTATCGACCATCCGAAAAATATCATATTTATCATATTTTCGGGTCACAGAATTGATTCCTGCACTTTTAAAGCGAAAATTACAACTTTCTTACATTATCGCCCAATATTCTCTATTATCGCCCACCCGAAAAATATCACATTTATCATATTTTCGGGTCATAGAATTGATTCCTGCACTTTTAAAGCGAAAATTACAACTTTCTTGCATTATCGCCCAATATTCCCTACTATCGCAATTCCAAAAAATATCATATTTATCATATTTTCGGGACATAGAATTGATCCCTGCACTTTTAAAGCGAAAATTACAACTTTCTTGCATTATCGCCCAATATTCCCTATTATCACCCATCCGAAAAATATCATATTTATCATATTTTCGGGTCCTAGAATTGTTTCCTGCACTTTTAAAGCGAAAATTACAACTTTCTTGCTTTATCGCCCAATATTCCCTGTTATCGCCCACCCGACAAATATCACATTGATCATATTTTCGGGTCACAGAATTGATTCCTGCACTTTTAAAGCGAAAATTACAACTTTCTTGTATTATCGCCCAATGTTCCCTATTATCGCCCACACGAAAAATATCATATTTATCATATTTTCGGGTCATAGAATTGATTCCTGCACTTTTAAAGCGAAAATTACAACTTTCTTACATTATCGCCCAATGTTCCCTTTTATCGCCCACCCGAAAAATATTATATTTATCATATTTTCGGGTTATAGAATTGTTTCCTGCACTTTTAAAGCGAAAATTACAACTTTCTTGCAGTATCGCCCAATATTCCCTATTATCGTCCATCCGAAAAATATCATATTTATCATATTTTTGGGTCATAGAATTGTTTCCTGCACTTTAAAAGCGAAAATTACAACTTTCTTACATTATCGCCCAATGTTCCCCATTATCGCCCACCCGAAAAATATTATATTTATCATATATTCGGGTCCTAGATTTGTTTCCTGCACTTTTAAAGCGAAAATTACAACTTTCTTGCTTTATCGCCCAATATTCCCTGTTATCGCCCACCCGAAAAATATCATATTTATCATATTTTCGGGTCACAGAATTGATTCCTGCACTTTTAAAGCGAAATCACAACTTTCTTGCTTTATCGCCCAATGTTCCCTATTATCGCCCACTTGAAAATATCATAGAAATGGCCCACTGACAACAAAATTACTGAAAAGTCCAACCAGAAGTACTTGCATGTAACATATTGTGCCCCTCTGCAAATTGAAACTTTGCTTTTTTAAGAAGAAAAATGGAAATTTCCAATTTTTTCAAAGCTGCAAACTTCGAAGCTCAGTAGATTCAAAAATGAGGCGAAATTCAAAAATCGAAAAAAGTACTTTTTTCACCCTTTAGTTCTAGTTTCTTCATAACAAATTTCGGAATCTTCCGATGAAAAATGAGGGACTAGATAGGTTTTTTCGTATTTTGCCCAAATTGGCAATAAAATCGCCAAAAATGGTTTAAACCAAAAAATAAAAAAAATTCCTAATGCAGTAGAAGGCTAAAAACTCGTGTTAAAAATTTGGTACGAATCGGATAAAAAATAAAAAAGATATTCCACTTTAACTACTTTGTTAAGAAAAAAAAATTGGAAATTTGCCAATTTTTAGAAGTTGCAAACTTTGAAGCTCAGTAGATTCAAAAATAAGGCGAAATTCAAAAATCGAAAAAAGTACTTTTTTTACCCCTTAGTTCTAGTTTCTTCATAAAAAATTTCGGAATCTTCCGATGAAAAATGAGGGACTAGATAGGTTTTTTCGTATTTTGCCCAAATTGGCAATAAAATCGCCAAAATTGGTTTAAACCAAAAAATAAAAAAATTTCCTAATGCAGTAAAGGGTTAGGAACTCGTGTTTAAAATTTGGTAAGAATCGGATAAAAAATAAAAAAGTTATTCCACTTTTAACGGTCGCGGGACGGACAGACGGACGGACGGACGGACGGACAGACGGACGGACGGACGACACTTGCCCCCATCTGTATAGCCCTGTTGGCTGAAAAGCCAACTGGGCTAAAAAAGGAACTCATCTGGAATTGTAAAATAATGCTGCGCTAAAATAGTGAGCTGAAACATTCAAAGCAGTTAAAAATGGTCCTGAGAAAAACAAAAATAATGTTAATTAAAAACCGAAAATGAACCGCGGTTTTCCACGGAGCACGGTTCGGTTTAACCGAACCGCCACCTTCACGGTTAACCGTCCAAAACGGTAAACCGTCACATCCCTAGTCATAATGCGCTATGCAAACCTAACGGTGAATGGACCATGATTGGACCGCGATTTGTGACGTCAACAGCCACCAGTCACATTGTATTTTAATTACAAAATACAGCCTTTTACTTTTCAAGCATTACCACAGCTTTCGTTCTGTTTTTTTTTTTTATTCTATGGAATGTACGTACTTAAGTAAAAGCACTTACTTGAGTGAAAAGCAGTTTAATGACGGGTGTAACTCTAACTATAATTGCATTTGTCCCATAAAGCACTTGTCTGAAAGAAAAATAAAATAAAACAGACAAACTAAACTACCAACTACTTTATGACCTTGTTTTCAAGATTCTACGGGGTAGGCAAATAGTCTCTCTGTAAATAGGTCACCAGCAAAAAAATGTGAATCACCATTTTAAAAAGATCAGTTTCATTATTTCGAAAAGGAGCAATACCACAATAGACAACAATGACTCGGGACAGGCACTGGTTGCTTAGATACAGACAACTGGGGCACAACACTGCGACAGTCACAACTATAGATGCATGTCAAAGGAATTACCCTTAAACTTGACACCGTGCGTTACGGACAATTTTAGTAATTCTCGTTGGTCATGCTGGAAGTGTTTTGGATACCGCCTCGGCTCGTCTGTGGCACTGTGAAACGCTGTTACACCCTACACACCGCGCCGACACACTGTGAACCGCTGTTACACCCTACACAGCACGCTGTCACACTGTGAACCGCTGTTACACCCTACACACCACGCTGTCACACTGTGAACCGCTGTTACACCCTACACACCACGCTGTCACACTGTGAACCGCTGTTACACCCTACACACCGCGCCGACACACTGTGAACCGCTGTTACACCCTACACACCGCGCCGACACACTGTGAACCGCTGTTACACCCTACACACCGCGCCGACACACTGTGAACCGCTGTTACACCCTACACACCGCGCCGACACACTGTGAACCGCTGTTACACCCTACACACCGCGCCGACACACTGTGCACCGCTGTTACACCCTACACACCACGCTGTCACACTGTGAACCGCTGTTACACCCTACACACCGCGCCGACACACTGTGAACCGCTGATACACCCTACACACCACGCTACCAGGTAGTTGTAATCTATGTACCGCACTGACAATTATGCGCCTGCGCAATGGCATTGAGCTACCCATTCCATGTCATGTTACCTAACCGCTTACACAGTGTCCCCAATGACACGAAATCTACCACACCTCGGGCTGCATTTTGGGAGGGAGGGAGGGCGGCACGTGGGGGAGGGGGGAGGGGGGCTAGAAATGTGCTACCATCTTGTCTGTACTCACTTATTCAGCTGCTGTGTGTGTGATAGTCCCTTAGCTTGGTGGAAGGAGGAACACGGAGTGTCACTGTCCAGACCTCTGCAAGGCAAGCACTCAGTGATGTAATCTGTTATCCAATCAGCGCACGGCACATTACAGTGTGTGCGAAAAACTACACAAATATACAAGTTTCTGGCGCCCAAACTGGTGATGGTGGATAGCGCTTCAATGTCAGCGACCATGGCAGCTATTGTTAGAAGAGAATTAACATCCAGTAACTTTACCTTAACGCTCAAAACGGACGTGTATCGTAATCAGAAAAATCCCGAACACAGTGAGATAAATTACTGGAAATACAATAATACAATGATTATACCACTTAATTAAAAGCTGAATTATGAGCAACTTATCATTATAACCTTGTTTCTAATTTCCGAGAAAAAAAAACAACAAAATAACTAAAATTGTAAACAAACAATACACATGGATGCTGACCTCAATTTATCAAAATTGTTAAGTTCTGGATGCCACATGTACTTGACTTTCTTGTTCATGAAATACCGGCTCCGCGCATGATCCTATGTAACAAAAACCACACTACTCAGGTACGAGTGACGGGCTGGATGGGAGGACCGTGGGGGCGGGGGACGGGGGAAGGGCGGTACATCAAGTACCGGCTCCGCGCATGATCCTATGTAACAAAAACCACACTACTCAGGCATGAATGACGGGTTGGATGGGAGGACCGCGAGAGCTGGGGATGGCGGGGGGGGGGGGGGGGGAGAACCAGCAAATACCGGCTCCGCGCATGGTTCTGTATGATAAATACACCACTACTCAGGCATGAGTGATGGAATGGATGGGATGACCGAGGGGGCGAGGGAGGGGGGGGGGGGGGGAACCAGCAAATACCGGCTCCGCGTATGGTCCTGTATGATAAATACAACACTACTCAGGCATGAATGACGGGCTGGATGGGATGACCGAGGGGGCGGGGGAGGGGGACCAACAAATATAGGCTCTGCGCATGGTCCTGTGTCAAAAAGACAACACTGCTTCAGAGACGTGTGTATCAATCGATTCAGGCACGAGTGGCCAATCCCCTGGCGGGCTGGATGGGAGGTGGGGGGGACCGCGGGGGTTGGGGGAACCAGCAAATACCGGCTCCGCGCATGGTTCTGTATGATAAATACACCACTACTCAGGCATGAATGACGGGCTGGATGGGATGACCGAGGGGGCGGGGGAGGGGGACCAACAAATATCGGCTCTGCGCATGGTCCTGTGTCAAAAAGACAACACTGCTTCAGAGACGTGTGTATCAATCGATTCAGGCACGAGTGGCCAATCCCCTGGCGGGCTGGATGGGAGGTGGGGGGGACCGCGGGGGTTGGGGGAACCAGCAAATACCGGCTCCGCGCATGGTTCTGTATGATAAATACACCACTACTCAGGCATGAATGACGGGCTGGATGGGATGACCGAGGGGGCGGGGGAGGGGGACCAACAAATATCGGCTCTGCGCATGGTCCTGTGTCAAAAAGACAACACTACTTCAGAGACGTGTGTATCAATCGATTCAGGCACGAGTGGCCAATCCCCTGGCGGGCTGGATGGGAGGTGGGGGGGGGGGGGGAGGGGTTGTCTCCAACAAATCACTACTCTGTATTTTTTTTTTTTTTTTGTAATATTATTTGCTGTGCATTGCTTTTTTTAACCTGCGACTAATCCTATTAATTTATCCGATAAGCCAAACACAAGGTTATTTATTTATTTAGTATTATTATTATTATTTTTTTGGGGGGTAGGGTGGTCATTATTCATTAAACCGCATAATAAGAGCTAAAGTATTTACGCAGTTCCTCATTAAAAAAGGGTTCATGCCTTATAAATCGTATTGTGACATCAGCCAGTGACGGCTTATGGCTATCTCCCCCGGGTACGTATTCGTTGAAACCACGCAATAATTAAACGGTTCGGTCTACCTGAAGCTTTTTATTATAATCAGAAAAAGGGGGTTTGTCTTTGTAATCGTTTAGGCTTGGTCCTATTGAACCGCTCTCAAAATATCTACTCGTTTCATGAATAATAAACCACTCGAATAAGAAAAGTCATGTATTGTTGTTTTTCTAACAAGACAGCCTGGTTTTAGTCATGGCCTGTAACACGCACACATACGTCACATCAAACTGTCAAGTCAGGTATTTTACTTTGTAGACTGCCTGCTTCAGTCAGCCACTTTGTAAACTGCATAAAAATTCCAGTCACTTTGTAAACTGTGGCTTTAGGGCTCCAAAAATTTGACAGTTTGCCTGAAATGGTGTGTACTTAATAGCGTTAACACAAACGATTTACATGTCTTCCCATTCCCAAACCTACTCCGGGTTCACTTCATCTTTATAACAATGAAATCCACCATTTAACATGAGATAAACTTTTCAACTTGGACTACAATGCGATGTATGAAAATGTCGACTGCAATTACTTATTATCGAAAACTAACCGGATTAGAGCAGTGTGCATAGCCCACATATTCCCCACAGGCGTCCATCAGTTATACACGGCCATCAAGAGTTAATCAAGAGCTGACATTTTCCAAGTCCAGTTGGTGCATTTTCCTTGAACGAATCTGGCCCCTTTAAAATACCGATCTGTGTTTGTTCCCACAGAACCTATATACCAAGTTACATTAAAATCTTTGCAGAAGTTTTTAAGTTATCGTGTTAACAAGCTGTTGATGACAGACCGACAGGCTGACACACGGTCGATCGCATATATTCCACCCTGTGGGGAATAAACTTGCAGCATCCATGCAGCAGTTTTAAGTTATCGTGTTAACAAGCTGTTGATGACAGACCGACAGACTGACCCACGGTCGATCGCATATATTCCACCCTGTGGGGAATAAACTTGCAGCATCCTTGCAGCAGTTTTTAAGTTATCGTGTTAACAAGCTGTTAATGACAGACCGACAGACTGACACACGGTCGATCGCATATATTCCACCCTGTGGGGAATAAACTAACTGCTTCAAATTGGTACAATAACGCCGTATGACATCGCGGGTTGCAAACGGATTAAAATTATAAATGAATGGCAAATTGGGTACCATGGTCATCGGAAGAAAATGTAAGAGAACTTAATAAAAATTAAATGAACGTGTCACAAATTTGAAAACAAAAACAGCATAGCATTATTAACAAAATGTGCGTCTTCATTATAATTAAAAAGAACTTTATCAAAAGAAATGAATCTTTGAATTTACAGCTTAAAAAATTAAGACCATTTCCATAGCAAAAGCTTGTTTAAAACTTTGAATTCGAATGAAATGTATTTCCAAATTGAAATTTTTAATTGCAATCTCCAGCTAAATTGCAATCACCCTTACTACAATGTCATTATTGGACGTTTAAACATAATTCTCATAGATACTTTCCAATTACCACTTCGAGACCAAGATAATGTAATTGCAGTTTACATTTTTATGCATAAAACTGGTGTCCAGTTTTCTCTTCAGAGCTCAAGCAGTGTCATTGTTGTGAAAATAAGAAAACCCGGAGTAGGTTTTTTTTGGTAAACAATTAAAAGCATAATAGTCCTTTCTGTTAATTCAACAAAGTAAATACAATTTCAGGCAAACTGTCAACTTTTACAGACTTTTTGGCAGTTTCTCAAGTTTGTTACTGAATCAGGCAGTTTGCAAAGAGCCTCAAATTTTCAGGTACTTTGTAAACTGCCTGATTTGACAGTTTGCCTTTATCATGTGTACATGCTATATATATATATAATATATTAATAAATACATGCTGTGTTGGTGCGTACTGAGGAAGAAAACTGAACACGGGGTTGCCCATTCAGTTTCTGTTTAGGATTGAACATCGGGGGAGTGGGGTGGGGGTGCTGAGGGACGGGTGGGGGGGATTGGGAGAGGAGGCTATAAGGCACAAGAGAACAGCTACATATTTAAAATGAACCTTCTGATAAATCGATTTTCTTTCCCTTTTTAACCATTTTTTATTCAACAAATCGAAAAAGAAATGGATGAAGAAAGAAAGACAGAAACAACAGTGAAGACTTTTAACCGGAAGATCAAACAAGGGAAGAAAAGAACGGTGAACGTACGTGGATGATGAGCGGTAGTTCTGTACAGTGCTCAGCGTGGCTCTGTGCAAAAAAAAAAACAAGGAAGAATGCAGAAAAAAAACATGATTACAGGGAGAATAGACGTGCGACATCACGGTCCATGGCATCACACTGAGAAGGAAAAATCGCAACTGTCAATCAAGTTTATATACTGATATGCTCAATAACAAAAACATAGAAAGTTAACGGGGAATAAAATTCAGGCATTTACATGAATATAATAGAAATCGGGTATTAACAAATGAATAGCTTGCAAATCGTGTATTTCTTTTGTGTGAAAGAGAAGGCAAGGAGAAAAAAAATCACAACACGTCATTAAAAGGCGTCCGATATCACAGCGAGTATTTTCAGTACTCACCTACAGTATATGTTAATCCATAGTTTTGTCAATATACAACTATACACCCAGAGCGGCGAGCGCCAAAAAATAGGCTAGAAAGTGTGATGTGACAAGTGACCCAAGGCCGAAATGGGCTTCATTTAAAAAGCTAGATAAGAAGGGGAAATCAGCAACAAGCAGACATGTTATCACATATTTTAATTACGTCATTGCGTAGCGCATTTTGGGCGCAAATTAAACTAGGCAATTATTCTACCCATACGGTACTAATCAGACAGTTTAAAGCTACATTATCCTCCTCCAAATGTATATCATTAAATAAAATCACGGGGTTTGATTTAATCCTACGGTACTGGGTACTAAGTACTAAAGGGTAGGTCTTGCTACAGTGAACACTGCTGACGGAAGGATTGTAACCTGAAGCTGCAGTATCTTTAGTTCCTGCGTCTGGCATCTCGTCTCGGACCTAAAAACAACAACAGTGAGTTCATACATGATCACAGCGCCTCAAACTTACTGTGTCCTCTAGGGATTTAGACATTTCGGCCCAAAACCACTTCGGTCCAAACCACTTCGGTCCACTTTGGACACATCGGCCCAGCTTTTTTTTCATTTTACCACTTCGGCCCATAACCAGTTCGGTCCACCTGTGACACTTCTGCCCAACATTTTTCAGGGATACTTTGATACTATTCCGGTATCTTTTGAGCAATTAACATTAGTCAACGTGTCAACACACCACTTTACACACCCAAACTGGTTAATAATGTTACCCTTTAATTAAGTAATAAAAAATATATTACAAAGATTTTTTATTATTGTATCGCATCTCCGGTATTTGAAAGCAACTTATTTTACATGCAAGAGGAATTTTTTTCTTTTCCGAGTTAAGAGAGATTTATCTTGTCTCCGGTTTTTGAAATACAATTCACATTATGTGTAAGTGGAATTAAGTACTCCGATGTATGTGTGATTGAAAATTGTAATTAATATCATTCCTGTTTGAAATGTAATTAAATGATTTGAAATAAATACCCCGATTATTTCACAAAGAATCTCCGGTGAGTCATCAACTGCAATCGCCGCTTGTTACTGAGCTTCTTAGGATCAAGTCACCCAGCCACAGTGATTAGAGAGTGAGAAATAATTACTTCCCATTGGACTTTCATTTTTACTCAGGAGTAAACTAGAGCCCTATAAAGGCCCATTTTGGAAATTTCGGACCAAAGTGTTTTGGGTGAACTTTATTATATCCAATTGTCCTTTATTCTAAAAATGTATCTTGCACACCACTTTTTACACACCATTAAATGATGAAAGATATATTAAGAGTTTATTTTTTACTATTGTATCATGTCTCCGGTGTTTGAAATACAACTAATTTTTTCATTTATCTGTAATTAGAATTGTTTATTTGGATTAAAGAAACATAGCAATATCCTTTTCAACTATTTTATCTTGTCTCCCTTTATCTGAAATACAATTTACTTCGGCATTAATTATTCCCATGTCTGTGTAATTGAAAACTGCAATCGACACCGGTCCTTTTTGAAATGCAATTAACTGGTTTGAAATACGTACACTGAGTATTACATAAAAATCTCCGGTGTGAAATTATCAATTGCAATCCTGGTTAATTTTAGCTTCTTAGTGAAAAGCTGAATAAGTGCTGAAAGCCGAGAGGAGTAATCACCTCCCACTCGGTGTCAACCTCTACTCCGGAGTAAAGTTTAGTCCTATAAATCGCACTGGTTAACATAACTCAACAATACACTCCAACAAAAAAAAAAAAAAAAAACGATAGATGCCTATGAGTGTGGATGAAATATGTTCTGAATAGAAATTTTCAGTGCTATCTATCATGTAAAAAAAGTTTTAGACCACGTCAGCAATTATTGACTTATGTTCAATGTAGATATTTTCAAAATAGGATTTGAGGATGGTCCAAGCGAATGAAGGTTTTGCCGCAACAATCTTGACATTGTTTTTCTTTTCCAGCACCTCATTGTGGTAATTCAGTGATTTATGGTGTGTAAAATAGTTGATATTAATGGGGGGCAGGTGTGCGGTTGGGCGTGACCGGGTGTAGCAGTAGTATAAATCTTCAGTGACATCAACCGAATTGTGGTGTGTATTCTGATCACTCTACGTACTTAGCCATATGTTTATGTAGTGTGCGTATTTCCATTTTTTGGTGTGTTAAATTGCAGCATTTTCAATGTTTGGTTGATTGCTTCTATTCAATTTGTGAACAAAAAATGTAGGAATTCTCTTTAAGTTGTCTTTTTATCATTTATGCGACCCTCAAACTATGGGTCAACCATGGGCCGAAGTGTCCAAAAAGCACTGGACCGAAGTGTCCAAGGCTGGGCCGAAGTGTCTTTCGCGTTGTGCCGAAGTGGTTGGGCCGAAGTTGTTTTGGGCCGAAGTGTCCATTAACCGTCCTCTATACACCTTTCTATTCTAAAAAAAAAAAAAAAAAAAAAACCAAGGAAAACTTTTTTCACAAGTTCTGTTTTACGCCCTGCTGTGGGGCGTCCACAGCTGCTGATTTCAAAATCTAAAATATCGGCGCATGCGGTAATGTCAAAAATGGACTAAAATACAGCTCTTTTTCAACAGCAAACACTCAAATACAGCACACGACAACAGACATTGCTCGTTTTTACTCCTCCAATTTAAAAAATTTCCAAGACGAGGCAAGGTGGTGACCAGCTAACGTCACACTTTTTAACGATGCCTGTCTGATGTTATGTGTTTTCCACACTTGCGTCACTTCCGGGTGGTACTTACAGCGATAAGCTGACGTCATGAGTCTTGACGGTCTCGACAAACCACTGGCGGTACTGATCCTGAAAAAATTCAACGCGTAGCATGGGTTATACATTCCCCCCTCGGCTTATGCTTGTTCCATGATTAATATATATATATATAACTGTTGCAACATTGGACCGCAGCGCACAAGAAAGACATTTTTTTCACATCGATTTCACAAATCAATCGTGAAGAATTATGCAACTTCTCCAGCCTTCTACACCCCCTTCACCCCCACACCTACCCCCCTCTCCTCCCGTCCCTCCACGCGACTGCCCACTGCCAGCCCCACCGGCTGGTCCCCGGCACACACACACACCTGCAGCAGCACCTTCTCGGCATCATAGAGCGAGCACGGGTTGTGCGTCGCCTTCAGGAACCAATCAGGCCTCCAGTAAAAGACCAGCCTCAGAAAGCCCAGCGTCATCACGATCAACACCCACGTGACCGCATTCTTCATCCGGGCTTTTCTGTACCCATATATCGTCTGAAAAAAAAAACGTACATCCAACAAAAAATCATTGCTTTTCTTCTTTCTATTCTTGTTGTTACTTATTTACTTACTTATTCACTCCCACTAGCCAAAGCAAATGCTTCGAAGCACAGTACAAATATTTACAAAATTAATTCACCCCAAGACTAAGCCGATGCTCCGACGCACATCCGTTGCTAATCCTCTAGACACATATTTTTGATTTTATTTTCTTTTTTTAACGAGAGCAGTCGTGCCGTACCATCTCATCCTCGAGGCCGGCATTGATGTGGCTTGTGCCCGCCTCCTGCGCATGCGCACCCCGTGTTCCTCCTCCCACATCGCTTTCTGTAACCATAGCAACCACCCCATGAACCGCCCTCTGCATAATATTACATACAACCGACAACGCATGCGCTTATCGCATGACCCGGAAACAGAAAACCTCATTTTTAACGAGCCAAAATCACTGTCACAAAAATTACCCCCTCCCCCCATCCCTAAGAGGTTTGTGTTACCGGGCCGGGTGGGCACATGTGGGCCTCTACGTGTATCCCGCTGAAAATTTTCTAATCATTGCTGTTCTGTGGCCTTGAATCAAGTACTATACAAGTTATCAGTGAAACTGATGAATGTCCCCCGCCACGAACTATGGTCAAATCCAAAAGAATGCAACGTCGTACAACTTCAATATATATAATTTTCCTTGTAGCAACAATCAAAAGCCAACGCTGAGTAGCGGCTGATATATCGCGTGCACAAATTTGTGCTTCCAAGTGTCGCCAGACGGGCGGACGGACAGACCCGAATACTATAGTCCCCCGCTCCGCGCTATGCGGCGGCGGGGGACTAATAATTAGGACAGTGTGTCATTAAGATTGTATAAACCGTTGACGCTGTATCGGTGATGGGTATGAACTCAAAAACCAACACTTGATCCAACTGCATCATTTTTTCAGCGCTGAATGTGCGTCCAGCAGGCCCATCTACTGAACGGGTGTAGGAAAAAATGGTAACGGAAAAAATAGTAATCGGAAAAAATAACAGTGCTAAAAACAGAAATTATGGTTCTTTTTTTCACATTTGAAATAAGGGTTAGTTTTTACTCAAGAACCTATCCTATGAAGCTACAAGATGCCAGACCTAGCGTCCATACCAGATGTTTTTATGATCCCTATGTTCTGTATTGCTGAGGGAGTAGGTACGCCATTGCACCTCGTGTAGTTGATCCAAAGGACTCCTCATGTGTCCCCAGAACGTTATGAAAGCCCGGACAGATTTCCTCATAGACCATGGACATAATTACAAACAACAAAGGGGTACAAAAACTTTGCCCTTGATGGCTACATGTATGCCAAGTGCGTCAGGTACGTCGCTGGAAGTACGACTGCCGCGGCGCACTTAAAACAACACTAAATCTGGATGGTCCACTATTGGTTGTTTAATCACAGTCTTGACCCCCAAGTGACCATTCTGTGACCGCGGTCAGATGCCGTTCTGAATTGAGAAACAACAGAGCAAACAGAGCTTTTGACAATCCAGCGCAGATGCTCAACTAGGCATCAAGCGGCACTCCAGCGGAGGCCAGACCTCAAACTAGAAGAGACGACGCCATCAAGAGCACCTTGCACAACCCGAGACCAGGCCGAATACCTGCCGTTCTAGACAACATCCGCGATATCGCCACGGAGAACGAATGGGCGGAGACTTGCGGGGCCAAACCCAGAGCTGTTCCTTTTCTCCGACCATGGACCAGACGCTGATTCATGATTTGCTTAGATGCTATCGGACTGCCTTTGAATTTTCTGTTATCGCGGTTACGATGAAAGCAGAACTGGTGGCATGATCGATTAAATAAAAGTTTAGAACGTTGATTGTTTTTTTATTGTGTTTAGGAGATCTACCTTTTTTTCGTTTTTTGCGCTTTACCATTTATTTCGCTTACGGTTATTTCCGTTTCAATAATTTCCGTTACCATCTACCATGCCCTAACTAAACTGGGACATGTTGGGATTTCCTGACTCCGCCATTGACGTCACGAGGCGACATTTTCGTACATAAACTCTAAGAGATGTTCTGCAGCATACGATCAGAAGGGATGACATCTTTTGCACCACATGCAACAGCTAAAAAAAAAAAAATCGTACCAAAATCCGTTGAAAGGTTACAGCACCACCGTGTTTTCCTCTTGCGTCCAGAATATTTATATGTTTTATTGTTTTAATTTGTGGTTGCACCAGCCAAATGCTCAAGCAAATCTCTACTTGAAAATAATCGGGTATACTTACCATCGACAACAAATACTTTGTTATCCATTTTGTTACTTTTTCCATTTAATAACTAAGCCGAAAATCCACAGAGCTTTGCCAATAAAACCGCGACTTTGTCTCTTCAAAACTTCTGCGCTCGTACAAAGTGGAAGCAATCCATTAATTAAAGTCTAGATGGTAGGTTGTTTTAAATTTAATTGAACTGCTGCACAGAATATACAATTGAAAACAGAAATATATCCTACAATAACCTTCTAAGGCCAATACAAGTTAGATATAAACCCGTTTTTTTTCTGAAAGTTTGTTGTGATTTACTGTAAGTAACCACTTAATGAAACAAACTTGGAAGGTATGTACGCTTTGCATAAAGTACTTAACCACCTCAAAATTGAACTTCGCTCTAGAAGTAAAGATGTTAATAGGATGTTTGCGATCGAGTCCAAATCTCTAGGCCAAAACTGCGTATAGACAACTCGAGTGTCATTCAAATTCGCTTCATTATCGCTGCTTTCACTGGTAATTATTGTCAATTCGATGATCGGGATAGCCACAGGTAGCAGTTATGAAATGGTCCCCAGCACTAACACAGACTCGTGTAAGTCTTCAAAAAGAAAAGTTCTTGAGGAAAAAAAACATCTCAGTCACTATTTTGAAACTATTTTGCAACCGGGAACGGTGTCCATCAAATGAAATGTTCCAATTTTTTTTATGTGTACAAAATTAGCTGCTTTGAACAAAATAACGTCTTAAATCGAATATATGACCTTGATTAAATTCATGCGATATTAAAACCTGCATTGTTTAAATGAAATCTCTCGATTTGACGCAAAATGCACGGCCAGCTTAAGAGCAAAAAATCAGCACCTCTGAATCATTTTGAAACGGCGTTTTTAATCCACAGACCGGTAATTATCATGAACCGATATGTGCCCAACATCGTTATCGGAATGTAGTACATGATTGTGTTCCCCCACTTCTGGATCATTAAATCATCCAGGTTTGCATGGAATCGGAAAAAATGATAAACATATTTCACCTTTATTTAACGTATAAGCTTTTGTAAGCTTGTGTAAACCATTGTCCTCCATTGCTGTCTGTAATTATTATCACTTGACAAGTCTTTGACTTGGTCAAGGCTTCTATGAATTTGCGCGGGCAGCCATTGGTGCTTCTTTTTTTCTTGACAGTAAAATTCATTTTCTTGTCTCAGCTTCTTCTCTGACACTACAGGCCCCAGGACCATAAAACTTTGTATTTTTGTAGAACTTGATCTGAGGGTGTGCATCCCGCCTTTTTTTCGTTTACGATTTCGTTTTCATGGTTAAAGCGCCATGCGAACACCACTGATTTAAGAATGAACTAGAGAAGCGTGCATAGACCACATATTCCCCACAGCCCCCCCCCCCCCCCCCCGCCATCAGTTAAACACGGCCGTCAATAGTCAATCAAGAGCTGAATTTTTCCATGTTCAGCTGGTCCATTTTCCTTGGACGAACATGACCCATTTACAATACTGATCTGTGTTTGTTCCCATAGAAGCTACATACCAAGTTTCATTAAAATCCTTGTAGGAGTTTTTAAGTTATCGTGTTAACAAGCTCTTGATGACAGACCGACCAACAGACCGATCGCATGTATTCCTTGTGGGGAATGAACTACCAGTTTCCTCGTTTTTAGCACTTTACCTATTGCACACAGCTGAAAAGCCAGCGTTTGAACTCAACAAGTGCATTATGATGATTGGTAGCATGATACCAATATAAGCGCTGAACTGATCACATGCCTTGTCGTGTTGCAAAAAACCCCATGTGGCTGACTTCCTAACTGAACAGCCTAATGGTTATACATTTCATATTACAACTTTCGATGACTAACGAAACACACAAAAAAGACGTCAAAACAGATTTATAGTCTCTTCGTTCTAGACTGGAAGAAAGTTTAAACCAAGTTTTTTTCAACCGATTTTTTTTTAAATCTTGGAAGATTCCTGCCAACCCTGTCATCACCTTACTTATAAACACAATATATAGGATCTTACCCCAAAAGAAATGACTGAGTTTAAATATTCGAATTTCCATTATGGCAATGACAATACTTGTAACACAGAATTATTATAATGTCGTCGTGTATAGATAACAACCCATCACAGTACACCTTACTACTGATCTCTTTGTTGCAGGTGGAAGTGATGTGTCCTCATCAAGTGTGTAAACACTTTCTGAACGCCCAGCTAAGAGAATACTTACAACCTTAGGAAACGGCCTGTAGTCATGACCGTTTTATGTCGCTGTGTTAACATAAACAGGTTGTTCCCGACGGCCCTTACAACCACAGAATTATGGAGAGGAAACTGGCCGTCAAAGTAAATGTATTAAATGTCGAGCAAAAGTGGATTTTTTTTTCTGTAGGAAATCAGTACAAAAACATTTTATATCTGTGGAAGCTCAATTCTCTAGAATTTACTGGCACCAATTAACACACTCAATAGTCTAGAGCGACTGCACAAAGCAATCTCAGACTATCTTCACGAAATTACTCCCCCCCCCCCTCCCCCCCCCCCCCCCATAAAGAACATGCAGGTCAGATCTCAGCAACACAGGGTATGAAAAGATTAAACTGGGATGTTTAAACACCGCATTTATCTGAAACCGCCAGCAGAAGGCTACCACAACTGTCTCACAATCACAACTTGAAGACAGGAGTGGCAAAGTTGCCTCAACACGGTCCTAGATGACAGGGCTGGATAAAACCGATTTTTTTTTATTTTTTTTGAAATCAGGATTTTTAAATTTTTTACTTAAATCGAATTTTTTTTTTTACATTTTTATTTAAATCAAACTCGAAAAGTGAAAACAGATCAAAACCACACTTTTAACAATCTATTGCAGACGTCATAGTCCTCTCCTCAAGACATTTCTAAATACATTTACATTTGGCAATATCTCTGATAACCATCCGCAAAATCAATTGTGCAAATAACTGTCCGCAAGTTCAGTTGGTCAGGCAACTATGCGAGTTCAATTTTTCATTTATTGAGCGGCCGGTAGCAAAAAGTGAATTTTCCGACCTTTTCAACTCAATACTGTGCTGAATTACCTCCCGATTCCTGCACTGTTTAACACAGTTATTCTTTTTTTTGCTATCGCCGAAACTAACTTAAGTGCCATGCTACTTAAAGATTCGCCGAAACCCAAACGTTTACCGTAACTCGAATACTTTGTTTGCAAGCTCACGTGGTAGAGACATGCTTAATCAACACCGGAGCAGTTGCACTTACCGGTATTAGCCCTCTCGTAACCTGCTGCCCACTGCTAACAACACCCCCCCCCCACCCCCTCCTCCGAAGCTCATATGCACTGATAAGCGTACGGTATGAAAGGTTTTGTTTAAACGAAAGGGGTTGCAAACGATTGTGATATTCACAATTTTGTCTAAGTGGTATTCACAATTTTGTCTACGAGATGTACGCGAAAAAAAAAAAAACAGGAGTGCGGGTTTTGGGGGATAAACGTAGAAGCAGAGAAACTTAGAAACATAAAAGTCACATTCAGTTTGAAATAGATATAGCGCTCTTTTTGTGTTAGAAATCCATTATAATAATGTTTCAATAAATTTTCCCGTATTTTCGGCCGATCCCGAAAAAAGTAATTTTCTGGTAGAGGACCACCTAGAGATTGTGCGCGTATAATATCAAGAAGCTCCAACCAAAACTGCAGGAGCAGAAACATTTTGAAAAAAAAAGTTCACCAAAAAGTCCCGTCATTTCGGCATTTTTTTTTCGGCCGATCGCGAAAAAAGGTACTTTTCCTGTAGAGGACTACCTAGAGACTGAACATGTGTAATTTCATTTGTGTGATCAAAACTGTAGGAGGAGATGCATTTTGAAAAGGTTAACACACACACTTTTTTCTTCAAAAGTGACTGCACAAGACCACCCAAAAGAGTCGGCTGGTCTAAAACGACAGTTTTGCCAATTTCGATGTACTGTTCAATTTACTGTTTCTCCACCCGTATCTCCAAAACCGAAATCACACGTCTAAAAGGTATCTTTAATTAATGGTATGCCTTCTCTTAACAAACAGAAAAACGAAAAAAAAGACCATTTCCGCGCAAGAGGAGTAAGTGGATTTGTACTTAGACCTTTACCGGAAACCTTTTGCGTTTCGACTGGATTTAGTTTGGAGGATATAAAGAAATGATAGAAAAAAAAACAGGGACAAATCAACAAAATTCAATTTTGCTACAAACATATTCATATCTCGGCTATAAGACAAATCACACTGGGCGTTCCCAATAAAAATGCGCAAAAATTCTGAGTTTCGAAGAAAAATAACCGGTAAAAATGAAAGAAATGATAGAGAGATTTCGCCTAAATATCAAATTTCTCTTGCACCAAAGGGCAAGCGGGTTTTTAACAACCCGTATGCTATTTCAAAAATTTTCAAAGTTTCAATTTCTTTTACAGGACTCGCGTTGGCAGGGTTTCTCCCCACTTTTGGACATTTTTTACGAAATGACTCACTTTTTTCAGAACCCACCGAGTTTCAGGACCCAACTGAGTCACACTTTCCTTTTTTGACTCACTTTTCTGAGGACCTAGCGCGAACCCTGTTTTATTTTCAATGTATGAGTTGTATTGCGACATTTCTTCTACATTTTTCTATCATTTCTTTAATTTTTTACCCGCTTCCCTCGCAGTCGAAATTCAAACTTCTTAGGCATTTTATTCAAAACACCCAAAGTCTGATTTGGCTTATTAAAGCTACGTAGAATTTTTGTTTTTCCCTTATCATTTCTTTATAATGTATCATCAAAATTAGTAGTTGCAGCTACACCTCCATCGGAAAGATGAGAAAGTAAGAATTGGCTTATAGTAGTTTAATTGTCAACCAACTTGGATGTACTTTAACTGCATCTTATTTCCCTTGTACATGTTTTCAATTCTTTCAAGTTAATCGTAACTGGGGAAATATATCACAAATTTTAAAATGTATACCTGTATACATATTTTAAGGTTTATCGTGAAACCTTTTGTCTGAAATCGACAAATTTATTTCGCAATATGTCAAGACCCTTCCATTACCATGCTCTGTCAAAACATGAAGTAATGCAGAACGAAATCTCAGCTTTACTTCCTGGACGCACCCCCGAAAAGGATTTAACTAAAGCCCGTTGTTGCTCAACAGCCAACCTCTTCCACGGTTCGTTCTGTTGTGTATGACACCTTTTAACTCCACAGACCTACTGGGGATTCCGCGAAAATAGTACTCATAAAAGAGAGTAACTACGTCATGAAATAGGTTTGCTGACTTTGCTGATTCCTACACATTGAGTTCTGGGTTTTGTCAGACCGGCTTTCGTTCGGTAAATGCTTCCCGGCCATCAGAACGTAGTGTGGGTTCTGAGTAATAGACAGTGGGATGGTTTCCGGGCGATTTTCTCGGTTGTCCATTTCGAGATTATTCTCACTGTCAGCAAACAGTTTGCATTGATTGGGCTGTGCAAACGGGAAAGTTTCCACTTTCCACCGTCCTCCGTTCCTTCTGCCAGCACCAGGGCATTGTGGGAGAGCTGGGCACGCAGTTGTCATGGCTTCAGGAAGTTTTGTCTTCTTTTGCTCCCAGACTGCGGCAACTTTCTTCGGGAAGCTGCTTACACTTTCCTCTTGCTGTGGCTTTACACGCCTTTTTTCTGCTTCAGAAAGGTGTTTATCACATTTAAGAGTAGTATAGCCGTTTGCTAGACACTTTTGTCTCGATGTGGAATCGACCATGTGTTAGCTACAGTCGTGTCATACCTTTTTCCAGGTGCGACATTTCGACACCACGTCTGTTGGAACAATTCCGGCTGTTGGAGCAGCGCTAGTTGTATCCTTACTGGCGTGTGGTAGTAGTGTGAAAATAAGAGTTCTACCACACTGACAAGTAGTTAAGAAAATGATAGTAGTTAAAAAAAGAGAGTTCCGAAACACCCTGAGTAGTATGAAAAGAAGAGTTCCACCACACTTTTGCGGTAGAACTCTTAAGAGTTCTACCGCACTTTGTGACGTCATACTGTCTGGAAGTGACGTCATCATGTCTGGAAGTGACGTCATCATGTCTGGACCGGAAGTGACGTCACGATAAGCGTTAGGATAGGCGCGACCATCCATGACGTCATAATGAGGTCATAATGAGGTGATAAGAGTTCTACCACACTGACAAGTAGTTAAGAAAATGATAGTAGTTAAAAAAAAGAGAGTTCCGAAACACCCTGAGTAGTATGAAAAGAAGAGTCCACCACACTTTTGCGGTAGAACTCTTAAGAGTTCTACCACACTTTGTGACGTCATACTGTCTGGAAGTGACGTCATCATGTCTGGAAGTGACGTCATCATGTCTGGACCGGAAGTGACGTCACGATAAGCGTTAGGATAGGCGCGACCATCCATGACGTCATAATGAGGTCATAATGAGGTGATAAGAGTTCTACCACACTTTTGTGGTGGTTCTCTTAAGAGTTCCACCACACTTTGTGACGTGATACTGTCTGGACCGGAAGTGTTGTCTGGACCGGAAGTGTTGTCTGGACCGGAAGTGTTGTCTGGACCGGAAGTGCTGTCTGGACCGGAACACTAAGCGTTAGGATAGGCGCGACCATCCATGACGTCATAATGAGGTGATAATGAGGTGATAATGAGGTGATAATGAGGTCATAATGAGGTCATAATGAGGTCATGCTGTGTGGCGGCTTCCTAGGGTTTCAGTCGATGATCGTCGAAGTCAATGAAGTCAAGCTTTCATTTCCGAAGTCAATCGACAACACACCCTAAAAAGTGATGACCCCCCCCCCCCCCCATCGAAATTGTAATTTTTGCATATTTATCCGTTTCAGACGATTCTGAACATTTTTCATTTTTTGGGTCGACCGACTCCCCCCCCCCCCCCTCGAAATTGTGATTTTTGCATATTTATCCGTTTCAGACGATTCTGAACATTTTTCATTTTTTGGGTCGACCGACCCCCCCCCCCCCCCTCGAAATTGTGATTTTTGCATATTTATCCGTTTCAGACGATTCTGAACATTTTTCATTTTTTGGGTCGACCGACCCCCCCCCCCCCCCTCGAAATTGTGATTTTTGCATATTTATCCGTTTCAGACGATTCTGAACATTTTTCATTTTTTGGGTCGACCGACCCCCCCCCCCCCCCCCCTCCTCCTCGAAATTGTGATTTTTGCATATTTATCCGTTTCAGACGATTCTGAACATTTTTCATTTTTTGGGTCGACCAACCCCCCCCCCCCCCCCCTCGAAATTGTGATTTTTGCATATTTATCCGTTTCAGACGATTCTGAACATTTTTCATTTTTTGGGTCGACCGACCCCCCCCCCCCTCGAAATTGTGATTTTTGCATATTTATCCGTTTCAGACGATTCTGAACATTTTTCATTTTTTTTGGTCGACCGCGACCGACCCCCCCCCCCCCTCGAAATTGTGATTTTTGCATATTTATCCGTTTCAGACGATTCTGAACATTTTTCATTTTTTGGGTCGACCGACCCCCCCCCCCCCCCTCAAAATTGTGATTTTTGCATATTTTTTTTTTTGGTCGACCATATACACAAGTAAAAGTCAGCAATTTTAACAATTTTAACAAGTTACACACCATATTTTGATTACATGGAAGTAGCATAAAAGCATGAGTGAAACATGTCAACTAGTCAACTAGTGATACACTCTGCTGAGTCAACAATTTTGAATGAGTATTGAATAAGTTTGAAGAAGTTACACACCATATACCATCAAAGTTTTATAAAAGGAAGAGTGACGAGAAAACTTCACAATGTCAACATTACTTCTTCACAGATGTGTAGAGACCATGGATGACGTCTTCAAAGTGAATTATGCTGACTATGTGTTTTCAAAGCTTCCTGCTTTTGAATCGGATTGGATGCTGCAAGTGAAGAACTTACATCAGCATTGGGAAGCTGTTGGAAAGACCATTCCAAGAGATCGTTTCATCCGCTCGTTTCTACGTGAATGTGAAGATCTACATTTACCGTTAACTTATGACATTGATTCAGCATTTATCAACGCGAATACAATTTGGGCAGTTGAGCTCATGTTAGCTGTAGCTGCAAGAATCATTTTACATTATGATGATGATGTTCCAAATAATGTATCAGACCTTGTTCGGTTCAACCATGGACGAGTTGAAGTGAATTCAAAAGTTTGCAAGTTCTTTGAAAAGAAAGCTGACTCAGCAAACAGTTGGGTATAAAAGGGAGTGGACTCAGCAGAGTGAAGTCATTTCTCAGCAGACAGTTGGAGGGAGTGGATCATCAATACATTGTGGCAGTCATGGAGAACAAGACAAGCAGCAGCAGCAGCAGCTTTAAAATTAGTGCTAACTTAACCATTACTGTGGAGCATGGAGAATATGGGCCTTTTCTACGCATCACACGTGGAGAGAGATGGTGTGCTTATTCACCATCTTTGTGGAAGATTGTGTGCCAGAGCTTGAAAAATTTACGCGACATTGGCTTCAAACTATACTTAACGCAAACGAAGTGGCTTGAAGTCATTTCATACTTGGATATGCGCTGTGAGTTTTGTGCGCACGTCACGGTTTGAAGGGAAAGAATACACATATCACATCAACATGAATGATGGTGAATGGGAGACACTGCTTCAGGAGATGGACAACATCAACTCAGCCCTATCGCCATGTGAGGAATGTCATGTCATAACTCCTATCAAGCTGCAAAAGGATGGTCGGATGAACGTGTCAAAGCTATCCAAGAAAAGGCTGGCTGAAGTTCAGTTGGAGAACATGAACGTACAAAATCAACTTGGACTTACCTGCGACTATTGTGGTGCTTGTGGATATGTGGAGGATTATCATTACCACTGTCACAAGTATAATTGCAAGATGTGTGAACCAAACAACTTCTGCGGCAAGTGTGGAGTACTTAAAGTCTGTGAAGCAAAGTAAAAGCCCACAAGACACTGAAACAAGATGGATGCATGTTTTAAAAATGCTTATGTTGACTTGATGATTGCTAAACTTGCTAGCTGTGGCACTCCAGACTATCAACTTTATCATTTGGATGCTTTTTGGGATGTTGTACATCATAGTCTTGATGTGATTGAACTGCATTCAAGATTTCTTGGAGAATGTCATAAAATTGGAATAGAAGAAGATCCTGACTTTGACTTTGATTCTGCACTTTATTCTGCTCGCACTGATGTTGAAGTATATTTCACCGTGGTTGACTATTTGAGAGATTGTTGTAAAGAAGAAGAGGAAACCGAGCAGCTTTATCAGGTAAGAGAACCTTTTTTAAATATGTTTATGACAACATAGTGAATTGATAACAATGTTTTTCTTACTAGCAAATTTAGTTTTATGTGAGTGGTTTCAACGTAAACAAAGAAAGAATATGATAGAAGAGGCAGCAAATATATTAAAAGATATTTTATTACAGGAAGAAACCGACATGTCAGAATAAAACAGCAGAAGCAAAGTCAACATGGAGAATCTTGTACTATTCAGCGGTCATAAGGACGTTCTTTCAAACATGTTTCCAACACGACTTGAAAAGTATGGACATGTGTTCAACTCAAGTGAAGCTTTGTATCAATATGAGAAAGCAGTGTTTCATCACCGTCCAGATATTGCTTCAGCCATTATGTCATCCAGAAATGGATATGAAGCAAAACGTATTGCTAAAGGGATAAAGCCATGTCCTTACCAGTGAAGAGAAGTAAAATGCAAGATGTTTTACAAGTCAAATGGAATCAGTGTGTATTGTTTCGCAACAAGTTGAAAGAATGTAAAGACAAAACTTTAGTTGAAGCAACGTATGATCATTGGTGGGGAGCTGGTGTGAAACAAGTGTCATCTGGATATCCTGGCCAGAATATTATGGGAAAGTTGTTAGAACTGTTGTGTGAGACTTGATGTGCAGACGTGTGAACATGGAGAAGTGTGTTAAGTGAACAGCAACTGGAAAAAACTTGCTGAATTTGACAGATTTATGCTACATTGCCGGAGCAGCATAACCTGACAGACTTGTGCTACATTGCCGGAGCAGCATAACTTGCTAAACCTGACAGACTTGTGCTACATTGCCGGAGCAGCATAACTTGCTAAACCTGACAGACTTGTGCTGCATTGCAAGACTCACAAGACTGCATAATGGCGGACATGACACTGAGACAATATATTGTGCAAAAAGCTTATTGTGAAGAAATGTTATCAGCTGTAAAAAAGTTTGCATATTTAGTCTGTCCTGCTTGTCAACATGAAGAGTGTCAAGAACATACTTGTCATACTACATGTGTTTATACATATTGGAATGAAGCTAAATATTACATTCATTTAGATAAAGTGTTAGAGAATGCAAATCAACGTTGTGAGAAATATGGTGTAGATGCTATTACATTGGATGAACTCAGTCATTGGTTAGTGTTCATTGAAGACCAATGGTCTCCAGTTATTCATACCATTGTATCCATACTTGATTTGTAAAAACTTGTTAGTTAAGTTATAAATGCATGTTAGTTAAGTGATGTTGGTTGAGTTATAAAATAAAAGCTGTTCTGTTGAGAAGGTGGTTTTCATTCGGTGTGACCATGTCGACGTGGAAAGACTACTTGACCAATATTTACTTCAAACCTGGACAGCCTGGAGCATTTGCTGGTCCTTACAAACTGTATCACATCTTAAGAAAACATAATCAACCAGTCACACATTCACAAGTGAAGAAATGGCTACAGGATCAAGATGCTTTCAGTTTACTCCAACCTGTCAAATACAGGTTCAAAAGACAACGTGTGATTACACGTGGCATTGATGACATGTGGGATATTGATTTGGCTGATATGGGAAACATAGCTCCTTATAATGATGACATACGCTTTTTACTCATTGTCATTGATGTGTTTTCCAAATATGTCTGGGTACAGCCAATACCTAATAAATCACATACCAGCGTCATACAAGCTTTCCAAAAGATTTTTCATGACACACGACGAAGACCGCGAACTCTAAGGTCTGATAAAGGAACAGAATTTAAAAACAGATGGGTAAAAGCATTTTTGAAGAAAGAAGGCATTCATGCTTATACCACAAAGAATGAAACCAAAGCCAACTTTGCTGAAAGAGTCATTCGTACTCTAAAGGGAATGATGTATCGGTATTTTCTACATAATCAAACTTACCGTTACGTAGACATTCTTCCAGACTTGGTGTACAATTACAACCATAGACCTCATGGTTCTCTTCCTAATAAATATGCTCCAGCCGAGATTCGTAAAGACAACGAATCAAAAGTGTGGAAGCATATGTATGTCGACAAACTGAAATTGAAACCGAAGAAGAAGAAGTATAAATTTAACATTGGCGATCATGTTCGCATTTCCCACATTAAATATGTGTTTCAACGCGATTATCACATCAAATGGACGCAAGAAGTCTTCATTGTCACACATCGTTGTAAGAAGCAAGGAATACATTTGTATCGTGTGAAAGACTTTTTAGACGAAGATATTGATGGACATTTCTATGAAGAAGAACTGCAGAAAGTGACCAAAGATATTGAATCTATTTATAGAATTGAAAAGGTCTTGAAAACACGTAAAAGACGAGGAGGTGTGAAAGAATTATTTGTCAAGTGGTTAGGTTGGCCAAACAAGTTTAACAGTTGGGTGAAAGAAACAGACATTCAACAATGAAGCATCCATTTACATGTTTGGTCTCTGGATCTACAGGCAGTGGCAAAACGTCTCTGGTGAAGGAAATTCTAGAACAAAAGTTGATTCAACCCTCTCCAAAAAGCATTTTATGGCTCTATGCAGCAGATCAGCCTTTGTACAAGGGAATGAAAGGCGTGGAATTTTACCAAGGCATTCCAGATGACATTGAAGAGCGTTTTAACCCGAAGAAACCAAACTTACTTATCATTGATGACTTAATGACGAAATGTCATAGTGATGAGCGAATGACACGTCTCTTTAGTGTTGGCAGCAGTCATCAAAATCTAAGCATTATCTTTATTGTGCATAATTTATTCCATCATGGGAAAGAGATGCGAAATATTAGTTTGAATACACATTATATCATTCTGTTTAAAAATCCGAGAGACAGTCAACAAATTAGTACATTGGCGCGGCAAATGTATCCTGGAAGATCTCAATTTCTCATAGAAGCCTGTCAAGATGCTACTAGCAAACCTCATGGTTATTTATTCATTGATTTAAAACCAAAGACAAATGATCAACTACATATTCGTACAGGCATTTTACCAAAAGATACACATTATGTATATATTGATAAAGCAGTGTATGAACAAGAACCAACTCATTTGACCATTCGCAGTCAAGATGTCTAAACGTATTCGAGCGAACCAGCCGTTTCTTCATTTGCTTGCACGCAGTGGGCCTAAACGACGTAAATCCTTGCTACAGCAAGCTACAAAGGAGGAATTAACAAGCTTGTTTGAAATTTGTTTGAATATATTGCAAGGACATTTACCCTTAAGCTCAAAACGGTTTAAGGAATTTAAACGTGAACGTCATACGCTACGTACTCTAGCAGATAAGAAGATATCCCTTCGACGAAAAAAGAAGTTGATTAATCAGAAAGGAGGATTCATTGGAGCTATTGCTAGATTGGCATTGCCCTTGTTAGCCAAACTACTGCTAAAATGAAACATACGATGAAAATGGTCCTCATTCCTGAATATGAATATAAAATGTTGCTAGAAAAGAAGGGAAAAGATGGTGAAATCAAAACGAAAGTGAATAAACTTTTACGTGGGAAACGAACACGTGAAAAGGCTATAGAAATGTCTCAACTTCTTGGTCGTCATTTACGAACAAGTCAGTCTAGGCAGCAAAAGCCCTCATCATCATCATCACCTGAAAAGCCAGAAAAGTTATTTTTAAGTCATTTTCAACCTATCTATCATGGAAAAATAACACAACTTTTAGCAGAACTGAAGAAATATGGTGTTAAATGGACAGAGAAGAATGAACTTGTGTTGAAAACGGGTGATATTATAGCAAATTCCAACATGGTTGATTTGATGAAAGAAGCATTGGTGGCGACAAGAAGAAAAGAACGAGCCATACCACCACATGGTTGGCATCCATTTATCCAGGAAATTGTTGATGCTAATATTCCAAAAACAATGTTTAGTAAAAAGACCACTCGTGACGACATTACAACAGAAATGAAACAACGTCAACAAAGACAGTTTCCTGAAGGATGAGAAAATTTTTAACATGGCTGAAAGAGCTATGTTGTTGCCAAGAAGATAAACCAACTATTCCTGTAAAAATAAGATGTACAAGTGCTTGTTGTGAAGGAGAAGTCATAGATCATGTAGATCATCATCATGATGTGAAAGATCATTTACATACTTGGTCGAATGGCGCGCGCTATCGTGAAGTATATAGACAACGTCAACGCACCTATACCATTTAGTTTCCATCATGGAGTCGACAAGCTTTTACATCACTTTGCCTAGCAATGCGAGTATGACCTATTATCCCAACAACAAGGCTTCGAATTATCAAATTCGTATGCCTCGAACCATTTATCTGAATGGAAAATATGAAGTGGCTTTAGCTGAAATTCAATATCCACATACATGGACAACGATGAGACAGGGCATGGACTACTCTATTCAGTATCGACAAGAACTATTCGATGATCCTATTCTTAGCACTCTCGATATTCCTTATGGGTACTATAGAACCATACAAGAACTATGTGAGGCAGTCAATGAAGAAGCGACTAATGCTCTGAAACTTACAGAAGCTATTCGAATAAAGTATGATAAGATTAGACGACGTGTGTTTCTATTTCTCGATTATGGTTATGAAGTGTCCTTTTCCACTGGATTAGCTGAGATTTTAGGATTTATCCCAGATCACTGGTATACTGAAACATGTACAGCTGACCATAAAGCGGATGTGAAACAGGGGTTTTATACACTGTATGTGTATTGTAGCATTTGTGAACCACAAGTTGTTGGTGATTATTATGTTCCGTTACTACGTTCTGTTGGCATACAAGGCCATGATGGAGATATTATCATGACAACGTATGGCGAACCGCATTATGTTCCTGTAAACACATCCAAATTTGACATGATAGAAATGAATATTAAGGACGACACAGGCCATAATGTTCCATTTCAAACTGGAAAGGTGATCTGTAAACTTCATTTTCGACCAAAAGCAATATGAAAGCTTATACACACGATCCGTCTGCATATCGCAACCATTTTCTTCGTCAAGTGGGCGGGGAATTACCAGGATTCAAAGGAGCGCGAATCCAATATGGCGATGGTATTGGTTCAATACTGGGATCATTGGCTCGCAAAGCTATTCCACTACTTAAGGCTGGGGCTAAGATCGTTGCGCCACATCTTAAGAAGGCTGCAAAGAATGTCGCGAAAGATGTGACGGGCCGAGTAGCAGAACGTGCGTTTGGAGAACAAAAGCGTGTGCAACCAACGAAACGTGCCAGAAGACGAAAAACAGCCAGATGGATAACATCAAAATATCGCAAAGATATCTTTTGAAATCATGTCTCTCATTCTTAATCATTCGTGTGAATGTAGTCTTTCTCCATTGGAATGGTTTCACGTACCACCGACGCAAACTGCTGTAGAGAAAAGTTATAATGTTGACTATCAACCACTTACAAGTATTAGAGAAGGCGCTCCAATAGAATTCTACATTCCTGCGAGTACCGAAGAATATCTGGATTTAAAGAACAGCAAACTTCATATTGTATGTCGCATTCTAAAGGCCGATGGAACAGAGTGTGGCGCAGATGATAATATCTCTTGCATCAATGATGTGTTTAATGGGTTATGGTCTAATATTGAATTGTTTCTGAATGATCGTTTGGTTTCGCATAGCAACAATACTCATGGTTATACCAGCATTATCTCTCATCTCATCCATGATTCGGAAGAAAGTCTGAATTCTGAGCGCTCTATGCGTCTCATGTACAAGGATACTGCTGGATCAATGAATAGTCATGAGGTGAAAAGACCTAATCATGAACGATATGTATCCGGGTTTCATGTCAATGCTGACGGCGGTGACTTGGCTGAGCAAGGCAATAATGGCTTACATCATCGTTATTTGCATACTCGTCTTAGCCGTGATGTTATGCTCGCAGGTGGTTTAAGGATAGATTTGTTTGAGCAGGATCGTTATCTTCCGAATGGTATCAGTTTGAAATTGCGTTTCCATAGACAAAAAGATGACTATGTATTGATGGCTGCAAATAATACCTATAAAGTAGAAGTGAAAGAGGCATTTTTAACCATTCGCAAAGTGAGGGTGAGTCCAGGTATTCAGTTAGGACATACAGATGCATTGATGAAAAGTCCTGCCAAGATCATCATCACTAGAAAAGAATGTAAAGTCTTGGCTATTCCAGCAGGATTTCAGTCTTTTGTGAAAGATAACATCTTTTTGGGTCAATTACCAAATCGTATTGTCATTAGTCTGGTTCATAATGAAGCCTTTGGTGGATCAGTATTGAGGAATCCATATGATTTCAAACATTTTGATCTGGACTATATGCAACTGTACACGGATGGTGAACCAGTTCTATCCAAACCTCTCAAGCTTGACATTACACAGAACAAATACCTGGACGCTTTTGAAACGCTTTACAAATCGTTTGATCGGTTGAATGGTGAGAAAAGTTCCATTATAAAACGGGAAGATTGGCCTAGAGGTTATGCTTTATTTTCGTTTGACTTAACACCGGATTATGATGGCGATGATCATTTCCCCCTGATCAAGCATGGGAATTTGCGGCTAGAAATGAACTTTGCTACGGCTTTGCAACATACCATCAATGTCATTGTCTATGCTGAATTTGACAACATTATTGAGATCAGTGCAAATCGCAGCATTCAATTCGACTACCAGTCATGAACACGAAGCAGATTGATGCCATACTGAGTCATGATGTCATGACCAAAGACTTATTTCAAGGCGTGTTTGCCATGGACCAGTTACCATCTTTACAACGCGGCGCCTATGTCATCAACACAGACGATCAAGATGAACCAGGAGAACATTGGGTGGCAGTGTATTATGATAAAGACCCTGCAGAATATTTTGACTCTTATGGACTGTTCCCTCTCGATGATCGTTTAGACATGTTTTTAAGAAATGACTATATGTATAATTCTATCTCATTACAAACGCCAATATCATCGTCATGTGGTTTTTATTGTGTATATTATATATTACATAGAGCTCGAGGTCAGAGTATGTTTGATATTGTGAATATATTAAAAAGAAAGGATGGTGATTTTATTGTAAAGGATTTTGTATATAGACATTATAAACCATTGTTTTATTAATGTTGTTGTTGTTATATTAGTTAAGTTGTAGTTAAGTTGTTGTTATATTAGTTAAGTTGTTGTTGTTGTTAAATAAAACAAACCAAGTTTTCAAACAGTCTTGTTTATTGTGTTCTATTTACAAATTCTTAACTACAAACACTATTTACATAGTTTACAAACACTATTTACAAACTTTTATTTACAAAGTCTATTTACACTATTTACAAATTCTTAACTACAAACTTTTATTTACAAATTCTATTTACAAAGTTTACAAAGTCTATTTACAAACTCTTAACTACACACTCTTAACTACAAAGTCTATTTACACTATTTACAAACTTTTTATTTACAAACACATTCATTTTTCAATACATTCATCAATGAATACCATTCATTAGAATCTAAATTGATATAGGTATCATAGACATTACATCCATGTTTGTAAATGCTATGAAAGCTCACATAACACACATCACCAAACTTTATCACTTTAACAGTTTCATGTTCAGACAGTTTCAGTTCATATCCTTCTTCTAAGTCAATGTCCATCACACGCATAGGTTGTGTCAGCTCAATGGATTTGATGCCCCGCTTGAGTTGTATTCCTCCCTCTTTGAATTCAAGCGTTAGGTTCTTTCCAATCCAATGCTTGTAACAGAGCGTACCATTCCACTGTGTTGAGGGTGATGTAGTCGTAGCATTCTGTAAGCTCGTCATATTGGCGAAATTGTACAAACACGTCTAAGCAGTTCTCAGTCACACGCACTTCTAATTCATTTGAGACTGCTAGGAGAAAGCCGGGCATTCTCAACTTGTCTAGGTGATCCTTCAACACGGATTGGTCATCAAGTGATAGGACGAGATAGTGTCCAAAATGTCTTAGCACAATGTCATCATATTCGTTTCTCAGATATGAGAATCCATGCGTAATTGGTTTATATTCCGATAAAAAGTCTTCCATCTCGTTCAACAGTCAGATGAACTATGAGCTGTCTCCTTGTCTGCAAAGACGTTTTTATGCTCGCAAGATGGTGAAGAGTGGATGTTGTATCGCTTCTAGGAATCGTAAGACTGCGCGCCAGTTCTTGATATCAAAGAGGATCAAATCTGTATATGGTGTATCTGGCACAACTCCCTTATAATCCTTTGGATAATCCTGTAAAAGATTTCTACAGAATGTCACACGTATCTTAGAATCATATTCAGCCACCGTCACTTCCACTTTATTTTCAAGTCTACGTTTAAACCCAGGTTCAAGCGGTATGTTTTTAAAGTCTTTCCACACTTCAGGTTTAAACCGATGATAACTTGTCTTAGAATCTAGTATCACTTCATTCCTCTCATTGACAGTAAGGTAAACACCACCGTTCAGCATGAGTGCATTCATGATTGTTACCTTGTTATGAGCCACCTTCTTGTCTACGAAGCCTTTTATCCACTTCTTTCACCTGCTTCTTCAGCATTTTCCATTCAGGTATTGTCAGCAAAATTCCCTTTTTCGTTGGACGGTTTTTTCCAGTCCCCTCATCTCTGAGGTATTTGCGAATGTTTATCACACCTTCATTACTTTGTTTCATAATCTTGATATACTTTCCATTGCCTAGAGAAAGCATTCCATCCCACGACTGTGGTGTTGGTGCTATCTCCACTTTTAATTTCTTGATGGTAGTATCAGGATGTTTCACATTCATGTCTTTCACTGTATCAGCAAGAGTATCCATATCCGTTGTTGCAGATCTTTTCCGATTCATGTTGACGCTTCAGTGTTCACACCTCAACTAACTCTAAAGTTGAAGTGTTTCCCCCTTATATACTGTAATGCCCATGCGCCAAAGTGGAATAGCCATCACTCATCACATATCGCTTGTCATCAAAGGGAGAGAGAGCCACTTTCCTCAACTTCTCCGAGAAGATCTGGTGGTCATGACTTCGAATGATGTGCCCTGTGGTTATCGTTTGCGTTTGGTTGAACAAACTGTCTCTATACTGCTGATGTTTCATACGTCTTTGACACGCGCGAGTGATGCCTTTGGCCGTACGTTTTTCTTTCCCACCATATATCATACTATACATTTTCGGTCGAAGTCCAACAAACTCTTCAATGGGAATGCCCGCCGTCTCATCTTTCATTTTCCCAAGCACTTTCTTGTTCACGTTGGAATGCAGGAAATGATCTGGGGGATAGTCACTTGTGTCGAACAAGTCGGCATCTTCCTGCATGTCTTTGTAGATATCTTCCGTTTCTATGTCATAACATAGACTGTCGGTGTCGCTGAACAAGAGTTTGGCGTCGGGATACTTGGTCATGATGTAGTTGTAATGAAAGTGGAACATGAGCACCTTGCTGAGGTCGAGAATGGTGAAACCAACTTGAATGGGTTTATCCAGAAGCAGATCCACTTTGCGCAAATGTACCGCGGTCAAATCTTCGTTGAAAATTCTAAATTTGTGGAAGGAAGGTTTGGCCACAAGTTTCTTGAACCGCTTTTCTTTGTGAACAAGTTCCACATTCATGCGCTTTCTCACATTTTCCATGGTTTTGCCAAACACAGAGTTGTTCATCAGTTTGAAAAAGTCTTTCTCAAACGGGTTCTTGGCCAACTTTCTCTTTTCCGTGTTCAATGAGATGTATTTTGCCAACCATTTGCTCTGTGCAAACATGATGGCACGGTGCACCTTCATGACTTTCAATCCCAGTGAGACATATTGCTGTAAATTTCTATAATGAAGCACATATTTCTTCTTGTCACACAGGTTGGGAATGAGCTTTTCACTAGGTTTGCCTTTCATGTTTAGATCTTTCCGTAGCTTCTGACTATGCTCTGACAATTCTCCCACTTTCACACATTTCCGTTCTGGAGCCACTGGATAGTGATTATGATGATCATGGATTGAATATGGGTATTCCAAATCCACTTCTAAAATGTATCCAATCTCATCATCTTCATCCACATCCATAAAGTCAATGGATTCTGGCTCGCTCACCCACATAAATCCACTTTCCGGCATGCTTTGCGACATGGCCCAGCCATACAAGTTGTTTGCATCCAGGTACGTCAAGTAGTTGGTTGGTTTCGTGGGATCGTAATCTGCTACGTAGGGGTTATTTGCTTTCGCATACTTGTGTGTGATGACAGATATTCCTCCACGTAGACCTTGTTCAACCATTTGGTACATGTCAATGTCGTTGATCAATTCCAATTTCACCTTTGTCGCTTTCAACATGGCATCCCTCGACAGTCCTGGCGCTGTATAGTAGTGAGCAGGATCCAATTCATACGTGTTGAGACATACGTGACGGAAGTTTTCAAACACGTCAGCCAGCAGCAACACATCTGATTTCAGGTACAAGTCATGGTATTCACCAAATGTAGTACAGTGGAATGTCTCCCACACCTTCTGCGCATGCGCATAATCCTCATCGCTAATGTCTTCTTCACTGAGCAGACTGTAAAACTTGTCCTTGGACGGTAGTTGTGTTTCAGCAAACTTGGATGGCTCATCCACGTAATCGTAGGGGTACACTCCCTTTCTCAACAGTAACTCTTGTTGGTCACTATCGTGAATGTGTGACGTCATGTGATAAAAGTTGTCTTTCCCTTCTGCTGCCAGGTTGGATACCAGCTTCTGTAGAGAAGTACTCATGAACTGAAAGCTGTCTGTAAATTTCAGATTGCTCATGGTGAATGCAATATATTTCTCAACGGTGTTGGAAATGACTGTAATCGTCTCATTTTTGAACTTTCCAATTTATTCCATGATCAAATGGCTGTCATAGCCTCGTAAATTGTGGAAAAACACAGGAATGATGAAAGAATCTTCAACATCCTGCTGATCCTTTCGAAGTCGAAATTGTAAATTGCATTCACTATGTGCAGCTCCACGGTATTTGCCATTGATATGGTCATGATCTCTCACATGATCTGCTCCTAGAGGCTCATGACAAATGTAGCAATCCGTAGCGTTCTTATAATGCTCTTCATCTTCATGAGTCATGACCATTTTCTTTTTCTGTTGTAAACCATGCACAATACGATCACGCTCATTCACCATATGGTCTAAAAAGACTTTCACAGCATTATCTCCTCGATACACGACTGGTGCACGTGTATCATACTGGCTGACAACCACATAGGCAAAGCTGTTTGGACGATGATGTTGATACTTGTCTCCTTCATGCTTTTTCGTGAAACATTCAAAGTCTGCATAAATGACAAAGGGCGCTCGCTGTTGTTTGGCTACATTCTTGAACTTGATGAAGGGTTCCTTGGGGAAAGATAAGCGTTGTGCTCCATGCTTGCCACACACTTCACGATGCTTGTCTAAAAGATCTTGTCGCTTAAACCCGTGAAGACAGTTAAAACAATAAAACATTGCTCCATTATACTTGGTACGATAAGTCATCAGTCTGCTGAAATTCTTGATGAGGCAATAATGTCTTCTCTTGTCATTGCTAATCAAAAGCAAGTTGATTTCTCTGGCGCTGTTGGCGCTGGTGTTTCGGCTGAGTTGTATGGGAACAACGACATCATGTTCATATCCAAACACGTTGATGGACACATCATTCTCCTTTTCAAACTTTGGAATGTCTGTAATCGGTGTTGGAAATGTCATACCTTCCACCTTCAATTCGTTCTCAAATAGCTTGTATTGATGTACATGCTGTGGGTTTCTATCTGTTGAAGGGTGAAGGTGAGCCAATACTGACCATAAGAAACATTTGTTGTCTTTATTCTGAATGTTCAACACACCTTTCGTACTCTTTACTTTCTTCGGTAGTGGGATAAAACTGCTTGCTTCCAGTGGCGCTGACGTAGCTGTATGCACTTCAATGAATAATATGTTATCCAACACCCAGCCAGAACCTTGTCGCTCATGTTCATCAAACCTGGTGAACAATTCTTTATAGGCTTCTGGCAAGTCCTTCTCAATATCCGTTGGATTGTATGCTGCATATGTCGGACTACTGATGAAGGCATTATCCACGTGTTCTACCATCACGCCTTCAGCATTTGGTGTCATTTTCTTGAAGCGTGCATGCACCACAATGTACCATTTCATGCCATGGTTTAACGTCTCTAGCAAATATCTCTTGATTCTATTCTCTTGTTGTCGCATTTCAAGTAGCAAATCTGATCCATCTTCAGGCTCAAACCGTCTTTCCTGTGCGTTTTCACCAAGACTCACTCTTCTGCCTCTGCCTACTTGTCCTGTCTCTTTCTTTCTTTGTTCTTCATGAGACACATTTTCCATCTCAGCACATGCATGTGTCTCAAATGCATCCAAAGATGAAAATATCTTGGCGCATTTACAGCAGAGGACTGGATCAGGTCTTTCAACACCATCTTGTAAGGTCTTTCGTCTCTTGACTTCAATCTGCTCAACAAGCTCTTCATGAGCACGTTTCAACCTAGCTGGTTTGCATGTATGTTCCACGAACACTTCCAGAGATGGAAATGTCACATCACAATCATGACAGTAGACTGTTGCCATCGTTGTTGCTAGAACTGAAATGAAGTAAAATATACGTTTCACTCTTCCTTTTATACCACTTCAATGGTGTGTTAACTCAGCAGAATGTATCACTAGTTGACTAGTTGACATGTTTCACTCGTGCTTTTATGCTACTTCCATGTAATCAAAATATGGTGTGTAACTTTTCAAACTTGCTCAAAATTGTTAAAATTGCTGACTCAGCAGAATTTTACTTGTGTATATGAATGTTTCACTTACAGTTGTACTGCTGCACAGCAGAGACATCTAGCGGTGAAGTTAAATGGTCTGCCAAATGGTATTCATCCGCGAAGAAGCACTGTAATGGTGAAATTTTCAGTCAACTATAACGAAAGTTATCACAATTTTAAGTTAAAATGGCGGTAAAAATGCATACAGCCAGCTGCGCAAATAGCCTATGATCATGTTAAAACTTTACATAAAACTGAATCAAATGGTGAAATTTTCATACAAATTGGTTAAGTATAACAAAAGTTATGTCACTTTTAAGTTAAAATGGCGGTAAAAATGTATACAGCCAGCTGCGCAAATAGCCTATGACTACTTTATAACAAAAGTTTACATAAAACTGAATCAAACAGTGAAATTTTCATATAAATCGACCAAGTATAACGAAAGGTATTGTTTTACAAAGTTTCAATTAAGCAAATAACCAAAGTTTGTTTACAAAGTTTGTTTACAAAGTTTGTTTACAAATTTTCAATTATGTAAATAAGTCAAGTTTGTTTACAAAGTTTGCTTACAAATTTTGTTTATAAAGTTTGTTTACAAATTTTGTTTATAAAGTTTGTTTACAAAGTTTGTTTACAAAGTTTGTTTACAAATTTTGTTTATAAAGTTTGTTTACAAAGTTTGTTTACAAATTTTATTTATAAAGTTTGTTTACACAGTTTGTTTATAAAGTTTCTTTACAAAGTTTCAATTATGCAAATAACTAAAGTTTGTTTACACAGTTTGTTTACAAAGTTTGTTTACAAAGTTTCAATTATGCAAATAACTAAAGTTTGTTTACAAAGTTTGTTTACAAAGTTTGTTTGCAAATAACTAAAGTTCACTTTTTATTTATAAAGTTTCAATAAACACTTACCCCAATAGTTGTCACTGGATGCCATCCCTGGATCTGATGTGATTCAATTGTAGTGTGTAACTCTTGCTCCACTTACGAAATGACTGTCACTGCTGTATGCTCATCCCTTATATACCCCTCTGATGGAACTGAAGCTGACTTGACAGAATGTTGCTCGCCTAGGGGGGGGGGGGTCGGTCCATAGTATGTCCTGAGGGGGGGGGGGGTCAGTCCCGACTGCCGCTTAGGGGGGGTCATCACTTTTTAGGGTCTGTTGTCGATTGACTTCGGAAATGAAAGCTTGACTTCATTGACTTCGACGATCATCGACTGAAACCCTAGGAAGCCGCCACACAGCATGACCTCATTATCACCTCATTATCACCTCATTATCACCTCATTATCACCTCATTATGACGTCATGGATGGTCGCGCCTATCCTAACGCTTAGTGTTCCGGTCCAGACAGCACTTCCGGTCCAGACAACACTTCCGGTCCAGACAACACTTCCGGTCCAGACAACACTTCCGGTCCAGACAGTATCACGTCACAAAGTGTGGTGGAACTCTTAAGAGAACCACCACAAAAGTGTGGTAGAACTCTTATCACCTCATTATGACCTCATTATGACGTCATGGATGGTCGCGCCTATCCTAACGCTTATCGTGACGTCACTTCCGGTCCAGACATGATGACGTCACTTCCAGACAGTATGACGTCACAAAGTGTGGTAGAACTCTTAAGAGTTCTACCGCAAAAGTGTGGTGGAACTCTTCTTTTCATACTACTCAGGGTGTTTTGGAACTCTCTTTTTTTAACTACTATCATTTTCTTAACTACTTGTCAGTGTGGTAGAACTCTTATCACCTCATTATGACCTCATTATGACGTCATGGATGGTCGCGCCTATCCTAACGCTTATCGTGACGTCACTTCCGGTCCAGACATGATGACGTCACTTCCAGACATGATGACGTCACTTCCAGACAGTATGACGTCACAAAGTGTGGTAGAACTCTTAAGAGTTCTACCGCAAAAGTGTGGTGGAACTCTTCTTTTCATACTACTCAGGGTGTTTCGGAACTCTCTTTTTTTTAACTACTATCATTTTCTTAACTACTTGTCAGTGTGGTAGAACTCTTATTTTCACACTACTTGTGGTGTGGAGTTTGCGTGGGCCTGTGTTCTCTATACGCATAGTAACACTGTATAAGACCCTCCCAGGGTGGAATGCCACCGTTTGGAGTGCCACCCACTCGGAATGTTTCTGACTCGGAGTGGCTACGACTTGGAGTACCACCGCCTCGGAATAGTTCCGTCTCGGAATCGTTCCGACGCGGAATGGTTCCGACTCGTAGTAGTTTCTGCATGAAGACATGTACAAGGGAAATGAGATGCAGTTAAAGTACATCCAAGTTGGTTGAAAATTAAGCTACTACTACAGATAAGGCAGTTGCATCCCCCTACGCTCCCCCTCATTGCGCCAATTCAGCCGTTGACTGGTAAACCCAGTGCGTTACAAAGGAGAGCAGTCTATGATTCTTCGTTGGAGTCCACACAGGATAATCCTTCGTCGGGCGAAGAGAAACAACCATTGCTCAGTGAACGCGAGCAGGTTCAACCGGAACTTTCGGAGTCTCCCATCGTGGCTGCGACGACATCACTCACGGTTCCACCAACACAACCAAAGCCTCTGTCTCTGTCACAAGCTACAGTGTCGCATACTGCGCAATCCATGGCGTATCAGCACTCGCCGCGAGAGGACTTTAGGTCTTTCAGGCCAGTATGTACTCCTACGCCGCAAGGGACGGAGTTTCCATCGAAAGAGCGGGAGGCTTCCACAGACTTTTCGGCAATGGACTTAACCTTTAGAGATATTCTGAAGTTTATTGCCGACAATCCTGCAGCGTCCCTAGTGACTTTACAACAACAGGTCAGTCGGCCAGCCCTCTTTTTTTGCGGCTCAAGCGCAGCCTCATCAGCGGGAGGATTTTATGGCGTCGTCTACAGCTCCCTGCATCACAAGTGTTTTACAGGCACGCATGGAAGAACTGCAGTCAATACAGCAAGCTCGCCCACACTCTTGGTTGCGCGTTTGGTACCATCGAAGGTACTACATGTGAAGACGGCAGCTTATCAGCCCAGTAATGGTGCTCTGCCCGTGCAACCGCTGGTGTATTCCAGGGATATGGCTCCTTGGCTTCACAAGATTACGTCGGATTCAAGTGTACCGCTAGCGGAACGTGACTGTGAACATTTGGAGGAGACGGTCAGGAAGGCAATGCTCACCCTGTCTTTTCAACACGCAGCATTTCAAGCACTCCGCAAGATTGTCGATCCGGGCACCAATGTGCTGTTTGATCGTGTGTTCGAATCAGTAGTGGCAGCATCGTTGGACTTATTTAAATTAAATGTTTATTTACTGTCTTCTTTGGTTATTCTGCGCAGGGATCAAGTGTTGCCACACTCGAATATTGCAGCAGAAGATGCCAGGAAGTTGCAGTTTGCTCCCATTGCTAATCAGTCCGACTTGCTCCCACCGCAGATTCTCCAGTCCTTTATCGAAGATGCTTTGATGCGCAAAGCACTCACACCACGAACTGTTCAGTCGAAGCAACTTAATACGGCGTCTTTACCTAAAACTAAGCCACGGAAGAGGTCCACTTCCGCGCCAGTGTCGACACCTCAGCCGAAGAAAAGCAACCTTGACTATAAAAAGCAAGCAGGTATTCCCAAGCAGAGGTAGAAACCAATTAAAGTATCCGGTAGAGATCGCACGACGATCTCTGCCCGATACTTTCGGTTTTTGCGAAAAATTGATTGGTCCATGTCAAGAATTGAAGGTAGATGTAGCCTTAGGCAGAAGGATAAAGAATTTTTGGTCAGCCTGGCAGGTTTTGGAAGCTCCTGAAAATGGTTCGGTGGTTACGTTGGGGTTACCCTCTGCCGTTTGCAAGGGATACGTTGGGGTGCCAAATTTTGCCACCGCTTGTCAGGCTTCCCGTTCCTTCTTTAGTGACAACGTATCACGATCGGGACAAGTAACGTGCATTGCAAGAGATATGCATGATTTATTGGTAAAAAAGCCATAGAAAAGATGCCAATAGGCACACCGGCGTTTTTCAGTCGTGTTTTTCTGGTTCCCAAAAAATCTGGGGGTTGGCGGCTTGTCATACGCTTGTCGCAGCTCAATCAGTTTCTCCATCTCACGTCGTGTACGGTGAATACTCCGCAATTGATCAAGGCCATCCTGGCACAGGGCATGTGGGCGGTGTCGGTGGATCTGTCAGATGCATATGTACGCGTTCCCATGCATCAGTCGGTTCATCCTTTTCTCGCGTTTACGGTGGTGGATCAAAACTATCGGTTTCTTGCCCTACCGTTCGGCCTATCGACGGCTTCGTTAGTGTTTACTCAGGTTATGGCGGTAGTCAAAAGGTGGAGTCGCAAAGAAAGGTTTCTGTTTGGTCAATTACAAGGAGTCGGAACTTGTTCCAACCCAGAAGATTACGTTTCTCGGGGAGTTACGGGTTTTTGTGTCTGCCAGCGCTTTTCCCGCACAGGACAGACTCCGAAAGATTATGTCGCTCATTGCCAGGGTAGTTTCTACGTCCAGGCCTCAGGTAGCACATCTGAAGTCCCTTCTAGGTTTGTTGGTATCAACAGAAAAGACGGTCGAGCTGGGCAAATGTCATTTTCGCGAGTTTCAGCGTGTAGTTCTCAAAGCTTTGCGTCTCGACAGGTTACCGGGGCATCCCATAACGCTGTCATTGGTAGCTCTCAGGGATTTGGAGATCTTGACCTGGAGTTCTGAGGCAGTCTGAGGCAACCCAACTGGGAGTATTGTCATCCAAATCTTCAGTTGTGTCGACTCAGGCTCTGGTGCATAAGATTTCCTTCTTGAAATCGAAAGGGTTTTCGCATCGTGTCATTCAGAGAATGGGAAGGGTGCACACAGATTCCACTAACAAGGTATATTTGTCACATTGACGTTTGTTTGAGGCATGGTGTATGGATAGGGGAATTGATCCCGTTGCTGCCAAAGCTGTGGCAGTCACTGACTTCTTTTTGCATCTGTTTGAAGTCAGGAGAGTTTCGGTTAGATCGATTCTGACAGCTCGGCTCTTACTTTTGTGTTGAAGAAGTCCCCGGGCTATGACCTGTCTTCTTCGAAGGTGTTGTCAGATTTGCTCAGGTCTTTTCAGTTGGAGCGACCTATTGCGGATAGGACAGTGGTGTCTTTAGATTTGTCCATGGTTTTGAAATATCTCACGTCGCCGCTCTTCCATAGTTCGGTTATATCTGACAAATTACTTACCTTAAGTGCGTGTTTTTAGTTATACTGGCGTCGGGTAAGCGCCGCGGGGAGATACATGCTTTGCACAATTCCGTGGTTCACGTTAATGGTTCGTAGCAGGCAGTGGTTTTGAAGCTTCTACCATCCTTTTTGGCTAAGACACATTTTCGTACCAAGGACTTAGGGACGTTTGAGCAAATTGTGATTCCGGCGTTACCGAGGGTTAGGTCACGTGCGGGCATCGATACTTCGTCGCTATGCCTCTTTTCCCTCTTACGAGCGTACGTGAAACGTTCGGCTACTTATCGCAGTACGTTACAACGTCGTCTGTTTCTATCTTTCATGCGGAGTATAACGGTCGATTTATCGAAAGCGTCTATTTCTAATTATATCAAGAAAACTATTTTGTTAGCTTATGATGATATAATTAAGGAGCCGGAGGATTTAATCCGGAAGCGTTTATCGATTAAGACTCATCAGTTTAGACATGTGGCGCACTGGGTACAGGTCCCTAATGGCGTTTCATTGTGTGAGTTATTGCGAGTGGGCTGTTGGGCCTCTCCAAACACGTTTAATAAATATTATATGCAAGAGTATGCTACGGATACATGAACTAATTTGCAAAATCTTATGATGATTTGCATAGGACCATTTGTTGCTGCTGAATCGAGGATTCATAAAGGTTCTCCCTCTTACAGTACTCCCCAGCATTCTCACGGGAAGAGGGCGTTCAAGAAAAAGAAGTTCGCTAAATAGAGTGAGGCGTGGGGAGCAGCTCCGATGTGCAGCGGTAGTCTGGCGGTTTGGCTATCACATAACTGTTATCTCACCGGACCTATGCTGACTTTTGTACCATGATCTTGGTTTTGGACAGAGCGGTTTTGCACATAGTACATTACGTTATGTCGGTTGGGCAACGGTGCTAGTGTTTGTCTTGTGTTTCCACGTTCTCCTCTTTTCCGAAAGAGGGGGGGGGGGGGCGGGCATTAGCATTAGTATGATGGCCTCGTGCCATCGAACTGTATGTGTATTAACAATGGACATTTCGTGGGGTAACCCCACTGAATATTGTCAACTGCTGGTAAATGGGCACTACGCGGTGAGACCCCGCTGAAATTAAAATAAGAAATTGAATTTATTTCTTTTATTTCTGCCTCGTGTACGGCATAGTGCCTTGTAGACGGTATGTCAACCAATTCGTATGCATGGGATATGCAATTCCCACCACCAGTTCTAGTCTCCCATAGTGATGGTTTCGTAGAGTACACGTTGATATTTCCCACTTGCAAACATAGTTTGCAAATGGGTATACTTTGCTAAGAATTCTGGCTTTTTATATCTTCTTTTTTTTGTTTTTGTTTTTTTCTGTCTCGGAGGTTTCAAGAAAACTCCTTCTGCGCTATTTGAAATCCGCATTTTTTTACCTTGACCTTCAAGGTCAAGGTCAAAGTCGAATTGAGGTCAAGATATTTTCGACCTCCAAGTGGTTTCCAGAAAACTCCTCCTACAGGGTTTGTAGTAGAAAGACGACATTTGGCAGAGGCATAGAGGGTATGAGTTGTCGTGAAAACCCAAAAACTTTTTTACCTTGACCTTTCAAGGTCAAGGTCAAATTGAGGTCAAAATATTTTTTAAATCCCCTACTCATCAAGTAAAATTGCTGGAAATAGCGCTCAAATTCTTGTATCAACACGTGTACGGTGTCAGTAGGCAGTAACATCGTGGACTGAATCTCGACATTCAGGGTCAAGGTCAAGGCCATGTGACCGTTGTATATCGCGATCCGTTGGAGATAGAGTGCCCATTATCTCGAAAAGGGTTAGAGATAGAGCGAGTTTGAGCTTATTGTCGACCCTTCGGGCCTAAAAGACGTTATATAAGAGGTACCTCGGTGATCTTGACCTCCTCCATCATGAACAATGTCAAAAACCGGAAGGTGACATTATCTCGAAAACAGTTAGAGATAGAGCGATTTTGAGCTCATTTTAGACAATTTGGGCCTAAAAGACGTTATATGAGAGGTACCGCGGTGAACTTGATCTTCTCCATCATGGTCAAGGTCAAAAGCCAGAAGTTGACCATTATCTTTAAAACGTTTAGAGATATAGTGATTTTGAGCTTATTTTCGACCCTTTGGGCGTAAAAGACGTTATATAAGAGTTACCTCGGTGACCTTGACCTCCTCCGTCATGGTCAAGGTAAAAAACCGGAAGTTAACAATTATATCAAAAACGGTTAGAAAGCGGAATTTGATTATTTGTACCCAAAAGAGATAACATTATATTTACTTTGATGTCCTCGTTCAGTATGATAATTCGGATGCTTATACTTATGTTGAAACACTGAAAAATGTGTCTTTGACCAGATACATTGTACCATTGCAGGTGGGCGCCATTTTGCTACTTGTAGCGAAATTCGGTCTAAGTTCGAAAATAAAACTTAAGTATTTAATTTCTTAATACTCATTTTAATGAGTAAACTATCTTGTAGACATTTATCCAATGTGTACCCAAACACCCCCCATCAATTGAGATCGTCTAGTACGATAAGTTGGGTATGGCCTGATCACTTGATAGGAACTGCAGCGTGCGCTGATTGGTCGATTGGTTGACAGGCATAGTAAACATAGCAACAGGCACCTGTTATGGGTACCCATGTGGTGCTATTCCAAAGAATTTTTATGGATCGCGATAACCAATGTTAATACATTGAAAACCCATAGTGATGGCTTCTACGTCTACATGGGTATTAAGAAATTAAATACTTCAGTAATGAATGATTACAATCTCATGTGTGTTGTTTATAAACCACAATATCTCAGAATTAAAAGACAATCCGGTTTTATTTTTTCAGCAATATGCGATCTTGATACAATATAATTTCGTTGTAAATTCCAATGTAATAAAATTAATAGCAGTGGAGATACAAAAATTTAAATATTTTGTATATTTTCTTTTATTTGTCAGTTCATAAACACACAGCAGGATACACGCTTGAAATATATTTAAGAGACGAGTTTCAGAGAACTCGATCAAAGCTCATAGAAGAATGCGGCCCATCAATTCGTTCTAAATTTTTATTCGAAATTTTCTTAGTGGAACACACAACCTTCGGCTCAATGACCCAATAGTTCAATATCCTTGTTTCAAACATTTTTTCAACAACAACAGTTTCCATATTTAAACAAAATCCCACAAAACAAACATTGCTAAATTTTTACATGTTTTACCACACAACCTACCCAAACCTGGATTATTTAATTATATATACAGCTGGAAAATCAGCTATGCATACAAGCCATCAAATATATTTTTCTTATATTGTTCGGTCATAACGCTGGATAGTGAATTAAGAACAGCGATTCAAAGTGCTGGTTTCGCTCTTGAGCTTGCAGTGAATTTTGCTTCAAAATCGACAGATTTTATTTAACGAATGTTGATTTGAACATTGCATGAGCTCAATTAAAGTAATATATTAATTGTAATGCGCTATTTTTTACCAAATAATGACAAACAACAATTGGAAAAAATGTTAGTATTTCGTTCCTTCGACGACATCCTTGATTAGAAAAGAGTCCCATTGTATCATCCTAGTATCACTACTGATTTAGGTGAAGAAAAATATCCTTGTTTCTCATCCCCCCACAGGGTCACTAAAATTGCAAATTAAAAATAAGAAAGAGAAAGACAGAGGGTGAGAGAAGTGAATTGGAGCTATCTAAACAGTTCGAGCAAAACATAGAAAAATATTGCCGGCCGGATGTATGAAATTGTACAGCAAGAAAGATTTACCCGGAATGCGAAGGAGTTGCTGGAAATAGCCTTTCAAGCGAAAAACATATCCTAAAGCTTTTGCAATTGCGCCTTCAGCACTCCCATTTTCGCATAAAGAACACTTAAACAGCTTGAAACGTAGCAACTTATAAAGTCCTAAAAACCATATTTTGCTGGAGAAAAGCAAAGCAGAAAGTTTGTCCAATGCCGGAACACCTAAATTTTTATTTAAAAAATGGGATAAAAAAGGATTATTTTTCTTCCTGGCCTCATTATAGCATTATAATGTTACAAACAAAGCCTCGAACTCGCTACTAGTCACATTGTAGGCGTACTCCCAAAGAGAATGTTGCATATGATGATCGCTATTAGCAATATTATTATCAGAACGAGTTGTGAGTGAAAAATCTTTGAAACTTTATTTGATTAATTTAATGTTTGATATGCATAATGTGTTTTGTATGACAAATTTCGTACCTTCACGTACGAAGTTTGGAATGAGTAGAAATGATTAGAAATTTGATTTGGTAGTTTTCTTACGTTCATAATTATTGCATTGCAGAATTTTGCTTGTTGTTCTAGCTATTTATATTTTATTTGTAAATCAGAAAATAAATATTAACAAACTTTATATAAGCAAAAATTATACTACTTTTTGAACTGGCATGGCTGCAAGAAAAAAGCATAAACAAAAAATCCATGTTTGCAATTGAAACACAGTGCTACTCAGACTTGAAATTGATGTTGTTTATGTTATCTTTATTTAGTTATTTATGTTTCGAACGTTTTGCCAATTAGCAAGCCAGGCCCTTGCTAATGAACATTTTCTGCAAAGTAAACACTTTATCAAAAAAGGAGAAAAATTATGTTGAAAATGGTCTTTCATGAACAGCTTATTTCGGAAAAATTGCGATGAAAAACAAAACTTATTCTGTTACCGACAAAGGAAGTACACATGGGCTTACAAAACAAATAATAAATTAAAATGTATGTAACAGCCTCTATATTTGCTTTTAACCCTTTCAAAAGGGTTTAGTTTTGTGGGTGATAATAGAAAGTTGATGTGGGCTTTCAACATTCCTTCTTCTTTGTGCTTTCTTAATCGTCACAATTAATTAAATTGAATAAAAATTTAAAAAAACGTGGACAGAATTTAAGAAAGTAATTAGAGCCTTTAAACCTGAAGATACTTAGACGAATATTAAGCACAGTATTAATAGCATCTTTCATGTAAATCCACAAAACTGATACTAAATTTATGGTAAATCCTAAGACAAAGCTGAACGCTTGTAGAAAATGTTAATCATTAAGCGTAAATATCTATTTCAAACTCCAGAGCAAAGAGCGTAAACTGAAACTTTTAAAAGGAACATATGTAAAGTAACTTTAAGAAATGAGTGAAAGATAAAAGTATGCCTCTTTACAATGTTTGCTTCCTACTCCTAACCATCTCACAGTGGACAAACACCCGAAACGAAAAAGCAATGTCACCAGAGATATGATGTGAGATATGACAGGGAGAAACGGAAGGAATGGAGAAAGAACCGAGAGAAGAGAGTGAGTGTCTGAAAGACGTAAGGATAATAATTCAGAAACTGGGAGAGAAATAGACAGACAGGCAGACAGACACAGAGAGAGACAGAGAGGAGAGAGAGAGAGAGAGAGAGAGAGAGAGAGAGAGAGAGAAGAAGAAGAAGAAGAAGTTGAAACTGACTGGCTGGACTTGCAACTTTGGCAATTGTTCAAGTCGAATAGACTGTTCCTATTGGGGCTCGTACTGCGATTTAAGATACCTATGCTCATTTCATGCTATATGTCTCTGCGAAGTCCGGCTTTACTTGTTCATTAAGACTTAAGAGTCATTAAGACAATGACTTGTAAAGGCTATATTGAAACTAAGTGATTGTACTACATGGTATTTGATGTGAAGTTGTGCACCTTGCCATTTCACCTGTATTTTCATTTTCACGGTCGAAATACGTAATAAAACTATGAATGTTTTAACAAGTAAAGTACATTAAGTAATGACACAGCCATTGAAGCTTTACCAGTACACCTGTGCATGCCGTCAGCTACAATTTTATGTATTCATAATTTGCATTACTGTATATGTATGAGTCCAATATGCTGAGTAAAGTAAAACACTTGAGTCCGTGTAGTGAATGAAAAAAATCTAAGTTGGTTAGATTTAATACGCGCAATGTGCACTTAAATTAGCAACTAGAGGCTACGCACAATTGATTTTGCCCTTTCGAATCAAGTGGAAGGGCTTAGGGCATAAAGGTGCTTTGTGGTTTCAGTTCAAAATAAAGAAACATAATAATCATGACAATATAGCGTTAGGCTAAAGGATTAGGGTGTTGTTATGTAAGTTATTAACAAAGTCATGTTCTGCTTCTAGAAAGGTTTATAACTCTGGAAAAATGTTTCTACCAAAATCCGTCTGTAACAGAAAACCAAACCAAAAGCAATTTAAAAGCTTTTGAAACACTACCCGTAGTAAATATTGTGCAGGCCTTTCTTTTGCGGCTTTTTCCCAACTTTCAGCCGTGATTCTTTTATCACATACTGACCCTAAGAACAGTAAATTTTGTACGAACAAATGGATCAAATGCCACCCGAAGAAAGAGCCACCCGGAGAAAAAGCTATCCGAAGAAAAAGCCATGCGCAAAAAATTCCACATTTGATAAATTTACAAAAGCTTGTTACTTTAAGATCAGACAAGTAGTTACCAGGAGCGATTACGATTTAATATAGGAAAGCAGTGTTTATACATTGTTTTAATCCTTATCCTACAAGTGCTTGTCATGTTTTCGTACCTAACGGTCTTGTAAGACCATGGTTATTTCTCTGAAGTAAATTGTAATTGTATCAATTTTAAGTTTGTGAATGAATGTATGCATTCAAAGTGCAATTCGAAATTTATACGTAAAAAAGAATTGCAATTAACGCTAATGCTATCGAATCGAATATCTTTTGCACAACTGTACTTTAAATCCACTTGTGACACTGAGAACTATGGCTCCTTAAATAACCAAAACATTTTATTTTCAAAAAAAGTAATTGCAATTCACGTTAATTCAATCTCTGAGTCGGATACTTTAAACATAATTGTTCATTAACATGTTTATACGTAAAACAAGAATTGCAATTAACGCTAATGCTATCCCAAATCGAATATCTTTTGTACAACTGTACTTTAAATCCGCTTGTGACACTGAGAACTATTGCTACTTAAATAACCCAAACGTTTTATATACAAAAAAGTAATTGCAATTCACGTTAATTCACTCTCTCAGTCGGATACTTTAAACATAATTGTTCATTAACATGTTTTGGCTACATCGCAAGCTGTTCAAGATTTCTTTAAAAATAATAACTGTAAATGGCGGAGGGATTGGGACTGTTAAATGTGACATGTATTCCGGTTGACTTTTTAGCCTGGGGCATGACATCTACAATACAAACAGTGGTTACATTTATTCTAAATGGAATTTGTTTCGGTGTCCTAGTAAAACATGCCCCCTTCCCCCGGGAGGCACTTTGTACTATGAAATAAACTTGATAATAAAGCCCCGGTCTAGCAAAAAAAATTATAGCTCCCCTTATAGCTCCATCTTTAAAGCAGATTAATTGCTGAAAGGCTGAATATTATTTGTTCATACATTTTTTGTTGACATTGACTTGCTTTTATTTTTTTAAACTGACCGATTGATCTTTTATGTATGGGGTATGTATGCATTTGTAAATCCGGTTGATGATTCGTATGGTAGCTGATTGCTATTTGCCATTTCGTGTTTCTTGTTTGTCATGGTCTGTTATATCCATTTCAATCAGTGCTACGATTGCCACTCAATGCTACTCGGCTTCCAATCAGTGGTACTCGGGCTTCAAACGAATTTCCTTTCTATGTGTATGTCAAAACTGCAAGGACCTCAGACTTTTTAATACCCCAAGTAGTGATCAGCTGCGTACACCTGCACACACGCGAACATACTCTTCGGATAATCCGGAGAACGTCCAAGCATATATAAAGGTGAGTGTTTTGACCAAATAAAACAGAAGTCAAAGATGCAAATAAAGATATTATGGATATCGAAGAATTGCACATCCCCCGCCGCGCTCATCTACGACAAAGTCTAAGTTGTCAAAAAATCGCCAAAATTACACGTTTTGCAAAAAAATTGAAAAATAATCTAACGTTGCACAACTACACTTTATATACTTTCTAGCTGTAGAGTTTTATTGGTCCACGGTGAATAGTGACAAAGATACAGCCTGGACAAAATTGTCTGAAATACAACAAAGACTAAATCGTGAAAAATCGCCAAAATTATATTTTTGTAAGAAATAAAAAAAATAACTTGACTTTGCACAGCTACACGTTATATACTTTCTACCTGTAGCTTTTATTGGTCTACGGTAAAAAGTCCAAATTGTGAAAAATCATCAAAATTACATTGTTTAAAGAAATCGAAAAATAACCTGACGTTGCACAACTACACTTTATATGCTTTCCAGCTGTAGAGTTTTATTGGTCCACGGTGAATAGTGACAAAGATACAGCCTGGACAAATTTGTCTAAAAAAACAAAGTCTAAAATGTCAAAAATCGCCAAAATTATATTTTTGCAAGAAATAAAAAAATAACTTGACTTTGCACAGCTACACGTTATACACTTTCTACCTGTAGATTTTATTGGTCTACGGTAAAAAGTCTAAATTGTGAAAAAGCTCCAAAATTTCATTTTTAAATAAATCAAAAATAACTTTGCACAACTACACATTATATACATTCATGCTGTAGGGTTTTATTAATCTCTGACAAATAGTAACAAAAATACAGCCTGGACAAAGACAATTGCGGACGAACGAACTGACGGACAAACACGAGGCGTTTCTATATCCCCGACCCCGACTAGGGTGGCGGGGGATAACGAGGTTTTCGAGTTGTATTGCTGCAATCTATAGCGGCCAAATATTCCTCCCTTTAAAAAACGACAACCGTAGATTGTCCATCCCCGCGGCGTTCAATACGACAAGGTCTAAATTGTTAAAAATCGCCAAAATTAGATATTTTAACGAAATCAAAAAATAACCTAATATTGCACAACTACGCATTATATACTGTCCAGCTGTAGAGTTTTATTGGTCCACGGTGAATAGTGACAAAGATACAACCTGGACAAACTTGTCTGAAAGACAACAAAGTCTAAGCTGTGAAAAATCGCCAAAATTACATTTTTTGAAGAAATCGAAAAATAAGCTGACGTTGCACAACTACATGTTATATATTTTTTGCTGTAGTTTTATTAATCTTTGAGGAACAGTAACAAAGATACAGCCTAGACAAAGAGGATGGCGGGCAGACGGACATGCGGACGGACAAGAGGTGTTTCTATATCCCATGCCCCCGGCTAGGCTGGGGATAAAAATCAAGATTTCTCCTTGTGAGAATGGAACCCCTGACGATAACAAAAAATGAAAAAGAAAATGTTACAAAGTTCACTCTGGATATGAACAAGATGTTTCAGTTTGTGATCGATAAGAGTATCCTCCAGGATCGCCAAAATCGCACAAGCGCAAAATAAAAAGGCAATCAAAGCGTTTTCAGCTGAAAGATTCCACTCTGTATTATGTGGTATGATGAAAAATTATATTCCTGTATGGTTTAAACTGTACTTAGATTATTTTATTCGTGATTGATATTAAATATTCGATTCGACTAGGTTGCAAGACGTAAAATTATATTTTATGCGTTATCCGAACTAAGTTTAAAAGCATCGGATTTAATATGGAATGGAGTAATATTCATTTGAGAAAAAGAAATACATGAAAGAGTTATAGTAATTTAACTCAGCGAACATGTATGGCTATGTATGTGATATTTATTTTCATATTTTGAATTTCCGATAAATATATTGAGGAAAATCTGTAAGAGTAATTTTTAAAGAGATGAGCAGCTCAGATTTATAAAGGCCTGCCGTGAGGGCTTGGGCAACTCGAAAGAGGCCAAGGCACTCGGTTGTCATTTCGGGCGTGACAAGACCTTCACCATGATTCGCACTAGATACTTCAGGCCGACGATGACGACCGATGTCTTCGACTACGTTGCGACAAGCGACACATGTCAGTGCGTCAACCGCCGCTTTAACAAAGCACCAATGCAGCTGCACATCGTTTAATTAAAACCCATAACTTGGTGTTAGATAGGCATTGATTTGCTCGGACTCCTGCCAAAGACATCCGAAGGCTACGTGTATATAGGTATGTTCAATCTATAGTGAAGATTTGACATGAAATTAATCAAATACGTGATAAATTATAACGGAATGCAACTTATGAAATTTTTATATTAATCACATATGATTTCCTCCAACTCCAGTGACGGCAATCGACTATTATACAAAGTGGCCATTGAAGGAGAAGTCTGCTGTTCCTGTAGCAAACTTTTTATACAAGCTGATATGTCGTTATGGGTGTCCTAAAGTTCTGATTTCAGACCAAGAGACTGAAATAGGTCGTTATTGGTGTCCTAAAGTTCTGATTTCATACCATCCACAGGTATTTTTCATAAAATTTTTAAAAATTATTATTTCGGCAGTTAAACAGGTTATTTTACGTATGTAAAACCATATGTGAAGGCTTAAATACATTGGTATCCACAGCTAATAAGCAGTCTATTCACAGATGTTTTGTTTTAAAAACAATATGCTGACAATTATATACGAAAGTGTGAATAGTTAAAAGCTTAAAAATCACAAACAAAAATAGTCCATTTTTGTAATTTTGTCTGTTTAGAGCAACGGACTCGTGAAAAGACAGAATAAAACAACACAGCAGAGCTTACCAAAGCACATCGAAAACCAGGAAGAATGGGCAGATGTAGTTGATGATATTTTGGTTGCTTACCACAGTTCTGTGCATGCTTCTACCAGTAATCATTCTGTTAGAAGCTGAAGTTAAAATCTAGTTAAATCTCAAATTCAAAGTAATACAACACAACTTTGGCTCGCTTTAGAATGTTATGAATACATATGAGTACATTCACTCGTGGAGGTATTTTACTGGAATGGCAACAGATTGCAGTTCATCTCGCCTTAAGGCAGTAGGGCTCAATGCTGAATCGGAAGTTTGCCCTTTGCCCAAGATAACATCAAAGACGGTATCTATGTTGGGACCACCCAAGAGCATGGTAAAAATTGAGGGTGGTGGCAGTTGCTACTTCAGAACCGCAGACACCTACTGACGGGTTCTCAAGACCATCATCTTCAAATGAGAAACGCTGTCTCCAATTACATTATGGATAACGATGCGTCCTTTTCACAAGTCCATAACAGCGAAAACTACTTCGCCACAAGCGACATGATAAAACCTGAAATTTGGGGCACAGAGATAGAAATCAAAGCTCTCGTTTTGCTGTCGTTGAAGAGATGATGAACTGAATATTTCATTTTAGTTTATTTGTATGTGGATAAATGTAGAAATATAATAGTATACTTCATTCCGAGTGCGTACGATATTATTTTTTGCCTGAAGCCGTAGAGCCGTACGGACCGACCCAGAAGGGGGAGGTCCGTACACGCCCGTAGGCTGTAACAGTATATTTTGCCCCCTGTAAAGCTCCCCCTACGCGGAAGGAAGATAGACAAGGCTATCTCTCCCCCACCTGGTATTTTTTGCCCCTATTGATATCATTTTCTAAAAAAGATGACGTTGAAGATACAAGAAAGCGCTTCTTGGATAACGCGGATGTTATTTATGATAATCTTAGCGATCAGGAGTAACCACCTGGGCTCTCTAAAATGCCAAAAAGGATATTAAGAGAAAAATAAAGAACTTTCTTATCAAGGATGTCTTTTGATATTTTGTTTGAATTATGTTGGATTTAGTTAATAAAGTAGTTCAAGATAGTTTTATACAATTTATTTGAGTCCATTTATTCCCATGAACAAAAATTATCAAATGAATTTACACGCAAAAAAGTTCCAGGGAGGAGGACTCAATATACTGGAGGGGGTGGAAGATAGCCTAGTGCAGCTTCCCCAGGGGAGCTATACAGGGGGTGAGATAGCCTGCTACACCGGGTGTAATAAGAAATCGAAGTTTAATTACCTTCGGTGTAACAGAATATACCCGGGTATAATTTGGGCCTAGTATACCCTAGTATATTCTGGGCTAGCCTGAAATATACCCCGGTATATTCTGGGCTAGCCCGAAATATGCCCCTGCCGCCCAGAAAATACCCTATTTTCACAAAATTTTTATGAAATAATTCACATCATTTCTTAAATTTATTGATATCTAGATCACTACAAACTTGAATAATAACGTGTGAATTACATGGTAGGTGCCGATTCCATTTAACTCGTAATCCCTGTGATCTCGCGTAAACTATAGATTGTTCAATTGCATATCGGTCGTTCAATACTTTTAATCAATTTATCAAAGTTGAGCTCAAGCATTTGTAAACATAATCCATCAGAAGTGGACCAAAAAGTGCAATTGCATTTAGCAAAAGCTACTTATATAAGAGTGTTTCCAGAATCGGGACATTTCTCCTTTTAAGCTATTCATAGCCACCGAAATCTCGTAGATCCATTCTGGATATTTTCGATCAGTTGAGGTTTAAAAGTTAAGAATTTCTCGATATCTGTCATCATTCATTTTGATTTTTTTTTTTTTTTGCTTGAGTAAAATAACTGATTTGCTATTGAAAATGGAGAGTATTTATACACGGTTCCGGACCCGTACGTATCAGATGTGCGATTCTCTGGAATATGAGTTGTGATCAATTTTAAAATATGATCTTTTTGTGCCCTGATATCCAGATTTATATTTGTAACTAATTGCTTTATTTGCTGTTTAAATTTTGTATAGATTAAAAAACTGCGTTGTCCGAGTTTACAAACACTCTTGGATACATAGCTTTTGTTAAGTGCAATTGACGTTTTCGGTCCACTTTTGATGGATTACGTACAAATGCCGGTGCTCGTTTTTTTTATAAATTGATTAAATGTTTTGAAGGACTGAAATGCAGTTGAACATTCTACACATGTGTATGCTAGATTACAGGCACGTAAGTACAATCGACATCTACCATGTAATTCCCACTTTGTTCCGGTATGTAAATTACTAAATATAAATAAATTTCAAAGAAATGCTATATTTCAAAAAAAAAAAAAAAAAAAAATGTGTGTGTGTGGGGGGGGGGGGGTGGGGTGGGGTATATTCTGGGCGGCAGGGGTATGCCTAGAATATACCTGGGGTATATTCTGGGCTAGCTCAGATTATACCCGGGTATATTCTGGTGTTGGTATATTCTGGGCTGTTACACCGGTAGTAAGAAATCGAATTCAAGTTACCGGGGGGTAGATTGAGAGGGAGTAACTTAAAATCATTACACCGGTCGTCCAACGTGTCCTGGAACAAAGACCCGCCCCCCTCTCCCCCCCCCCCGTCCAAATCGTCCCTGTTCACTATTTATTTGGATTTTAATGGTTCTACTTGTAAACTGCACTATTGTACTAAAACATGAAAGGAAATATTACATACACCGATATGTAATTCAGTTAATAAGTATTTAATTTTTGTGAGGAATTATTCGTTGTTACATGTAAGCGAAAATAACAAACGGTTACAGGTGACGATTGATTCTCTGCAGTCGTTTTCCCATCTCATCTCATCGTGGTCGCGATCGAGTTTGACTGACCATTATCAATGATCTCAGTTGCACACACTGGTTTTGCACAATCATTACAAGTATTTGACTGATAATCTACAAAGAAGTTGGTTCAGTTGCTCACTCAAAATCAAAAGGCTTTTCTATTAGGTATCTATCAATGTCTTTCAGTGTCTGGTAATATCACAATTTTCTGAGGTTAATCCTCAGCTCAAAGCTGCTAATCCCAAAGTGTCGGGACGGTGTTTTGAGTAGGTTTCCTGCATGTGTATAAATAGGAAGGTGATTTTGGTTGTTACTTGCAGTTCCAATAACTAAACAAAATAGAAGGAAAAGCTGAAATTTGTAAAATAAGATAAAAAGGCGAAAATAAGCGCGGAAATGGTTAAACAATAGCAGCAAAATGGAAAGCGATAAGCATTGAATAATAAATATTCAAATCAACTGTCCAAAAATGAAAAGGCAAACATGCATAAATTGTCGAAACACTATGTTGCTCGTTCTGATCAGTTATATTACAGTATATATAGTCATCAGAGTGCTCTGTTTGAGGGTAACGCAGCCCTGGGGTCTCTCCGAACGTCTCTAGAAGCGGCTCTGTAAGTGCGAAATGCTCAATGACATCATTACATTCGGGTAGTAGTCTTCTGCGTTGGCTAAATTTGACATACTCGATGCACTGTGGGTGCAGTGGACGGTGGTTGTGGTTTTTTTGTTCGATGGAATACTTCTGTAAAAAAATGACTCAATGTTTCACGTACATGAGTACTTTTGCTACATTTTAGAAGATTATTATTCCTAAGCATACTCCGCATTCCGGTGCTAATCACCACCTCTAGCTATTACTAAATAAATAAAATAAATTAATTAATTAAAAGGTATCCGATACATATACATGTAAAAAGCACAAAAACACAATCCATATCAGAGAGGGGGCAGATTACCGGATACGCAAAACTTGAAGAGGCAGATTACCGCAATTGGTGGGCGGGTAGATAACCGGGGGGGGGGAGGGGCAGCGGATTACCCACAAACCTCTAGCTCACTCCAGCTTACTGTGGTACTCGATGCGGAAGTTTTTTTGTTTTTGTTTTTAGTTTAGATTTACTGTATGGACGAGTGCTTCATGACATTGCATCGCGGTCAAAATATTATAAGAGTACGTGGTGATCACGAAAATGTTTTTTTTTTGTTGCCATTACACCCGGGCAAAATGGCATAAAACTTTGGTCTCTTTGGACGAAACAAACACAGGTCTGTGGTTAAAAAATATTAAAGAATAATTTAAGCTAAGAGCAAAATGACATATTATTCTGTTCTAACTGTACAAATATATCACGTATTTAAAAGGCACTGTCAGATACCGATGTGCATTATTTGTGTTTGCGCTAAATGAAATAGCTTTTGGAAGTTACCGGTAACAAAACAGCATTGTAGAGGATTGGTTAGTTCATGTTAAGACATCGTTTTTATGTTTGACCTCGAAATGTCTCATAAGGCCGAAATTCAAAATGGCCGCTAGGTAGCCATTGTGGGTATTTTTTGCTAATACTGTTTTTTTCCTTGATTAACCATGCCTCGCCTGTTTTACAAACGATTTGTTTTTAGCGCTATCTGACAATCAGCATTGTCAGCCCAGCAATTTTTTCTCACTCTCCACCCAGAGATGCAAGACACACCGTCTTTGACCTACCCTTTTATCGAGGGCGGATAATGGGATGGGATGGGGGGGGGGGGTCAATTTATGCCGCCCCCAAACAACTATTGTATGGGTAATGACATCCCTGTTAGAGCTACAGTACCAATATCTTTTTATATAAATCCATATCAATCTCGTGATCTCAGTTCTATTTGTTCGGTAGATACGTTGCTTCCTACCGACTTGATTGTATTACGGTAGAATTCGCCGCATGACTGTGAGAGTATTTGCGAAGTGAATGTCAATACTTTTGCTTGGTTGGAGTATTTATATTGGCTGTTGACACAACTCAATAGGGGTTTGCTCAAGGCTTTGAACAAATAGCTTCTTTCTTTTTTTTTGTTGGTATTCCGTTCCTTTTCTAATCAACTCTTAATGTAATATCACTGAACAAATTACCGTAATGCTTTAGCGCAGGTTATATAAATGTATTTCCCTAAGTATATTGAATGGCATTTATGTGTTTATCTTAAAGCTGTGTAGTGATCTCAGTTGGGTGAATGGGTCAATGCGGGATGGGGCATTATCTTTTGATAGCACGCCAAATAAGGCATGGGTGTGTTGTGACTCTTTCAATAGCTCGGGGTTTCATGTCGGCTTTTAAGCAGCTGCCGGTGAATGGAATGACATTAGCAGCACAATGTTCCTCAAAGTGCCCATTTATGCTCAAGTGGTTTGTTAAAGTATTAGGTCGCTATTGAATTAGTGCTGTATTTCAAAGAGCCTGCTGTGAAGATATTTTTCAGGAGGACTTGTTACCACTTTCATAAGAGATTGGTCAAAAGAGAGCAGATTACTTAGAGCTAGGCTTATTACCGTATTTGAACAAGTGTAGCGGATTGGTTACGTGATTGCATTCCCCTGATACATTGCCAGGCGCATGCGCAAACACGACGAGATTCAGTGTGTGTGTGCGGGATAGATAAATTGCGGGGGGGGGGTGAGGGGGGGTCGTGCGGGAGAGATTCAGTGTACGTGGTGGGGAAGGGGGGTTCATGCGGGAAAGATTAATTGCGGGGAAGAAGGGGGGGGGGTGCGGAGAGAATCGTGTGTGGAGGGGGGAGGGGATCGTTCGCCAGATATTCAGTGTGTGTGTGTGTGGGGGGGGGGGGGGGGGTAAGTGCGGAGAGATTCGTTGTGTGTGGGGGAAGGGGAGTCGCTCGTTGGAGATTCAGTGTGCGTGTATGAGTTCATGCGGGGGAGATTCATTATGTGCGTGGGGGGGGGGGGGGGTCGTGCGGGAGAGATTCAGGGGTTGGCGAAATCGTGCGGTAGAGAGTCAGGTGTGGGGGAGATCGTGCGGTACAGATTTAGTGGGGAGGGGGGGGGGCAATCATACGGGAGAGATTCAGTGCGGGGGGGGGGGGGTCGTGCGGCAGAATTTCAGTGCGGAAGGGGGGGGTAGTGCAAGCTAGAGAGACTTTGGGGGATTCCTGCGGGAGAGATCCATTTCAGAAGGGGGGGGGGTGGTCGTGCGGGAGAGCTTCAGTGGGGGGAAAGGGGGTGGATCGTGCGAGATTCAGTGTGTGAGAGGGGGGTCGTAGGGGAGAGATTCAGTGGGAGGGGATCGTGCGGGAAAGATTCAGTATTTTTAGGGGGCAGGGGGGGGGGCGGGGGGTCGTGAGGCAATGATTCAGTGGCGCACAGCGGTTTTGGTCAAGGTGTATGTGTAGCTGGGTGTTGGTTCGTTCTATGGACTTCAGAAAATCACCCGCATTGGAGGAGGAAGAGGCGGGGAGGGGGTATAATTATTTGTCGACTTGGTAAAACAGATAAAATGATATACATTTCACTTCAGATATTGCAGAGAAAGATAAATGATTAAACTAATAAAACAGTTGTACCCGTTAAATCCATTTTTTGTTATTTCTTTTAATTTGTTTTATTTGTTGGTAAAAGTTGCTGCGGTTTCCAAGCCTTTCTTTTTTTAACGCTTGACAAGCCTTTGGCTTGCAAGAGTTATATGAATTTGTGCGAGCGAAATTCGTCCTTTTTTTTTCTTCTTGACACTTTTTCCGATTTTTTGTGTCTTCTTCTCCTCTTACACTATGAGCCCTAGGATCATGAAACTTGGGACTTATGAAGAGCTTGGTCTGAACATGTGCACGTCACTTTTTATTTTCGTCTTCGATTTCGTTTTCTTTGTTAAAACGCCATGTGAAAAGAGAGTACTTTTGCAAGTAAATGCAGTGCATTTAACGTACATCATAGAACACAGTTGCTGAGCTTTGTGCGAGCTCTCACTGCGTAAATAGATAATACGCCGTATGCCTGCTCAGTCAATAAAACCTTAAACCAACAAAAACCAAACACTACTCGGCTTATAAAACGTATTCAAGCTGTGTTTTTGCAGTATATTATTGAAGAAATAACCCATTGAAGGAAGTATTTTTGCGTTTTAATTTTTGTCAAGTGTTCAGCATTTCGCTAGCGAATTGAGGTTCTAGTTTTATTTGTCGTTGCTTCAAAATTCAGCTATAGCCGTTGCTGTCAAGAAACAGACAACAATTACACCAAGAGATTGTGTACACAAATTCATCCAGGTATACTAACATACTGATGGAGTGTACACAGCAGGGGCGAATAGCTGAACATACACACAAGGAGAACAAATGTATAGTTAAAAAAAGGCCCACATTATCTGCCTTAATACAGCGAAATGGGATACAGCCGACCTTTTACTGTTAACATGTGCGCATCTTCACAATGTAATTTGCTTTGCAGAAAAACTCGTAATCTTTCTCTTGCCCTGAATGATGTGATGTGCTATAACGTTAAGTCTCATCTAAAGAGATCAATAATGGCTGTTGCTATTGCCAGTTTGCCTGATGAAAGGCATTTTCTGCCAGATACAGGCTTTTGCAGCAACATAAAAGGGCAGTCTCGTTTATTTAAGAACCGACTGGAGCATTCGATTGAAACACACTCGCTTCCTCAATGTTTTTTTACTGCTTTTCGGGCGCCGGGGAGATTGGAGGAGTTGCTGCTTTACCACGTATCGGATCAATTCTCGTGACCTAACAGGGTTAACGCGGTTGGCAGAGCACATCTTCAGACGAAGTTATGGTTGGAGAAGATGTCGTCGTGAGAACATCCAGGGGTGAAAACAATCATCAGAGCAGCTCCCGGTCCCCCAGTGAGCATACAACGTTGCATGGGCATCGCGAACAGGTGTCGGTTAGCGTCGGTATTGGTTGTATATGACAGTCAAAACAACGTCTTTTCTCGTACAGAGAGCGACTTTGTATAGACGTCGGGAAAGGTCGTTGTATAGACATAAGGAATCATAACGTTGTTTTTTAATTCTCTCCCTGACGCCCATACAATGAAAAGAAGTTGTTATGGCGTTCACATGTTAGACTCTCTATAAAGAAGCAACTGCAACTTTTTACAAAGTGGGCACTTGTCGACAGACATTGCGACCGTAAATAAACGTTGGACTGACGCTGCAGTATTAACTTTGCCCGCTTGGAAAAGTGGATACTGAACCAATACTGATGAGGTATTGAATTCCCAAAATATACCAGGCAGACCCATCATATACAAAATGATGTGCTCTAAATTTTGAAGTGTCAAATGTAGTAATACATTATCGTTTTCATTTACTTTTATTTTTTATTCGCCGCTAGTACTGACATGACGTTGGTACCTATAAATATGACCAGTACTGAGTGTACTTTATGCAGCGCGTACGGAACAAATGTATGTTTCTTCTTGGTAGTGTATGACCCGATACAGGAACTATGACGTAATGTCAGCATCCTTCGGTGCAGGCTTGCACTGCGGTATGAGCTATAGAAATACCAATATAGTGTTTTGGTGAATGTTGTGAAAAAAATATATAATGAATTCATCGTTTATACAGCGTGAACAAACAAAATTATTGAGCTTCGCCACAAGCTCCAAATCGTGAGTCCTTCCAGTAGGTGGAGAGGAAGGGATCGACAGAGAACCAGTGGTGCTTTCGTTTATAGCGGTTGCTAGAAATGTATTTTCTTTCAATAAACAGCGATAAAAAGCTCACAAATAACTGTTTTCTGGCGGTGGTGTTTTCATAATGATGAGAAATTCAGGCAGTAAATGTGGCAACAAAATGAGAAGTTATTGACTAAAAGATGGAAGTAATATTAGGACGGGAAGGAGGTGATTTGGAAGCCCTAATGAAGAGAGATGGGCTGGTTCCACGCTCTCTGTGCTCATTGTAACGCAACGGCGCGTCAACTGACAGCGTAATTAGCAAAAAAACAGGTGCCTAACTCCAGAAGTCCCGGACGAGTATCATAGGGAAAATATATTTCCACAGAAGCAATAAGAATCTGTTTAAAGGAGAAGCATAAAAAAAACCTTGCTTGGGATCTGTAAAAGACATACTCGAGTACGTGCTGAGAAGCTAGGAAACGTTTTTTTTCTCATGGATTTGTTCTTGGTGTTGCAACAGGATGATTGGTACTTATCACTTGTATTATTCGCGCTTATGATTGGTACTGATTACATATATTGTATATGCTTATGATTGGGACTTATTACTAATATTATTGATTCTTGTGATTAGTACTTATAACTAAGTGCTTCTAGCAGTACCCATTGCTACTTATTCTCGCTCTGTCTGTTCTGTGATAATTACATACATGGTGTCATGCGACACTGTTCATATGGGTAACTAACCATTTCCTAGAAATCCATACTAAACACATCTTCTGTTCTGTAAAATCCCTACGGGATGTGAAAAGGGATTTCCCAACAAAGTAGCACCTCGTCACTGATCATATGATTTTTGAAATTGTAACATTAGATGAAAAGTATCCAGCAAAATCCATCGAAGCTCTTCAAAAACTACTCCGAACCGAAACAGAACGAATTTTTGAAAGGTAGATATTTTATGCCTATGGCCAAGGGCCCAATGAAAGGTAGAAACATGGGCCACTAGCCTGCATTAACAAACGAAATCATGAAATGTCGGAAGCTCTGAAAGTGATAGCCTTCTTCGAATAAAATTGTTCTTGGCACTACGAGTGAATCTGTCTGATTCCAAATTTAATGTGGAGTGATGTCACGTCTTCACACAAAGACAATTAAGGAGTCTGAATTAGAAGAAACAGACAGTTTGCTAAACACCGCGACAAAAGCAAAACGCAGGATAAAAATGTCAGATCGAACGAGTATCGTACAAGTATTGTTTAAAATTCTATGTATGGAGCAATGAACACTGTCTTCATACAGTAGCTGACTGAGATTTACTCAAATCTTGTACTTGTTTGTTTCTGTGACTAAGCAATTCTTTCTTTTCTTTACATCGTTGCTATAGTCACCAGGTAATTGCTTCTTTTGTATCTCTACTTGTTTTAGTGACTATACAATTGTTTCTTGTGTCTACGCCCTTGTTGTAATCACAGAGTAATTGTCAGTTTTATATCTCTGTCGTAAGATAATTACTGGTAATGTCTGTGTACTTGTAATATTGACCAGGTTGTTTCATGTGAACCCTGCAATGGACCAAATGTCTGTTGACAGGCACCTAAGTCCAGTGAGATGTATGCCGCCGTGTGAAGTCATTTGAGGAGAAGTGATGTTATGTTTTTGTGTGGTATTTTCTGTACATTTATATCAATATGAAAACCAAAAAATGATAAAAAAAGGTTGTTTTATGTATTTTTAATTCTAGTAGCTATTTATATCATGTTACCCTCTTTACAGCTGGATGATACTAAATCCTCTCTTTAGTGGACATTTGACTGTTAATTATACTGAAGTTTCTGTTGGAGAAACTTGGTTATGGCTGCTTTATACCCGAGTTCGCGTTAAAGACAAGTAGATGACCGTTGCGTAAGGCTCAAACAAGAGGTATTTAGTACAAATTTCAACTTCTGCCATAGCAGCCACTTAATGTGATAAGTTCATTGTTCCTATTTATTTGTCTAAACTGCAGTAAGCACTGCAATGCCTTTGTCCCTACTACAGCCGTTTCCTTCACTGCCTATGTGCTTGCTTCTTATGCTTTGCCCAATCCTTGTTCATTGTTTCAGTCATCAGGATGTTTTTAATGTCTACTTTCCTTGTGGGTAATGGAATTTCGTTATCGTTGCTTATGAGTATTGCTGGCAGCAGTTACTTATATTCTGCTTCAATGAAACACTTTTGCTTACGTTTATGTCCTTAGTTCAGTGATAGGTAATTTCTCCTTCTGCCTTAACCCTTTTTGCAATGACACGACAATTATTTCTATGTGTCCAACCTTTCCGAAGTGATATGGTAAATTGAGCCCAATGTGTCCATCCTTCCTTGCTACAGCGATGAGGTCGTTGCCATTTTGGTCTTCGTCTTGTTGCAGTGATAAATTAACTGTTCCTATGTTTTCATCTTTGCTGCAGTGATAATATAACTGCTTCCAATATCGCCGTCCTTGTTGCAGTGACAAGATGACTGTTCCTATGTCTTCATCTTCGCTGCAGTGCTCCTAATACCTGGTTACTGTATTGATAACATGATTGTTCCTATGTTTTCATCCTTAAAGCAGTAATAAGATAATTGTTTCAGCTATCTCTCTTCTTGTTGCACTGATAAGCTGATTGTTTCTATGTTTTCATCCTTACTGTAGTAATAGGGTAATTGCGTCTGCTCTCCCAGTCTTTGATAAGTGATTGTTCCTATGTTTTCATCCTTGCCACAATCTCCGTCCTGGTTGTAGCGATAAAGTGATTGTTTCTGTGTTTTCATCCTTACAGCATTGATCGGGTAATTGCTTGTGATATATATGTCCTTGATGCAGTGACTGTTCCTATATCTTTCCATCCTCGCAGCAGTGCTTCTGATATCTTCGTCCATGTTGTAGTGATAAGGTAATTGTTCCTTTGTTTTCATCTTACTGCAGTGATAAGGTAACTGCTTATGATATATCTGTCCTTGAGTGATAAGATGATTGTTTCTATGTCTTAATCTTTGTTACAGTGATGAGGTAATTACTCGAAATATATCTGTCGTTGTAGCAGTAATAAGGTGATTGCTTCTATATCCCCATCCTTGCTGCAGTCAAATTCTTCTTATTCCGCAGTTTTTGGTGCAGTGATATGGTGATTGCTACACATATCTCAGTCCTGCAGTGTTTAAGTAATTGTTACTTATCCGTGCCTGTCATGAGTAGCTAGTAACTAAGTGAGTTTGTCTATATCTATGTCTTTTCAAATCCCAAAGGATTAGGCACAATGTGGCAAAAATATTCGAATAAAGATTATCCAAGGTTAGGTATTGAGAAATGTCACTTTAAGCAGTAAAAAGATTAGGCATTGAGAAATGTCACTTGAAGCAGTACAAAGTTGCTATTAGAGGCACATTGTTTTGCGCATACAGTTGCAAACGAGGCATCGTTATAATAAGTGCTTTTGAAAAACTGAAAAACAGCGGTTTTGTGACTGAAACCATGTGATACCATTTCCATAGAGGGCTACCAGCTACCGAGGATATTACTTTAATAAACATTTGAGGTGTTTTGTCGTATCCCAGTGAATTCAACGACATTGTAGACGGCCAGTCATGCTGATATAATATGTGTTTCCAGTATAAAACACGGGTAACTCGAGTTACTTTCTGGGTAACAATTAAAGAAAATAAATCAATAATAACAGTGTGTAACGGTAGCAAGAGGAAATAGGAAAAAATTAAAAAATGATTCCTAGGTATATGTGTAATCAACTGATTTATTCATGGACGAAAATTTACAATATTAGTCAGATCTGGCACTGAAAATTCAAGTTGTACCAGATGCAATGTTTGATTTTGGTAATCATCACCGAAATCAGTTCACGCGTAGCGATCTAGAATGCTATGAGTGATATTGTTACCAATTTTACAAACCTTCAAACCTCACCCTTTTCAGCAAATGTTAGGAGATACATATTTTCAAATCACTAAGAATTGAGTACATAGTTCTAGAATAGTTTAATACTGATTTTAATACTCTTTGGACAATTTCATACTAAAATGTTATTTCGTGCAAAACTCTCTACATCTTCGTCCTTAACATTTCATCAAAATTGGTGTGATACACAGGTTCATCACAACTTTGTGTCCATTCGATCTGAAATTTCAAACATTGCTCTGCCATGTGTAATTTTATATTGCGGAATATTTTGAAAAGTCACTGTTTCGTTACTTTAGATTTGTGTTTTGTGTTTAGTCACTTGTATATATGTATGTAAGATGTGCATTGCATGGTTTGGTCTTTCAATAGACTTGTTTCACTAGTTTTGTAGCCGTAGACACATCTGGACAATATAATGAATATAGTATCACAGTCACGCGTTTTTGTTTAAGCGCAGCGATTAATGGTGAGATAAGTGGCCACTTTTAAGTCATTCAAACTATTCCACACTCAGAAGCAGAACCATGAAACTTTGTCACTAGCACACCCTATCTGGCAGAATAAACATATATCCTAAGCATTCCACCTTCCCCACTTCGAAACTATGAGAGTCAACCAAATTTACAATCGTCGTGTTTGTCATATTAACGTTTTTATTGTCACTGCATATAACTGTTCACTTGGTTTATGACTGAGGAATCTCCCATTTAATCTTAACGGTTTAGGGATGTGAACCCGTTTCAGAGAAAAAAAGGAATCAGAATAATTGCCAGTAAGTTACTTAGAACAGATACTAATGATAAACACATATCAAAATGGACTGGAACCAGGTATCTTTATCCATATCTTTCATAACAAAATCGAAGCCGGATCAAAAGCGAAAAGTTAGTATGTATTCGTTGTTGGTTCTAAGTCATGTTGTATAAATTCTAATAGGCATTATTAACAACAGAAGCTAACAACGGTAATTTCATGCCGGGTTTAAAAATTAAATGTAACCCCTCCCCCCAACCCCATCATACTGGTATTTCTGTTCAGGAGCTTCATATTTTGGTGCTATTTGACTCTTTCGCGTTCGCATGGAGGAGTCGCATGTTACAAGTATGCAGATATATGACATACTCTAGGTGATATAGTAAAACCCAGTCTTGGATTTATAAGTATAACTGACGACTGATAACTCTAACATTCATTTTATGAAATTATACTGCAACACTGCATTAAAATCGTTGCTTGGCAAGTAAAGATTAGATTGCTACAACACAATGTAGTATTTTGGTTTATTAAAATGAGATCAGACCAAGTGCAGACTTTGAACAAAACTCAATGTCTCGGTGATGTCAGAAAGCGTACAAAAAACGACGAAATTTTGGTGTCATTTTCAGGTTGCTATTCGACTTCGTTTTCACGTCGTTCTAGGAAACAAAAGGGACCAACCTTTGTTATCGCTCAGTTTGGAAAGATGTGGTAGAATTGCGAACTCTAAGGTGAAGAAATCGGTTTTTGGTGGCGTGTTGTATTTTTCTACTATTTTTTTGTAATATCTCAAAACAGTGATATTGGCTTTTCGCGTCTAGCAATATATATAAGGTCGTCGGTACATCACAGTGTCATACCGAATTATAGCAGTCAGAACGGCGATATTGAAAAAGCTGTCATAGTTTGAGCACTTAAGGTGTATTTTAAATTTAGCACTCCGCTTTTAGAAGTCGTTTTACAAAGTAGTAGCCAGTAACCAGTTTGTACGTGAGTGCCCCTCCGGGCCGTCTTCTTAAATTTGCGCCCAGAGGCGGACAGTTGCCTCTCATTTTAAAGAGTATTTGGACAGGAGAGGAACGGTGTCGCGCAGGTTGGAATGAATACACATTCGCATACGCCAAAGTGTTTTTGTTTCATTAACGCCGCAATAAGCCCAAATTGACATAAACCTGACTCAGCCGGTGAGATAACCTTGATTTACCGAGACTGTTTTCATCGCTAAGCATCCCTCGCCAAATTTCATGTATTCGGGATGCATTATACCTTTCTAACTTTCTTTGCATTAATACATTACTTTAGTTGCCAGTTGGTGATCATATAGCCTGTTATGTGTACTGAATAATACATCTTTAAGTACCAAACATTATAACGCTAATATGCGCCTGATATATTACGATTTTGAAATCTCTGGTGCTCCTGTCCATTCTTTGCCCAAGGAACATGAGTAATAACACCTAAATTATCCGTATAACTGACTTGAGTTTATTATGGCCCTGGCGCGGTCCGTGAATGTTATTACTGATTGCCGCGATGTAATATTTATGTAATTAGTAGCATTGTGTGCAGAAGTACTGTGGACCAACGTGGAACCGGATCGATGTTAAGGCTTGAAAAGGGCAGTTAGATACCGTCTAGCATCTTTACACAAATATTATGTGCATGCCGCAAAATATAGAAGTCACATTCAGAATTTTTTTACAATCAGTTCCCTAGTTTATTGAATTCGTACGATTCGGTAAAGTATTTCCGTATGACTCCTTTTTTCCAATACAACCTAAGCACGCGAACCCCCTGAGACGGCTATTGCTAGGACGACCAAATTTGGCAGAACATAATGTAGAATATATATACCAAGTATATATATATATATATATATATATATATATATATATATATATATATATATATATATATATATATATATATATATATATATATAAGGATATTTTAGGCACTATCCGGACCAAGCATATATATATATATTATACATATGGCATTAGCGGGGCCACATATATTTGCATATTTTTTTTAATTTCTTATGAATACATTTGAATTTTTGGGCAATTTTGATTGAAAGTCAATATTTAAAATACAAAAAGCAAGCATAAAATAAAAATAAATAATCTTAGGTTACCTCCAAGGCTAAGGTCAAATTGAAGCCAAAATATTTTTAAACGTTATTTAACGCGAAAACTGGCTAGAAATAGCGCTGAGATCCTCGTTTAAAGACCTAAATGGTTTCAGTACAGATTTGCTTCGCTATCGTAACCTCAACCTTCAGGATCAAGGTCAGAGGTCAAGTGACCTTGTATGTCGATAAACGTTAGATAAAGAATGGCACTTATCTAGAAAATGGTAAGAGATAGAGCGATTTTGAGCCCTTTTGAGATCCGTTGGATCTAAACAACGTTCTATGAGAAGTACGTCAGTGACATTGATCTTTCCGATCACGGTCGAGGTCAAAAACTGGAAGTTGACCGTTATCTCAAAAACGTTAAGGATACAGCAATTTTGAGCTTATTTTCGGCCCTTTGCGCCTAAAAGATGTTGTATAAGAGGTATCTCGGTGGTACTGACCTCTTAGTCAAAATAAAATACTAGTAGTTGACCATAATCTCTAAAAGGATTAGAGATAGAACGAGTTTGAGCTTATTTTCCACAGTTTGGGCCTAACAGACGTTAGGTAAGAGGTGCCTCGGTGACCTTGACTTCCTCGTTCATGGTCAATGTCAAAACCGGAAGCTGACAATTATCTCGAAAACGGCTAGAAGAAGAGCTATTTTGATCTTATTTTCCACCTTTTGGACCTAAAAAAAGGTATGTTAGCGTTACCTCGGTGATCTTGACCTCGTTAACGTAAGTTCTGAATTTTAAGAGTTCAGAATCATATTTTTGTCGCCTCCAAGTGTAATTTTTGCTACCTGGTACCGAAAACAATCTTTTTAAAATTTGTACTTGTATTTAAGTATTTAGAAGTATTTAAGGTTGCTTGGTATTATTTGTTAATTTCATGGTAGGTTTTGGGGACGGTAAAACTAAAAACAATATATGGTTATTTGAAAAGATACCTCTGCCCGGCCCAGACTATAAAGCTCTTGCTCAGAGATGTTAAATGGTTCGTTCAACGCTTTGCTGGAACTACATAGAATAAGGGTCTGGTGAGGTTATGATGGCATGTGCAGGGGAGACTCTTATGTGTCGTATAAAAAGAGACAAAACTGTTAAATCATAAAATCCAGCATGGTGCCTTAACAGTCCAGCTTATATGGATTGTTCAAACACCGCTGAAGAGTGAATTTTCAAAAGTGCCAAGAATACCTTTTGTGTGCAAATAAAGCACTGCTTATACTTAATTACTACAGATTAATAACAGTGACCTATAATGTGTTTAAAATAATTTAAAATTTTATGTGATATTTCAACACAAAATCCAACAACATTATCTCCAAAACAGTTTGAGATAGAACGACTATGGGCTCATTGACAAATTTTTGGGGCTGCAGTACGTTCACAAGAGGTACCTCTGTGACTTTGGACCGACAGGGAGATTCTGATCTCATTTGCCGAGTAACTTAGGGAGTAACTTCGTCTTCTTGGTAATGACATTAGGCATAAGGCCATTAGTAACGTGGTCTTTATAGTTTATCCAGGGGATCCATTCCATAATCTAGCGGAGTGAAGTCCAGTTTAGCAATGCTGTCCACCAATGCCCGCAATGCTTTGTTATATTACCATTTCTCGATACTTTAATACAAGGAATAATTGACTTAATAAGCATAAAATAAAGGCAGCCCTCCCTTTCCCAAAGATTAAATTAGTAACTGCATACCATGTCAACCCTCCCTCTTGATATCCTGATATTAAATGATTATATCCACGTTACACACATCTCCATCTCCTAATCCCAACGTAGGGTAGTTTTCCTTGTTGTAGTCCTTTCTCACACACCGCAGCAATATTCCTCCCCAACTCGCTGTTCCCCCGTGCAGGGAGATGGTCTCACGGCGCAATTCGTTTTCATTACTTGTTTTTTGCCAAACATCCTTGCAAATTCACCCGATAAAAGCGACGTTGCAACAAGGTCAGATTTATGATTATTATAAAAGGTGAAACGCCCACCTGCGGGCATTGTGTGAACGTCAATTTCAATCAACATTGCGAAAAGGTTGCAAACAACGTCTAAAGCCCAACATTGTAAAGATTACGGGAAAGCGACTTGTATAAAGTATGGAAAATATTGTTTAGATAGTGACAAAGATGTTGTGGTCACCATCCCATCACGCCAACATCCCCCATTCTTCGGTCATTCCGTAACGCATGATATATATGAGGCAAATTTTCATGAACATTTATGAAAAGTAGGTGGGAAAAAACTTGCACGCCTGTACAGTATTTAACATCCTCATTGAAATAATAATATGTTTTAGGGTTTATGTGGTTTGTTTATTTCTTTATAATTTATGGTTTACATGTTGCTACAACTACAGGTCCAGAACGTATGATTCCCCAAGCTTATTAACTGACGCCACTGAACAGTGTATTGATGCACGTGTACGCGCGAATAGATAACGCTTAATAATTAGTTACCTGGAGGCTATCACAACATCTCCATTTGTTTGAAATAAGAATCGTACAACCATAAAGCCAGAGCTTTTTTTAACAACTTTCACAGTGTTTTTATTAACTTCGTGTAAGCACAGATAAACGTAAAATTGATTTCGTAACACACCTTTTACAAGTACACAACATAAGTTCTACATTACACTATTTACAGCATGTTATGGTACTTCAACACAAAATAAGCGATGGCATGTGATCAACGACCCGGCAATTCACATTCCATACGCGTTGTGGGATGTGTGGTTCGGCACGGGTTCATCGGCGGAAATGACCGCTGTATGTGTCCTCAGAGTTATCCAGTACGGAGTACAATGACTCCGGAATTTCGTCTTGGCGTGTCTCGAATGCGTTTACCGCTTGATCCAAGGGCACAAAGGCTGTTGCTGGTATCATTCTGACGAATGTTCTGAGGTTCTCGTTATTAGAGTAATCATTCTGCAGACCTTCCGCTTGAACTTGCACATAAATGTTCTGTGACAAATGATAAAAACACCCAGAAACTGCAACACCGGCGAAGGCTTCCCGAGTAGATACCATTGCTACCTGTTCGAAACCCATCATTATCGTCCTTGGCAGAATAGAATTTGGAGCGCCGCAAACATGCCGTTGTCCGTTTCACGGGTTTTGTTTGTAGTAGTGCATATGCACACGAATGGACATGACTAGAAGGCATGAATGGTGTACAGCTGAAAGAAAAGTTGTGGAACCACTCTAAAAGTGCCATCCAGTGCCATTGAATTATGTAATATCTAATAGGCATACATAAGTATAATGATGTGTAAAATGCAGAAGAACCTGTGGCTGTTTTGCAGCTCTTGAAATTCACAAGAAACATTATTTTGATGATTTTTTCTTTCCAGAAAAATGTATCATAATATTATAATCATATTAAATGGGCCAAAAATTTGGGCGCGCAGCGGCCAAAATCTTAGGCGCGTACGCGCCCGCGCTCCCTTTAAGGTACAGCCCTGTTATGGTGACCAGGGTACCGTCAGTAGCGAAAATAATGATTCTCTTTTCATCCCCAGTGCCACTGTCGTACTGAAGGAAACGTTCTGCGGTGGCCAGGAAGTGGTACTGCTTTAGAATTTCGATATCAGAGCGATTCTGTGGCAATGACTCAGACTGGGTGTTATCTTTCCGGTACTTATATTGCGAATATTGCGGCAAATGGTACTCATTACAGGCAGTTATGTTGCAGTTTCATGGTTTATTGTTTCCACACTCGAAGCAATGATTTGCTGTGGTGTTTCTTGTGTAGTTAAGGCTCTATGCTTAATGCCTCTTGCCACTTTCAACATTTCTGTTCTTCCGGGGTCAGGAGCATGCGAATGTTGTACCCGAGCAGCAATCATTTCATCCCCATTTACTGTGATTTTAGCTCTGCATTCACCCCGTAGTCGCTTTTCACATTCATAGCATGTGGATCCATTTGCTAGATCTCTCAGCTTTACAGAAATCCCTGGTAAAGTTTTACAGAAATCCCTGGTAAAGCGCTTTTGGTTTTCCTCTAACTAATTCGATGAACTCCATTATTAAAGATGCATATCATCTCAACACGTCGTTCTTTTATACTCTATGTTCTCCGACGAAACATTACTCCGGAGTATATGCAGGCCTGTGTACATGCTTCCTGGAGTAAGTGTAATTGATAAGGTAGCCAATAATAATATACATTAATGCTCCTGAGCAGACATAATTTAAATTTCCCTAAAAACTAGAAAGAACCCCAGTGGAAAGCAATAAGAAATGAAAAAAATAATTTTATCATATAAAGATAGAAAAACGCAAGAAATAAGATCATTCTATTAAAAGCTTGGCAACTCATCGCGTGGCAACTCACCGCGTGGCAACTCACCGCGCGGCAACTCATCGCGTGGCAACTCACCGCGTGGCAAAACTTCCATGTGCCAATTCCCCACGTGGCAACTCATCGCGTGGCAAGTCACCGCGCGGCAACTCACCGCGTGGCAAATCACCTCGTGGCAACTCTCCGGATACCGATTTCAAGGTAGTCAGCAACTGTGACTTTTCATCGAGGTAGAGAGACCAGTAGCCATGTTTGGCATCTAATTTGCTGAAAAATTTGGCATTTGCAAATTTTGGGTTCAATTCTTCCAAAGCTGGAGTTTTGTGTGGGCATCGCTTCAGATTTTGGTTCAGTTTCTGAGGATCTAAACATTCCTTAATCAAACCACCCTTTTTCTGCAAATACCAAATTGGAACACCATTCTGTATGCTTGGTGACTTTTCTAATCTCATCCATTTCTTCCATGCAATCGAGCTCGGCTTTGATTTTGTCACGGTGCGGCCACATATGACTCTGCATCCTCTTTGAAACACAACTGTCTAACACCGGGAAAACAACCGGTTGGGGTACTTAGAAACAAGATCTTTTAGACTTTTAACTGTGCTAGCGCCCTAATTCACCCGTGACACACATTTCGCAAATATCGAAGTGAATTTTGACCAACCCTAGACTTTCGCTTTCTTGCAGTCCTAAAATGACTGAACAAGGCACACCTCCAAAGTAAGAATCGACTTTATCTTCACCTTTCACACTAACCGGTATGGTAAACTTTCCCAGATATCTGCTTTGTTCACCGTTGTACGCTTATAGACTCACACCTGAACACTCACGCAGTACACAACTGTTTGGGACTGCGTTCTCACCATACATTTGTTAAAAGGTACGGAGGGGGACAGTCGAGCCTGATGCACCTGTGTCACTTTTTAACTTTAACCTATACTGACGTTTCGGTAAGTTTGGAGGTTTACATTTCAATGGAGTAAAGACTTGCTCTCTTTTATGAGCACTAACAGAATCACACACATGTGTTATCGTGTCAAAACAAACGTCGTCACATGAGTCCATTTCTTGATTAATGGCATGTATGTGCGTTTTCCTCTGAGATTTCTCGCGCCTGACTTTTGTTGGTCTTTTCTTGGCGTAGCTTGGCGTTCATTTGTGACCTGCAGACACTCTGCCAATGATTTCGCTTCCCGTACTTGTCGCACTGGTTGTTGTAGGGAGTGCATTTTCATTGTTTGTGTGACATATCACACCTTCCGCACTTTTTCTTACGGGACGCACCTTGGTTCCGAAAGTAGTCCACTGGCTGCTGTGCTTTGGAGAGATGGCTCAGCTGCTCATTTTCTGTTGTGAACGCTTCGTGTTTTCTGCCCTCGGTTAGCACATTCTTTATCAAGCTGCCTCGAACTTTTCCTAGCAGTTCCTTCCTAAATACATTGTGATGTGTGCCTGCTATAATTACTTCAATTATCTGTTCGCTTAGTTCTTCATCAGAGAACTCGTATTTCAATCATAGTGTTCTTGCCCTCGTTACGAAATCGTCCTTCTGCCGATATTGAATCAATTGCAGCCTGTGGATGCAGAAATTCACATTCACTTTGAGCGGAGTCTCAAAGAACACCCAAATCTGATTCGGTGATTCCTTCTGGTCTTCTGAGAAGCCACTCGCGTTAAGCCGTTTTAGGCCCTCGTCGCCTGTGCCGGTGTAAAGTTTTCAAGTTCCCCCGGGGGGACTTGAAACTCAAGTTCCCCTTCCAATAAAAAACGAGGTAAAAAACGAATATGCCTTTGTTGCGAATATGATTTTTATTATAACTCGAACTAGCAGGCACATGGCTACATTTAAACCATTTTAAACCCAGAAAACGTTATTTTAAGAAGAAATTCCTGTGACTGTGAATTGCCTGACACAAAAATTTATGCACATTGTAACTCGAAATAATATGCACTTGGCTAAATTCACTGCTAGTCACTAACTTGGGGACAACTTGCTGCGTATTGGGACTGTAACAAAACTCACTACGGGTGACTAGAAATGCACTACACGTGGATTGTAACAAAATTCACTACTGATCACTAACTTTGACATGTTTACATCTAATCCTTGACATCTTGTCAAACAGTTTTCCAATAGAAACGTTTAAGAATTTATTTTCGCCCTAGTTGTGATTATGCTAACATGACCACATAGGCTGGATGCTGTGTCACTCTCAACAGCTGTGAACATTTTGACCAATGCATTTTTGCTCATCGCGGTGGCGAATAACCAAGAATTCCCTGTATTCATTTTTACTTCTCTCAGTTTTGTGTTTGTAACACAGCCGACCAGAACGTGCTACATAATTTTTTGCTAGCTTCGGAATGCCTGATTATTTTTTTTTGGTTAATCCTTTTGGATACTGATTATTAACAACATAATTGAAAATAGTATCCATGCCAGTTTTGAACGACTGACCAGCATCTCCATTCCTAATCTGCGTTTTTCAAAGCGACTGCGAACTTTACTATTAGAATCATTATTTGCATCCATTTTCTTATTGTTTAACCATTTTGTTATTGTTTGGCCATTTTCCTAATTGATTATGAAAACTTTGTTTGATAATTTGCGGAATGAACAGCAGCAACTTATAAACAGTTGCCCGAGTAGAAGGATAATTGTGGCGTTAATTCTTATATAAACTGTCGGGTCCGAAACAGATACTTTAAACCGCATTCAACGCAGTTGGGGGATTATATTCGGGCAAAACAAGGCGAAAGCCTGATATTTTAGACACACAGTGAAATGTGGCGGATTTCTCTTTGTTTTGAATAAGACAGAGTGATACATTTTGGACTTCTGTTGTTCTTGAGTATGACTACTTTTGATCTCAATAAAAACTAGACCGAAATTCGCACAGCGAATTAGACCCCACTTGGAATGATAACTTAAAACGGAAGTTAGATGATATTGCTATTTGTTAACAATTTTCAAATGTCTGAATGTAGAACATCCTCCTAAATACTACCAGCTATACCGGTAAGGTCAAGGTCAAAAAATTTTATCAGGCGCACCAGTTCAGATGACCCTCCATACATCTGCTAAGTATGGTTGGTCTAGCTTCAGCGGTCTTGGAGGAGATGTCTGTAAACCGATTGCTCTATCTCTTACCGTTTTCGAGATAAAGGCCAACTTCCGGTTTGGGGCTCGAAAGTGACCTAGAGGTCAAGAACACCGGAAGTTATACCTTACGTAACATCGTATAGGGGTTGGAGGTCGAAAATGAGGTCAAAACTGCTCTATCTCTTACCGTTTTCTTAAATAATGTTTTTTCGCGATTTGACCTTCGATGGCGTCATAGGTACTACTTTGACGTGCCAAACAATTCCTTCCATAAAAGTAGTCTCAATGTATTTATTGCCGAATCACCAGGTCCTTTAGTTTTAGAGCTATTGAGCTTTAAAACATAAATGACGTCATAACTCGCAAATGATGACTGTTAGAAAGCTGCGTTGCGAGGATAGGAATAAAACGGAAAATCCTTTATTCACTTATTCGTACACACTGGGTGCGCTTGCCCATAATTAACGAAGCGTTCACCCCACAGAAAACCCACTGGTACGTCACCAGCGTTAAAACTTGGTTCTAACGTTCTTCAACGTGGTTATAAAGATCATCAACGGTAACTGAAACAACACATATTCAGTCACACATTAATCTCAGGTACACGCCTTTGACATTTGTTCACTAAACCAGAATTCTACTTTAACTGACGATTAAGTAACAAGTATCAATACATAAACAAATCGCTGTCATATTTTCTGGAATATTGGCCTTTACGTTTTTGTCTTAAAATGCAGGTAAGTGATTACAACAACACAATATTAATAAAATGATATAATGTATCTTGAATGGAAGCGCTAGGTTCAATAGTTTTCGAATTATTGAGCTTTAAAACACAAATGACGTCATAACTCGTAAATGATGACGTCATAGGTACAACTTTGGCATGCCAAAATATTCCTAGCTAAAAAGTAGTCTCATAATGTATTTTGTACGGAAGCGCTAGGCTCAATATTTTTCGAGTTATTGAGCTTTAAAACATACATGATGTCATAACTCGTATATGATGACGTCATAGGTACAACTTTTATGTCCCAAAAAATTTCTTGCTTAAAAGTAGTCTCATAATGTATTTGTGCGGAAGCGCTAGGTCCAATAGTTTTCGAGTTATTGAGCTTTAAAACATAAATGACGTCATAACTCGTAAATGATGACGTCATAGGTAAAACTTTGAAATGCCAATGCAGTTTTTGACCTTGACCATGATGGAGGAGGTCAAGATCACCGAGGTACCTCTTATGTAACATTGTTTAGGCCCAAAGGGTAGAACATGAGCTCAAAATCGTTCTATCTCTAACCGTTTTCGAGATAATAGTCAACTTCCGGTTTTTGACCTTGACCGTGACCCAGAAGGTCAAGGTCACCGAGTTACTTCATATGTAACGTTGTTTAGGCCCAAAGGGTAGAACATGAGCTCAAATCGCTCTATCTCTAACCGTTTTCGAGATAATAGTCAACTTCCGGTTTTTTACCTTGACCGAGACCCAGAAGGTCAAGGTCACCGAGGTACCTCTTATGTAACGTTGTTTAGGCCCAAAGGGTCGAAAATGAGCTCAAAATCGCTCTATCTCTAACCGTTTTCGAGATGAGTCGGCCTGTCGTTAAGGACGCGTGAAGTCACGTGAGCTTTGACCTTGACCCTCAAGGTCAAGGTTAGTGATGAAAGCTTACCTATTACTGAGTACGTTTAATGCATTCACACTGGGATTTGAACACCTTTATGGCTACTTTTCGTGACTAATAGGTCTTTCCAAAAATATTTTGACCTCAATTTGAACTTGACCTCTGATGTTTAAGGTCTAACCGTTTTCGAGATAATGGTCTACTTCCAGTTTTTGGCCTTGACCATGACGGAGGAGGTCAAGGTCATCGGTGTACCTGTTATATAATGTCATTTAAGCCCAAAGCGTCGAAAATAAGCTCAAACTCGCTCTATCTCTAACCGTTTTCGAGATAATGGTCAACTACCGGTTTTTGACCTTGACCATGATCGAGGAGGTCAAGGTTATCGGGGTACATCTTATATAACGTCTTTTAGGCCCAAAGAATCGAAAATAAGCTGTAAATCGCTCTATCTCTAACCGTTTTCGAGATAATGGTCAACTTCTGGTTTTTGACCTTGACCTTGACGAAGGAGGTCAAGGTCACCCAGGTACCTCTTATATAACGTCTTTTAGGCCCAAAAGGTCGAAAATAAGCTCAAAATCGCTCTATCTCTAACCGTTTTCGAGATAATGGTCAACTTCCGGTTTTTGGCCTTGACCATGACGGAGGAGGTCAAGATCATCGGTGTACCTGCTATATAATGTCATTTAAGCCCAAAGCGTCGAAAATAAGCTCAAACTCGCTCTATCTCTAACCGTTTTCGAGATAATGGTCAACTACCGGTTTTTGACCTTGACCATGATCGAGGAGGTCAAGGTTATCGGGGTACATCTTATATAACGTCTTTTAGGCCCAAAGGGTCGAAAATAAGCTCAAAATCGCTGTATCTCTAACCGTTTTCGAGATAATGGTCAATTTCCGGTTTTTGACCTTGACCTTGATGGAGGAGGTCAAGGTCACCGGGGTACCTCTTATATAACGTCTTTTAGGCCCAAAGGGTCGAAAATAAGCTCAAAATCGCTCTATCTCTAACCATTTTCGAGATAATGGTCAACTTCCAGTTTTTGACCTTGACCTTGATGGAGGAAGTCAAGGTCACCGAGGTACCTCTTATATAACGTCTTTTAGGCCCGAAGGGTCGAAAATAAGCTCAAAATCGCTCTATCTCTAACCGTTTTCGAGATAATGGACAATTTTTCTCTAACGGAATTCAATATACAAAAGTCACATGACTTTGACCTTGACACTGAATGTCGAGATTCCATCCATGATGTTACTGCCTACTGACACCGTACACGGGTTGAAACAAGGATTTGAGCGCTATTTCCAGCAATTTTTCGTAATGGAAGAGGTTTTTGAAAAAATATTTTGACCTCAATTTGACCTTGATCTTGAAGGTCAAATTTTTTGCGGATTTCACGACATCTTATCATCCTCTATCTCTGTGCCAAATTTCATCGTTCTCCGTCAAATAGCCTAGGAGGAGTTTTCTGGAAACCACTTTGAGGTAAATAAACTTTGACCTCAATTTGACCTTGACCTTGAAGGTCAAGGTCAAAAAAATTTGCGGATTTCACGACATCTCATCACCCTCTATCTCTGTGCCAAATTTCATCGTCCTACGTCAAATAGCGTAGGAGGAGTTTTCTGGAAACCTCCGTGACGGAAAAAAAAACAAAACGAAAAAAAAAAAGGGAAGGAATAAACGCCGGAATTCTTAGCAAACCATACGCATTTGCAAACTAGAAGCTCATTCCGCTAGCGAAATGTTAAACACTCGACAAAAATTAAAACGCAAAAATACTGGCTTCAATGGGTTATTTCTTGAATAATATATTGCAAACAACACAGCTTGAATACGTCTTATAAGCCGAATAGTGTTTAGTTTCTGTTGACTTAAGGTTTTATTGACTGATCTAGCATACACAGTGAGAGCTCGCACAAAGCTCACTGAGCAACTGTGTGTGATGTGGCTTAAATGCTACGCATTAACTTGCAAAAAATACTCTCTTTTCACATTGCGTTTTAACAAAGAAAACGAAATCAAAGACGAAAATAAAAAGTGGCATGCACATGTTCAGATCAAGCTCTTCATAAGTCCCAAGTTTCATGGTCGTAGGGCCCATAGTGTCAGAGAAGAAGAAGACACAAAAAATCGGAAAAAGTGTCAAGAAGAAAAAAAAGGACGAATTTTGCTCGCACAAATTCATATAACTCTTGCAAGCCAAAGGCTTGTCAAGTGTTAACTATGTTTGCAAGTGGGAAAAATATATATCCGAGTAAAGTTGTAGCTAGAGTGCCCCCTTACCCGCGAGTCAAATCCGTGAGCTTTACAGGCTAAAGATCACCGTATATTTATTCGGTTAGATTTCTGTCTGTCTTACATGAGGTCTTTGTTCTCGATCAACTTGTGTCAGAGTTGTGGCTCCAGTTTTTCAACAAACACAAACCCGTCTGAAGTAAGCTGGCAAATGCAACAAATACCAACAAGATATCATTGCCATTCCATGCACAGCAACGGCAGGCGTACCCTGGTGGCAGAATTAGGAAATTACAGAGGAAACCCATGACACAGCTCGAGAGCACCACAGCCTCGTTTTCGGCTCAGTTAAAGGTACCCTTAGACTCTTTTCTCACTGCTACGCGGCTTTCCTGCAAGTTGATATTTCATGTTTATGAAGGATTTTCTCATTTTTTCCCATTTAAAAAGCCTGTTGTTTAGGATTTTTTACTGAAGTGGAAGCATTTTATCTCAAAAGGTATGATTTAAACATTTTTGTTGCTAAAAAGAAAATTGTAGTTGTTTTAGAAGCGATTGTTGTTATCGCTCTTAAAGGAACCCCATGTTGTACATGTCTTTGTTTTGAAACATTATTTTAGTATACACAGCACCCCAAATCTTTTTAAACGACAAAATTATAATGAACATTTAAGAAATAAATGTGGGGTGATTTTATAAACTTTTTACGTGTTATGTCGGTGGGAAAATGATATTTTGGGGCTTTTTTTGTGTCGACAGTTTATGTTATTCATTATATTACGTGGCCGCCATCTTAGTTAAAGGTTCCCAAGTTGTAGCTTCAACTTGAGAGAAGCTTCCTTCGATGATGTGTAAACATTGCAGTGAGTTCCCGGATGTTGATTTGTGTGGGCTCGCTAACTCTACACGAAGCTGCATACTAGCCAACCAGTTGCGAGATTTAAGATATACCTCGGGTCCCAGGGAAAAAATACTTTATCCATTAGCTGGTTTAAAATATTACTTTGGAATTGTATTTTCGGACATTTCTTGTATTTATAAAAAAAAACTAAGCAATGAAAAATACTTCAACGAGACATTTTGGTTCAATAATTTGCAGCTTTTGTTAACAAAAAATTAATATATAGAAATAAAAAGTTTTGGTTCAGCATAAAACCGTGGTCGATAACATATCAATAGAGTTTTGCATGTCTTCAAAAAAGAAAAAAATGGTATTTTCAATGATACGTAACGATTTCATTTGATGCAGTTTTATTCTGACTTTAGAAATGAATTCAGTTCGTGTCATATTGAGATCAATATTTATTAATTGGTACACATTTTTTTTCTTTTCTATTTATCGTCAGGTTTGTGGCAGTCGCGACTAGAGTGACATCCATTTTATGAGTTTATCTTTACACGGCATATTCCGCGTGTTATTTATGATAATGTAAATTAATTTTTACTCTTTTTTGTATTGCAGATTTACTGGGGGAAAAACAATATGATAAACTTGTGTTGTTCAGTTGTTATTTATAATATGTAAATGCATATATATATACAAAAGGTCCAATTCTGAACATGCATCCTGTATATCCAGTGTAGTATGTAAATAAATTAATGCTGATAAGTATTAATGCTAATATTTTGACCAGTTGGGTGGGTACTTTGGGGAGGGGGAGGGGAGGGGGGGGGGAGTGATTGCTATTGAGGACTCTTGACAAGTTTCTCATTTTCGTTAAGCAGTACCTTATCTTCTTCCAACCCCTACTTGTGTTATTTTGTCAGGCGGTGCTAGGGAAGGGTGGGGGGGGGGGCATTGGAAAAGAATAGATTTTAAATAATGTTAAAGTCGAAGTACAACCACTGAACGCACATTGAAGAAGAAAATTGTTTAAAATAACCTTTAATACTGTGTTGAGAAATAGAATATATTACTGGCAGCTAATACAATTTCTTTTTTCAACCAAAACTTATATCTGTTAATTAGCAAGTTACGCTGACCTTGGTTTGTTCTTTTGTGAATACTTAAGTTACCTTGTATATTAGATATATTAGCTGGGTAATTTAAAATCTTATTGTAGAGTGTTATTTATTAAAGGTCATAAACTTACGTTAATTGGTTTAGTTCACAATGGATTCTTTTCAGAAATAACAGGGCGTTATGTGCATTATCTAATGATCTTTAATTACCAAATGATGTTATAAATTTTAAGCTCTTGATATTTGAAGAAGTACATTTATTTTGAATAAAATATAGCCTGCTGCCGACACGTTCTCTCGCTTTCGAGTTTTTTTTTTTTTTTTGTTAACATGGTGACATTCTTCTTTTTCATTCTTCTCTCTTTTTAATTTTTTCCTCAGACTACCACTACTGAATTTGGTCAGTTTCCGAGTTTAGGTTCGTTGTGACAGATTTTTTTATTAAATTTTACAACATGGTAAATTCACAATACCAGTCCTCCCCCCTCCCCAAAAAAAACTAATAAACTGACACCCTCATAACCCCATCACCCCCATCCCCACTGGCCGCACCCAACTCGGATCGACACGGGTGATGATTAATAAACAAATGAAGTGACTTGAGTGACAGCATATTGTGTGGCGACGGTCAAAGACTTATCTGTCCGTTTTTTGCGCGTTGCTTGTGTGCAGTGGGAGAATTTTCCGCGTTCTCCGCAACACCGCACATGTAACTTTGGTCATGTTGCGATGTTGACCGCAATGCAAAATAAATAAATAAATAAAAAACAATATGGATATTGCAATTATTTGTAATCAAAACGTCTTTTAAATCATTTCATAAAGCGCATATTGTCTTATTTCCAGTTACCATGAAGATTTTATTGACCTTGTCAATAATACATCATGTTGACTCGAGACAAGTCAATATAAAGCTGACTGAACAGGTTTCTGCTGTGTGATCGCGCGGATTTGTTCAAATTGTTTCATATGGTCACATCTTACCGCCTTGTACTTTACGGTAGTACTGTATATTTTGGCAGTATCACCAGTATTACGTATTACGTTGTTGTGATTTTATACTTCCCGCCTCTTAATTGTTTGGTGCCTATTAGCATAATTAATAAATAAATACACATTTTAAGTCTTTTTGTTCGGTTTTTCACGTGAGATCGCCGTCATTGCGGTTTTTGTTTTGGGCAGAACACTTTGAAATTATTAACATACCATTCGAAAGTTCGACGATATACAGCGCCTTCGCTACAATGTTATATTTAACGTTCTTAATTTTCTAACACCGAATTTTAACGTATTTTGTATCAATTTCTTGTCATTCACCAATTTAATCATGACCATACACCCGTTTCTATATAATGTCAATAATTGTCGTTGAGAATGTTAAAATGTTGAAGCGTTACGACACATTTTGTTACTGATTGTATAACGGTATTGTGCTGACTCATACCACGACATCACCACTAAATAGTTATTGAAAAAAAAAGACATGGTGTGAATAATCCCATGCATTGGAGGAGGCCTGTCACATAGAGGGTTTTCGTTGTCCGTTATATGAAAATAGTACAAAGTGTACATCTTGATAAACTGCAATTATCTTTCGAGTAATATTATGCGAAGATTTTTTAGCAGCACTTCATGTTTAATGGACAGTACCTTGTGTTATTTAGATTACCACTGATCCTTATTAATTCACTGTTATCTTGACGGCTTATCGATTAATATGTTTATCTTGCGCAAAAACCTGAGATAAAGATATAGTCAGTGTTGAGGGTTGATTTCAGAGAGAACTCGTTTGAAGAAAATGAGTGACATTAATGACCTTCCTGAGATTCTCAAGGTCAGATGTCCATCTTCAAATATGCTGAGTAAAGAACTAAATATTGATAATGGAGATTAATCCTATTGTTACTGCTGCCCACTGAAATACTTATCTTCGTGCTAGGGGTTTAATAAGAGCTCTAAAGTGAGACCATTTAAGTTAGAAAAAATCATTTTATGACATTAAGTGGTCTTGAAAGATAGAACACATATTTAGTTAAAAGTGGAAATTTCTTTTTGATGATAGGATAGTTAATGAGATTTGGTTAGATTTAGTGAGATGTAACGAGTGTGAAGTAAAGTGCTTTTTTAGTTCCCGGCGAAATTCCGTTTCGCCGAGGAGCTATTTTAGTAGTGCGAACTTGATTTATCTGATTTAGTTTTGTGTTTGCTTTGAGAAAAACTTCATTTGTTATAACGATTTCTTTTGGCTACTAAGTGCGGTTTATAATAACAAAGAATATACCACTCTTTGAATGCGAGATATATTTCACAGAAAGCGAAGCAGGCTCGGCGAAATATTTTGATAGGTGAAACCGACTCGCCTTCGTGAATGTGATTGATTGATATTGTGTTGTAACACTATCATGTGCTGGCTGACAATGTTATCGTTGTGTTTATAATAGCTATTATAATCGCTTATAAGTTCACTTCAGTTAAGCTAACCCAGAGTGATAACCTCAAGAGATAACCTTTAGATATATTAAAAAGCGTCATGTGATTTAGTTATTGACAGTCAAGAGTTGCTGTTTTGAATCTGAACATGTCGATCATAACATATCGAATTTTTTTTTTCAACGACCATACTGAATATATTTATTTGTATTGTTCAAGATTGCAGTTCTGGAAAATCAGCAGCTATATTTAGTCTTGAAAACACGTGTCCATGTGTATGCTCATGTTGTGGTCAAAATTTAGCGTACATGTTTCAAAGGAGGGGGGGGGGGTAAAAATATATTAAATTTCTTTTGCGCTCTTTATGGATAGCATTCAAAGGACCAAATATTAATTTGTTTTTGCTTTTTCCTGTTAATGTGGTGTATTTTATTTAAAACACTGATTGTTCATAAAGCTTTTAAGGAGTTCATATCTGCTAGAAGAGTGCTTGACGAGATAACCTAATCACCTCTATTACTTTGGTTGCGCATAAATACACTGGAGACAAATGAGTCTCTACTTAAATATCGCTATTCACACGCCGTTTCTAAGTGTGACAAAGGTCTAAATTCTCTATACACGTAATCTGCAGTTTGGATAACTGTAATTATAAGTACGTGGGTGTGATAAATGTTGGTAGAATCAGTTCTCAATGTGTGCGGTTTGATGATATTCGAATGGTTGTATTTTTACTATTTTAAAATTCTTAAAAAAAAAAGATGTGGTCATGCACCGCTTGCACAGTACCTCCATTTATTTCTACCAGTCTATACTTTGTGGGGAGAGGCGGTGGGGGCGACAGAATGAGGGGTCGTTTTACCTTTTTATCCGTAAGATGGTGTGCGGCTACGCCACCTGCCGTTGAAACTTCACATGACTAAAATGAATGCTACACAGCCGTGTTTTATTTAGTTAGATAAATATCATACACCATATATTAATGTAAGACAAGAGAATGCTTTACTGCAGATGGGCCACAAACAATAGCTATAACATTAATCTAGCATTTTGCTATAATTGAACTTAAAAAGTTGATTAATCATTAATTGCGCATGCACTAACATTAATTTTGGCCACAGATGATGAAATGCCAAGTTAAATTACAAAGTGCAGAAAAGTAAATTATAACGCAATCATTTCTACAGTGATACAAGCACATGGAACTCAGTTTCACCGTTATTATTTTGCCTGATATTCTGCTTATTGCAGATGATTGGAAACTGTACAAAGGGCGTAGCAGCAGCGGTGGTATCGTGTATGGGGGAGTGGGGGGGGCGGGATGGGGGCGGGGGCGGGGGCATAGGTGAGGAGCGGAGTAGGATGTTGTCAGACGGACTTACGGGACGACTGGGTAAAGTTGGTTGACAGTTGGGTGGATGTTTTAAGGGAAAGAAAACGGGAAGAGAGAGAGAAAGAGAGAGAGGGAGAGAGAGAGAGAGAGAGAGAGAGAGAGAGAGAGAGAGAGAGAGAGAGAGAGAGAGAGAGTGAGTGAGAGAGAGAATTAAGAGTAACGAAAGGGGCGATACGAGGTTTGACAACATTGTAACTCTCCTCCTGTGGTTGAGGTTAGGACATGTGTCCTCTTGAATTGCGATGCAATTCTTTTCTGCAATTCCAAAATCTTGAAAGGATACCCATTGTCCCACTGCTTGCCGATTGCCAAGTGATCATCAGATTGTGATCCTTATAAATTATTAATTTTCAACATTGATTCAAAGACTGAAAAATCCAAACTCTATCTACAGAAATGGAGTAAATTATACATCATGGAGGTTCAACTTCTATTTCATTTGTCTAGTAACGAGCTTTATGACAAAAGAGGTAGTTTAGAATTTCAGTGAAAGTAACTAAAAAAATAGAACTAATCCTGCTGTAGGCCACTACATTATAAACAGAAAGAGACCAGCGTATAGTGGTGACCTCCTAGTTACCTCACAATATGTTGAGATGCAAAAAAAAAGTGAGTCAAATCTCCACTGCCCTCCAGCGGTGGCCATTAATAGTGAATGTTGTGAAGAGAACACTTTGGCACTGGCTACGTACCACGATGACAAGCAGATGAATTGGCAGTGACAATTTATTAAAGTGCCAGATATTAGTGTGTAATTTCTAACATGCCCCCAAAGTGCTAGCCTGCCAGCTATTCATGGCCATGAATATTTCATTCGAGTGTCATTAAAAAAGGTTCTTTTAACCTTAACAGAAAATTAATTTTTAACGTGCAAGATACCAGCGTAGTGTCTTCTTATTTTAGCAGGCAGAAAACCTAATATATATTTGGTAAAATTAAAATATGTGCTTTAAATGTATTTCTGTCTTTATCATGAGGCAGGATAATGTACAGTCAAATAAATGCAAATCCCAGTTTTGAAAAAAGCGCCACTTTTTATAGCCAAGAGGTTTATCTTTTTATGAATACAAGAGGTTTATCTTTTTATGAATACAGACCCAGAGCAGATGGGCGCATGTTAAGTATTCAAGTCTTGTGCTCAGGTTTACGGCAGCAGGGGCCGATGGCGGAAAAAAAATAGAACAAAAAGCATGGTGATTGTTATTTGGCCTATTACATCATGCGTAAAGTGCTATAAAACGACATCTTTATCACTGAAGCAAATGGTTATGTATGCACTTTTAACATAGTTACGGTAATTCGATGGAATTACTGGCGCGTTATGTTTTGTCGGAATCGAGTTTTAAACCATTTTTGTGACTGGGAATGAATAGCGGTAAATCCAGGCCAGACTTCATGAATTTTTTGGTTGCGTTATGTTTTTACATGATTTCGGAGTGGGAGACCTTGTTCTGAAGTAAGGTCTGTCTTTTGATCTTTTTGTCACGTTTTTTGAAGTGGATGTGCAAGAGAGCTACTTCGTTCCTGCTAACAGCGTCGTCTGGTCATATGTGTGTCTTTGTTTCTGTACTCACGATAGTTTCTTTGCTAAAAAGGTGTATTTTTCCCCTGTGCGCTTACAACTGTTTGTGCAAATATTGAGCTGTTTTTTTTTTGTGTGAAGAGAATTTATTCATGAGCGTGACTTGTATTTTAGTTGTGTGGAAGATGAGCTATTAATGTCGCTTGACTTCTGTTAACCTTTTTGTGATTAAGGGCATGTCTGATAGGATTTCCGTTTGCTCTAAAAATCAAAGGTTAGCAGTAAATATTATTTACATTACTTACAATAGACTAGTCGTAATCATTGCTAGGCGTCTTTGATTTAACAATGTATAAATGTAAATTATGGGAATGTGGCTAACGGTTAAGTGGCTGTGTTGCGAAGCATGAGCAAAATTATCATATTATCGCCCAGTTACTTCCACTCCATCAGAGTGTAACGTCATATATTCTTTGATATAATGAAAATTAAATTATTAACGTCAGCAAATATGTAAGCCATTGCACTAATTATTTGTTTCAACTCTGACAAAAAGTTCGAGGGGGGGGGGGGATGGGGGCGCGGTGTTGGTGCGAACAATATTGAGTATAGGGGTATTTTGTATCCTTCCTTTTTATTTTTGTGGATAATCAACATAAAAATGAAGAACTCATATAATATTATGTGCGGAATGCTATTCCATTAAAATGAGGGAGAGGTTGAGGTGGTAATTTTTTGAGTACTTCGCGTCTCAAAATTGTGTACACACAAGTGTGAGTTCTATGATGTTTACCGTTTTACGCTCATTAACTCCAAAATTTGGTGATCAGAGGTTTGTCTTTTTCAATTTGACAATCCCGACGTTTAGCTGCTGGAATTTATAGGATGTCCGTGTTTGGTTAAAAAGGGGGTTTTCAAAATTCATACTCATACGATATGCTTAACAATTCGTGGATTTGGATGGTTGCCAACTTGTAGGTGGGTGCGAAATTCCGAAATAACCCTCCTTTTTTTACATGTTACTATGCGCATCCGGATCTCATGGATGACGTTACATTGACATGATACTATTTATAGAACATAGATGAATATCACAACAGAAAGTGAAACATACCCCCCCCCCCCCTTTTAACGAAATTGGCACCCCGCACAGACCACGCTTGGCCTTAAAATTACTCCCTTTCTCGCATGGTAACACATAAGGTACCAAGTGGCCCTGGGAGTGCGGCCCTTCCCCCTCCCAGCGGGGTAAAAATATTTGATATCTACTTGCTTTGATATCCCAACAATACGACAACTCTTTCATAAAAAAAGAAGAAAATAAAAACGGTTGGAACTAGAAACAGCTCTTAATGGGAGGGTCCTTGCATGTCAGGAAATGTCATAAAAAGAGTTGGTTTATAAAAACAAAATAATTTTGAAATGGAGATAATCAGAAGCGAACGGGAAAACCAAATGCTTTACTAAAAAAACTTTTTTTTCAACAAAAAGCCTCACCCCTTTGAATGATTCTGATATTCAGGCGAATTGTCGCACTTTTGAATTCAGTCGAATCGTCGCCACTGGAATATTTGCCAGGCGTGTTGTCGCTAGGCGCCTTGTCGCTGAGCAAGTTGTCGCCAGGCGTATTGTCGCTAGGCGTATTGTCGCTAGGCGTATTGTCGTGGATTTCCTTGCTTCTGCTCCTTAATAACTGAAAAAGACAGACCCATAACAACAACAAAAACAACAACAGCAACAGCAATAATAATAATAATAAAAATAATAATAATAATAATAATAATAATAATAATAATAATAATAATAATAATAATAATAATAATAAGGGTGATTATGATGTCGGTGATGATAATAATGATGTATATGGGCGACACTAAAAATGAGACACGCTCCCTTAAAACCGTTAAGCACTGAATGCCATCCTTATTAGAACGGAGGCAGCTTACAAAACCGTCTGTAAATTGTGATATGCACAAACAGGCTCTTAGGATTCCATGTCTGCCTGCGTGTTTTTGTGGGCGATAATTTGGTTGTAAAGATTCGATATAGCAGAAAAGCTTTGCACTGCGATCAGTTCAATTCAGCGTAACTTTTGTCGCACATTATTGCGAATAAAGTGCAAGGCGATACTTTGATCTAATCAAAAAGAAATATCCGATTTATCATTTTTGATTAGATGTTTTGTGCTGGAATGATTTGCTAGTTATGCATGTGGACGGATTTGCCCTTTTAGAAATGCAGGCAGTGGTATCATTGCCGTCTATACGGTGAGCCATTTCTTTCGTTTAAAAGGGAGCATTTGCGTATTCGAAACACTGCATTCATTGGTTGGCAGATAGTGCTATTGTGGGAAATCAGAACTGCCTGATCGAATGCCATTTACTAAGATACATCTGGGGCGTCAAGAACCTTAAATGGAAAGTAGTCAATCGGAACTCGTGGGGTTATAAACGATAGCACCCAGTGAGACCCTATGTCGCAAAGCGTGTGTAAATTAGCTTTGAGTTGCGACAACAATGTTGGAATTTGTATTTGTGTGTTCGCTCTCCATTGAACGGTAGACTTGGTTTTGTGGGAGGCTTTACTAGGACACTGTATAAACACCCACTAAAGCGTTAAGCTTACGAATTAAAACACGATGTTTTGGGAGATTAGACGAGTTTAGCTGAAAGCCAACCGGGGTGCTTTACAGATTGCTGGTAAACTGAGTCTCTAAAATACGTGATAAGTATATTTGGAGAAGACTTAGACTCATTTGCTTCGCTTGAAGAGTATGTGCACTGTGTGCATAAAAAAAACAGTCTGATGGATTGTGTGTCGGAAAAATCATTGGTCAGAATTCCAATCATTTTAACCGAATACCACTTAAGTGGCACGGAAATTTCAGATGAATATACCTTTACATTTAGAAGAAGGCAAATACATTTATATATTCACTTTGTGGTATCAGTGAAATTTCGCGTTTTCTTACGTATTGCGCAATTGAAAAAGAATCATGTTTACATACGCAGGACGCGGCTGAAGCCAATTTTACTGACGTCTTATTTTAAGCGTGTACATTTAGCCGTGAGTTCAAATACATCGCCTTCGGCACAAGTCATTTCAATCAATGATTCCTCTAGCAAAAATAAATAAGCGATTCACAGGGCAATAATCTTTTGATATGATGAATAACAGGCTATCAGAAATGTACTCAGTTTAACCAAGCTTACTAAAGAGGCTATAAAATTATGTCAGTCTGTGAATTTCGCTTCAAGCAGGTTTCTTCATAAACATTATAAATGTAGTTTGTTTCTTTTATCAAAAACCTTTCTGAAGGGATAAACAATATTGTTCGTTAATGTTACTGTTTGAGTTATATTTGTACTTGCAAACAGGGCTGCGCTGTTTTTTTCCCGTAAATATTATCGTGAATAACGTTTATGGCGAGATCTGCAGGAGGCGGGCCAGATTGAGGCGCAATGGTGAACGACACCTCATATATGACTGTGTGTTTGTTTCTTTGTGTGTGAGAGTTCCCTGCTGGAGAATCTCTCTCTCTCTCCTCTGTCAGTCTGTCAGTCTGCCTGTCTGTCTGTCAGTCTGTCTGCCTGTCTGTCTCTCGTCTCCTCACTCTCTCTCGTTGTGATAGGAGCATTGATGCGGAATCAGCTTTGGACTGTGATTTACGAGTTACGTGCATTTCGTGAAGACGTATATATGTCTGATCAATATTCATGCACCGATCGGCTCGTGTGACACATGGTAAAATGGGTGTAAATTTCTCATAAAACGCTCATAGCCGCCAGTGCGAACTTCTCATAAATATTGCATCCACAATCACGTAGTTTGCAAGGAAATGAACTCGCCTTTATGCAAACCGAAACAGCATATGTTGCTGAAGCGTTTTTTTAATATACAAGACCATAAAAATACTAAGAAATACTGTCACAGTGTCCAGGCTAGTGGCGAAATGAGCCACGAAAGTTTGCGAGAATCCCAAGAATATGGATTTTAACCGGATTTTAACCGGATTCGTTTCACAAACAGTGTGTTCAGGCGCGAGTTAGAAAATAAAATAAATTCCATTTTTTCCGACCATATTTCCGGCGACAGTAGTCAGTCAGAAACAAGATTACGTCATGCGAAGCCAATAATACACGTGTTGAATTACCTTACCACCTTGGCATTCATACTGGGCGGAGGTTTCCTATAGGTCACATGAAAATACTTCTGTAGTTTTCGTGGTGGGTGGTTGTTTTCTGGTCGACGAGAAATTTAGCCGCAAAAAGGCAGTAAAGTAGTAATTACAAGCAGTTCAGCGATTAACAGATTTTAATATAAACATATGGTAGATATGAATCACAACCAAATCCTGTTTATGGCTTAGAAGTATCAGCGCCAGACTTAATTCTGTGGAGAAACACACGAAAACGTCAAGTAATTATTTGTTTATTAGTGACAAAAATAAACAAACTATATCCGTTGCGTTGGCATGATGGGTAATTTGAGCCATGGTAAGATCTTATCAGCGTCAACATGCGCAAATAAATCTCCAGGCCTGCCCTGTTTCTTTCCTTTCTAAATAGCAACCTGCAAACTTGGCTTGCTGGGATCTTGCGGTCAACAGATGAGACGTCAGGGCCTTCACATGTCAGTAAAAGTTGTCCGTCATATTGACTTATTAAATTAACTTTCGATGCATCGAACAAGTCGAAAAAAAACCGGAAGAAATGTATTCATTTGCAACATTGAATTTGGCAGCACTGAAAATTATACGAATAGCAGAAGTATCCATGCGCGTCCGTGTTATTCGGTGTTTGCCTTAGCTCTCGCCCATTAACACCACTCCTAACCTCAGCAAATAACAAACATTCTTAGCTCTTTGACCAAAATCAAAATTACATAGCTTGTAGAGTGCTTCGGGCATTGCCCCCGGCATAGCCCCTGGTGACAGGAAGCCAAGTGGTGTTTTGAAACCAGTGATACCGCCCCCATCACCCGAAACTCAATCATTACACAGCGAAGTGCGCAAAGGTGTTTTAATCACAGCCCAGTGTCTTCTCCTTGACCTTGGCTAGCGGGGAGTGCTACGCCGTGCAAAGCCAAGTAACGAAACGGACATGCGGGGAACTGGTGGAAGTTGGGGGCGGGGGGGGGGGGGGGGCACGAGAATATATGCGGGCGTCATTATAAGTGTGCATGGTGGTGCGGTTAACTCCAGTGGAGAATTTAATGATGCCTTCCCCAGTACAGCCACATAACTGCCAGGGCTGCGATTGTTGGCTGACAGCATCGCGGCGAGTAGGACGTTGTTATCCATCAGATAGCCTCTACGGCGGTTTGGTTTGTGTACAACACCTATAAGGACCCATGGGGTTTCCGCGAAAATAGTACTCATAAAGTGAGGGACAACTTTTAAAATATCCATCCGCTCTGTGTTTATACATAAAAGGTACACCTATCAGAGGTCATCTGTTTTATAATAACGGCGTGTGTCAGTGAAAATTATATACTGTCTGCAAACTGGAAACAAATGTGGCGAGTTGTTGAAGGAAAAGACAGCCAAACTAACAAGAAAGAAACACCTCCAGTTTTGGAGGGAAACTTTCATTCTTTTTAATTCGCTTTAATAACGTTTCTGTGCGGTAGCCTTCTGTGCAAAGCGAAAGCCTCAACAACCAAAGCGAAATATGTTGCAACCTTGCTGTTGGTGGGAGTAAACGCCAAGGCCTGCGGATTGATTTGTGTGTTTACACTGTGGTGTGAGGCGAGGTCCTTACACTTTGCTCTGATCCACACACCCCATACACAATAGCATAAAAATATTAACGGCATTCCTGACAAAACAAGCCCGTTCTAGATGAGACTACTTTCCGTTAATTTCTTTCATAGAGACAAATGACAAATAGAATTGCGGTATCGCGAAGAAACAACTCCAGCATTGTGTGGGCAAAGCGACGACGCCATTTTACGCACTTCAGTCTTTTAATATTTTTCGCTCTCATAAACTGATATTATGGTAAGTACTAAGTATATTTTATTTCTTATATTGACATTTCTCCTTTATAAAAACTGCGCTTGATGAGCGATTTATTGTTTTGTAAAAGAGAAAAGCGCTTATGTATGCACTTAGCTGGACACTAAATATGCCCATAAACGGCTTGTATATTGAAGTATTTAGGTGCAAAATCCCCGTAAAACCTTCCCGACTCCCCATACTCGTGTGATATGACATAAAAACCGATAAAAGCTATTTTTCGCTATTTGTGATTTTTTTTATTCCAATCAATGTTTCGAAGTGTTCATGTGTTGAATCATGTGTTGAATCATGTGTTCATCAGGAATAAACTGAAATGACGAATTTAAAGGGAAATGCGGGTATCTCACCTACAATTGACATTTCCTTCATACTTCCACAATCTAATGCTTTGAGGGTACACATTTAAAAATTGAAAAGAAAAAGGGGGGTCACCGATGTTATAAGAGAAATAAAGATGCTGAAAGGTCGCGTACTTTTACTATGGAAACCATTGGGAAAACCAAGAAATTTCATTTAAAATGCAAAATTCACACACAATCACAATTGACAATTGCCTCATTTTATTCCCCGTTTGAAGAACACGTCATACGAAATATTTTAAGCAAATAAAAAATATATGTCACCGTATCAATAAGAGAATTATACAATCTTTTTGACAAAATCCCATTGACGCAATGGTTAAATGGTGAAAACAGTGTAATATGCTTTTAATGGGCAAGATATCAACACAGGCCCTTCTAGGAACAAAATATCAACACAGACCATTTCTGGACACGAGCCTATTTGTCTTTCAAAAGAACTTTTTGATGTAGACGGATTTAACAGTTATTTAAACTGTGTAAACACGGATTCAAACCCAGCGATATTCAATGTAATGCGCATTTCGGTCGCTAGATGGCGCAGAGATACCTGCATTTCCCTTTAATTGTCACAACCCTTGTTTTAGGCCCTGCTCCGGGGATGGGAGGGGGAAGGGGCGCTCACGTATACAACTGGTAAGGATGTGTTTCCTTGGCATGTTAAAATGACCACTAAACAAATGCAGAGTGCAGTTCCGAAAAAAAACCCTTTATGTGGGGGGGGGGGAACATGCAGTACTAATTGAAAATTCCCCCCCCCCTCTTTTAACGAAATTGGCACTCTGCGCGGACCCCGTCAAAATTACGCCCTTTCTCGGCATTTTTAGACACCAATAGTTGCCACCCGACCCGGAGGCCCTGCCCCTTGCTTACGTCTATAGTCGTAATAAATGGACGAGAACCGACGAATGTACGGGGGAGAGAAGTTGCTGATATCCCCATACTTAAGAAACTGCCCCGGTAATAACAAAGCAAACTTTAAGACGTCAGAATGACGTGGGGTCGAAGTCGTAACCCGACGTTTCCGACGTCGGACTGACGTGCCGGTTTTGGTTGTATATGAAATGGAACCGACGTCGGGTTTTCAACGTCAGAATGACGTCGGGTTCCGACCTAATTCCGACGTCGGAATTAAGTCGGTTTTAGGTTGTATATGAAATTGGAACCGACGTCGGATTCCGACCTGAAACTGACTAGAGTTATATAATTAATAGATAATTAATCATTCAACTGCTGTTGTGAAATACATACGAAAGCATTTCCCATGTACATTTTTACAATCTAGGAAGAAAAATACCGACGCGCCATCTAAATTCTAAAATTTTCATGTAAAAATTACGTTTTTTCTTCCTCTTTTTCAAAATGACTTCCATTTCCGGTGAGCGATAATAATGTTCATCGCTTTTTGGTCGTTTTTGCAACGTTGGAATGACGTCAGAAAACCGACGTCGCCTCGACGTCGGAATAAAGTCGGGTTTTGGGGTAATAGGTCAGAATATGGTTGTGAAGTCGTCGCGACCAAAATCCAACCTTTTTTCAACCAAAAAAGACGTCGGTTGTTTACTGGGAAGTGTAGCGATATCAAGTTCGTTTTATTGCTTTTATAAGGTTTAAAATGTTTCGAGTAATATTCAAGTAATAAAATTAGTGTTTCAGTACATGTTTGAGAAAACAATGATGTATTTATAATGGTTTATAAAATATTATCCATACTACATTTAACGACAGCAATGCGAATTAGTTTATCCAATGATTTATCTCTGGTTGCTGTTACTGAAAAAAAACTCATAATTTTACTCCGCTCATGTAAATGAAATGAACACAAGTTCACCGTGTCGCGTCTCTGATGTCAATGTGTCGTCATAGAAACGTGACTTGATTGGCAGAAGAGCCACCACGCCCTCCTTTATTTAAGGGACAAACTGAACAACCCCTTTTACTGATTGTTCTTCATTTAATCTGCCTATTCCCTTGACATGATGTGTAATTTAGCTGTAAAATGATCTGCATATTGATTGTCTTCTTTAGGACTGCCTAACCGTGTTAGTAAACTATCAAATTAGGATTGCGGTCACAGAACCTGTATTATCGCTCACCCGAAGCAGGCGTCAAAACTGAATTATGTTTGAGCACGTCACGTGACCACTTTTCATTTGCAGCTGGTAAAATTGATCAAGCGATTTTATAACAGATTAAGGCATTGCACGAGGAAAGTCTATTCCTTGGACAATTCTTGTGTCCTTTATCAGACATCTGCTAGCTATTGGATTGGTTCTTCCCAGCAGGAATTTGGTCCGATCGGTTAGCTCGACGGCGAAAAGCAGCCTCGTAGTAAAGCCACAATGACGTCGTCACAACGGCACAGAAAACACAAAAAAAAAAACTAATAATAATAATAATAATAATAATAATAATAATAATAATAATAATAATAATAATAATAATAATAATAGCAACAAATAAATAAATAAAAACCGAGGTGGGGTGTATACACGCAGCTTTCAGATTTGTTATCATGTGTGTCCATGCTTTTTAAGAGGAACCCTTACCGCGAAAATACCCTCTTTTTTTTAACTTGGGAACGTCTGTACTGTTCTGGCTCCACTTTTTTTTTTTGTTGGACGGACACACACACATGTAGTAAATTCGTAATAGTAAAAGAAAATTCCACCTGTTTTTAACAAGACTGGCAGTCTATGCATTTATCCTGGAAGGGGAGGGTGTAGGTAGGGGAGGAGTCATCGGAGAGGGACTCCTATCGCAGAAGGGACATGAAAATAATGCACACATGCACTGCATATCCCGGTAAGCACACCCAAGTAAAACCCATGTAAAACCCAGGGTTATTTTTGGCCTTCCCACGTGAATCCCATGCAGGGATTTGCATGGGAATGAGACAAAAATCGAGGTAAAATCCATGGTCCGAATTCCCACGCATAATCCATGCATTTCCCAGTTGGGATCCACCTGGGTTTTCCCCGGGTGGGATTTACATGGGCATTCCCATACATATTTCATGTGTATTTTACAGGGGGTTTCCCAGGGTGGGAAAACCCAGACATTTCCCACCCAGAAATGGCTCCTTTCTCCACGGGATTAGTATGGATTTTCCCCTTTCCCACCTTCCCATGCAAATCCCAATTAAAACCCATACGTATCCCACATGGGAAAATTTTTCTGTGCTTACTGGGATATGAGTCATTTCAACAACATGCCGCAATGCTTTTTTCAAGCAGTTTTTTGCGGTGGAAAACAGGGGTATTTTTTTTTTTCTCTTCCGCAAGAAGATTCACAAGATTCATAAGATTCTATAAGCAATAAATGTTATTGAGCGAATTGATGTCAAGTGATTTGTCACAAAGTCATGTGCTCGTGGGCAGCTGCATTGCGGAACTGAATCCACATTACTCGCAACACGTCTATGATAATGCAAGATCTTGCAAGAAACTGATAATGGCAGTTAAAACACCGGAATTTAACATAAAATATTATTGGAATTTTCGTAAAAACACCAATTGAGGATCAACGAAACTGCACATTTGCAATCAAATCTGTTTTTAAAAGGGATCACATGTAGACTGGAAATATAATGGAGATGGGTAGGAGAGGGGGAGAGGAGAGAAGGGAATATACCATATCACAATTCGGAAACTCAGATCTCAACCAGACATTGCTCTGCGGAGACAATCGCTGAAGCGCTAACCAAAACCGTTCGCGCTTGGGAGTCGCGCGCAGAATTTTCGGACTTTCTGTTGCCTTTTAGCTCGAGAGGTGGGTCAATGTCACCCAAAAACAATCACCCTCCTCTCCCTGCTTCTCAGAAACATCTGATGCCCATTTCTATCGCTGGCAGGAATCCAATCAATCATTGAACTTGTAACAAGATCACTTGTAGAAAACTTGGCCTTTGCCAGAAGGTGATAACTAATCGCCAGAAAAAAGACTTGAGAAATGTTTCCCTTGCCGTCTATTTTCATTTGGCAACTCGTATTAACTGATAAGTAAAGGAATGGGCTGGTGACTGATGAATAGTCACCAAATGCAAAAAGAGATTGAAACTGGGAGTGAAAATCTTTGAAGAGCAGAAGATTTGAGGGGTCTTTTGGGATTGGGCAGTTGCATCATTTCCTGTGGTTGCTGTTTTGGGTGATGTATTATGAGGTTAGGTGCAACAAAAAATACAAGTAATAGGACTGGATCTTTTTGTCCAACTATTGTTTTCGACTTAACGGGAAAAGTTAAATATCTCATGTGGGTGTTGCCGTGGACTAATACACGGCACGAGTTAAAGAAGTCAGTCAGTGATGTCAGCCTTTTGCGAAAATGTTCACGTAACATTCAGTAAAACCAACCGTTATAAATTGTCAAAATTATATGAAAGGTGATAGTATAGAACGGCCAACAATTATTGTATTATTTCATTCACTCGTATTGGACGATTTACGTCGGTTCCTTAATTGCTGTAAAGAGAAATAAAGTGTCCCACATACACTTCTCTGCTGTCTGAAAATGAAACAATAGGGTTTTTTTTGGTTTTATTTAGTGCAGACATTGCACAAAATACGCACATCAATTTAATTTAGTTCCTTTTCAAATGTAATTTATTTTCAAGTACTATTCAGTTTGCGTTCGAGTAAAATGTTCAATAATTTTATTCTCCTGTTCCGGACGATTTAACACAAAATGACAGTTTATCTCTTCGTTGTATTACTTTGATAAAAAATATGTCAATACATTTATAATAGTTTTATTTTCAACAAGGACTTAAAAAACAGTGAAACACTTGGCAGAGAAGTTGAAACGTCGATTTCAATGATGTTTTAATAGTAAAGTTGCGTTTATGTATCTCACATCTGTCTATATGTTCTATTCAACACAAGCCGTTTAATGAAGAAATCAGTCAATGACGCCATGTTGAATTTTCTCATTTAAAGGAACCCGCAATCGACATTTTGTCCGAGAAGCTTTCCTGCCGTCTGCTCTACAACACCACGCTGTGTGGTGCTCCCATCTAGCGGCTGATTTCAGAACCAGTGTACCCACCCTGTTTACATTTGCTCTGCGGCCACTATTTTGCTTTCAGATCTAATGAACAGCCTGCCACAACACACACGGGAGGATATAAGCTACAAATGTTTTCTGCGCTTTACACCGCTTAGAAGTAGTCTTTTTATTTTGTATCACAAGTGTACTAAAGCTTATCGACTTGTTTTTACCACAGGTATTTACTGGCAAGGATAACATAAGAAATCAGGAGAAAAAACGTCTGAAAGTTTGCACCAAGTGGGCGATAATATGTGAACATTCCTCGATACACGAGTTTTCTTTGTTCTGTCAAAAAGCAGTGCTGAGAAGGACAGCTGCTCTCGTTGGATAATACACACGCGGAGGTGTTCATACTTGTTTCACACTTATTTCAGATCGGGATATTTTCTGATCGGTAAAAACCATTTGTTACTTTTATATCTTTGGCATTCTGCACTTTGTCGGATATATTTAGATGTAAATCATTCGTATGATGTATTTAAGGGTTCTGCAACTGTGAAGTAACATTTGTTTGAAGCAAAACACATTCCTTTGGATAACTGGTTTAGGATCTAGAAAAAAGCAAATAAATTCGGGGATAAATTGTTCAAACGCTTGAACTTTGTTCTGATCGATTTCACATGATGAATCGTGAAAGGGAATAATAATTGCACTTCGGATAGAAAACCGTATTGATTACCATATAGGATATTACCACAATGCAGCAGCCACATTTAGCACCAAATCCGGGTCCATTCCAGCCCGTTGGAATACCACACTTAGGCGCTGCTAAACTTACTCCAGCTCCCCAGGGCCTCCCAGGACTTCCGGTACCCCTCGGGGGCACGGCCGCGGTGACGCGAGCCAATGGATTACACCCGCAGATGATGCTGCCCACGCCCCCACCCCTGGTTACAGTGCCACAGACCAGCGTCACACAGCTGGGGCCAATGCCGCAACCGCCTTTAGTGGTACCCCCACATCGTTTCCCACAGACGACAAACTCGAATGCGCGCCCTCCCGCCCCGGTGACAAGCGTGGGGCCGCACCATTCGGTACCCGCTACGCTTGATACAAACACTCATCCGACGCCTTCGGGTTCTCAGCCCACTCCAAGCACGGATAATCTAATCAACAGCTCACTCATCCGGCCAAGGTCACCGGACAGGCAAAGAGAGTCGCCTGCAGCCAAAAGGGCAAGGTCAAGGTCACCGCTTCAAGTCATGGACGATTCGGATAGTGACTCGGAACCGCCTAGGAGCCCCGAACCCGAGGCCACCATTTTGGATAAAGAGTGCCATCGCAGTAAAAATGCTATGTAAGATATTTGCGTGTTTCTCTATGTGTTGTTTGATATGCTTTTTTTTTTTTACTTTTTTTTCTATTCAGTTTACCTGCATCCCACTACATTTCAGCTCTGTATTTGCCAGCTGTGTATAATACAGTGTACCTGCATTTCAGTGACTGTCACGTCTAAGCGAAAGCTTTCATCGATTCGCTTCCCTAGAGCAAAAAGGATACTTGAATACTAAAATGGGCTGTTCACAGATGTCAAACGCACGTGAATGTGTCTTTTATGTTGTTTATTATTACATTCCATGATTGCCGCTGAACATGTATTTATCAATCAACCTTTTTTTCGCACAACTTCGTGAAAAATACCCTATACCCACCACAAAGCTACCAAGGAACCTACACTTTTAATTCTTAGAAAGCTCTAGGGTATGTGGGGCTGTTGGACAACACTGACAAAGGCGGAAATAAAAATACGAGTATATAGTGTATGTTTATGGTCACAACACTTGATGGCGAACAAGTGTGAAGTGGCGAAGGTATGACAGAAAGTCTTGTCATGTGAACTGCTTTACGATGCGGTGTCAAACTCGGATCGTCACCAGAGAATGCCTTATCTGTACCTGTCCTCAATATCTCTCTGGTCAGTGCCTGGGAGATCTGCACCGACTTCTAACTTCTCGGTGTGCTTTCGTATTCTCGATAAGCCTGTTATCAATAAAGTGCATTCTTTAGATAAATAAAGGCTAGAGATTGATCCTAAACAGCGCAGAATCAAAATGTAAAGAGCATTCCGAAGAAATCTCAGTGGCCTGTGCCTAGTGTTAAGGATCTATCAATTTATCGCAAACTATATTTATTTTTTGATTTTGGAGCATGTTATGTTGGTGACGTTCTTTATTCGGCTTCCGAAATGGAATTATTAATACACGATTTCATGTTTCTCGGCTTGACGAGGACGTAAGACGACCACAAAAAATGTGTCCTGCCCCGCAGTCGTTACCGTCCTTTTTTCCGCTGCTAAGAGGCGAGAGCTTTTATATCTTGAGACATTCCATCGTGTTTCCACCGCTTATCTATGCAACAAGGCTTTGCCCCTGTGTCGGAGACCTTTAACACATTTTACTGCACATTTATTGTCTGACCATTTACGAGTTTATCTGATAAGGCACTTGGAAAATCGTTATTGAAATGACCGAAGTAAACTTTTTCTCAAGTGATAAACCCTCAAGAGGGTTGAAAAATAATCTTCTGAAGTGGGAGTATATCTCAAAAAGTTGCTGCGAAGCTTTTGGGTTTTTATCTCCTTGAGGGTACTTTGATTATCTTTATATGGGCTAAATCTCTTGGCACAAAGGCATATGCTTGACTAACTGAAACAAGAGAATCGTGTTTTCAAGATTGTGATGTTAGATGAACGATACAATCTCACATCTTTCCAATTTCCCATCCCCCACTGCGATTATCTTGATACCGTGTATGTAGCGATTGTCCATAATCAATGCCATTTGGTTCGCTGAGTTTCCCCCTGGGGTAATCTATGGGCTATTTCCATGATACCCAAGATTGCCTCCATTTACGAAAATTCAAATACGAACCATTAAGTCGATTCAGCGGAAACATAAGCAGGGGTTCGGATTGGCAGAACCTTTTATTATCGGTTAATTTACTCCACAATTATAGCACCAAGATGGGCACCCTCCCCATGTTTGCGTAGAGGCAAAATGACCAAATTGGTACTTTTGGGGGCTCGGCTTTGTGCTATTGTATCGTTCCTCATAAGGAGATCTTCATGTATGCGCTTTATTCGATAGATTTGACAATCAATGCGCGACAAAATAAATAATCGGCTTTCGTGAAAAAATATTGTTGTATGGTTAAAAGAGTGTTATGCATTAAGGCAAACACGCAAATGTGTAGAAGAAACAGGCTTGCACTTGGCTGCAAATTATTCAAGTCAAAATTGCTTGGAACTCTAATCATTGTTAATAGCTGAAGGCTAGTTGGTGATAGCCTGGTATAAGGTTGCCCTATTGTGCTGATTCACGTCTGTTTATCTTCCCATAGGCCTGTTTTCATAGCAACATGGGTTTTTTTGTGTAAAAGTGCTTTCTGTTCGCGAATAAAAGCACCACATTTTTTTTTCTCTGCACACCATAGGGTGCGGTATTGCGTATTTGAGCTTTAAATTACACGTTCCGTCTTTTAGCTCCATAAAAGAACTAAGCATGGCTGATAGGGCAATGTTTCCGGCGGTTTGGTTACTGTGGGTTGCGGGTATTATCCTCTGTGCTAGGTTATTGGAATAGATAGAAGATAAGTGTGTGTTTAAATCACAGGTGTGGGGGCCCCTCTCTGCCTCTTTTTTTCTGCATTATCTAACCACAAAGCCATTGAAGTAAATGCTATAGAACAGTATTTCCTCTGTCTACAGTGTGTTTTCTCATAACCTGAGGCCAGCGAGAACATACACACAGCACTACCTTGATTTCTAAACCTCTTTTGGGGAAGTGTCAAATACGGTTACAGCCCTCTCCTTTCATAGTTAACCTGTAGCTTTCACAGAGCATAGTCGCTCTCAGAGACGTCTCGTTTTGTTTGAATGAAAACGAGAGAGAAAAAAAAAGAACTTCAAAAATAGTCACCACCCGCATTCGAAGTTTGAGCACGGTTTTCAGTTCGGCTGTTGCGCATTTATGCAATACTTTGTGCAAGAAAACCGGAACTTGATACACGTACAAGAGAGATTTCTGACGCGATTGGATTTCACACTCTTAATTTGAGAGATTTGTTTAGTAAACTTTGTTTTTAAACTGCATCTACATTGTCATGGATTAGGATACACAGGCAATGCAAAATAGCAGTGTCCGTTTCACTGTCTGATGTTTTTGCGTGATGTCTGCGTTTGATTTTGGACACTGTAAGTATATGACCGTATTTTCATTTCAAAATTTCTTAATTAAAAAAAAAAGGGAACAAAGAAAGAATTGACGTCTGGATTGTCTAACATAATGTCACAAAACAATTTAGAAACATTATATTTTATTTATTGACAGCTAAATTACAGGTCAAACACTTAATTTATAGTCGCTGAAAATTTATTACACGAAATTACATTTTAAATTACACACCATTACAAAGCAATTTTAATGAAATGCTGCATTGTTTTTCAAAATAATAAAAAAAATGCTTTTCAAATTGCCACCTTCCGTCAGTTGTAATTCTATAAATTTAAAACTTGAAAATATCACTTTTGTTTGACTGTGTGTTATTTTTGAATGAATTGGAAACCGATATAATTAGTCTGACTGCAGCTAGTTTGCGAATATTTGATTTTATTTATGCATGTGTTTTTGCGTTTTCTTTTCGGTTTGGCGTCATACAGTCATGAGGAACAAATGCTCGCGTATAATGATTATAATTTCCAAGCTCATATTCAGTGGTTTGCCCCTCTATTGTCTCGTAATGGCGGTATATGCTTCTCCTCAAACAAGTCAGCTTGTGTTTAAATGTATGTATCATTTACAGGCAAATTACTACCCGTATAAAGATGCATTTTGTTTAAAATTGATTTGAAAAGTGCGTGACAGTTGATTCGCCTGTAAACCGCTATTGCTGAGTTTAAAGGCCATTTGTCGACTGATAATTTTATTTTCAAATTGCACCACTTCAGAAATTTAATTATGTGGTTCTTTACAGTAAAACATGATAATGAAGTGCGTTCGTTTCACAATGTCATTGTATATTAAGTAGAAAGTATTGTAATTATGCTGCGCAGGATATGTAATTCGTGTTTTTAAAGTGACAGCAAGCCTTATTAGCACGTGGGTAAAATATATGTTGTTAAAATTATCTTAGAAATTTAACTTAGCAACTTTTTTGTCACAGCTTCAGAGCACTAAATAGCCCCAGGATAAAAACGAAAAGCCGTGATTCGAAAACATGTGTTTGTGCATAAAACCTTCTGTTCTTAAAAAGAAAACAAAAAGCGCACAGAAAAAACAGGCTCAATTTTGCATTAAGTTTGCTCAGCAGTAGAATTTAAAGAGAGCCAGACGTGAAATTATCCAAAAGCAAGAGACGCTTGTTAATAATTCACTGTATTAGTCTTTGGTTTGTTTTCAGATTTTTGCGACATTTGAGCCGAGGCTGGAACTCATGTAGCCGCTGTGACCTTCAATTCAGACCTACAACCGAATCGACCTTGAACAGGTCACGCGAGGAGAAGGTCAAGGCCATTAGTCAGTCGCAGCCTGTCAAAGAACCAGTCAGAGAAGAGCGGAGAGAGAGAAGAGAGGACGAAAAGAGTATGGTGAGTGAAGAGATAGACAGATGGTTAAAGTACAGAAAGAACGACGGACGGTGCTTTTGAATATGTGCGCAAGCAAGGGTGAAGAACGCGGGACAGCCAGACATACAGACGTGGGGTTAGGCGTACATTACAGGGATAGATCGTCTGCAATTGAGGCCACTGACATATACGTTATCCGAAAGAGGTAGGGGTTGGGAGGACGGGTTATGGTTTACAGCCGTGGTTTATAATGACCAACATGTTTAAAAACTATGCAGTTATAATGAATATCTCGTCTTGAGTGTCTCGACTAAAGAAGAAAAGCTGTTGGCGCTGTGTTCTTTTCACATATTTGATCCCGACACCCAAAAACCTGGCGACAGCGAAGCGTGACATTTTTCTGTGCGGTTTGGGTTTTTGGCGATGTCATGATCTTGTCTTTGGCGGGGTTATTGTAGCTTGATGTATAAAGTTACTTGGGTGTTTTATAAGTGTTGTTTTTATACAGAGAAAAAAAAAACCTACCTCAAGTCACTGATTGACATAAAATCTCCTGGCACCGGTGGGCGACCAGATATTTTCATACGTCGCTCAAATGCAGTGACTTTATAAGCCGTGCTCTTAAAAAAACACAAGACATTGTTGGAATAGTTTACACAAGGAAGCCTTTAGAAAACACTGCCCTCGGCAAGTGTTTACAATACCGTTGTACTAAGCTAATAGCTTGTAGTGTGAGTCACATGACCTCTGAACCCTGATACATTTTCATTCCCTGGTAGAAATTTCATTAACGCTAGAAACTTGCCAAATATTGTGTCATAGATAACAAAAGACAAACCACATTAAAAGACAAAACATACAAATGTCAGCCATACGGGTTAATAACATATATCGTTTTTATTTGTATTATAAATTAGAAAACATATATGCAGTCTGGTTGGTCCCTGTGAGCAGAATGATTCAAGATCAAACAAGACAGTCTGTTCTGAAAAAAGTGTCTGTTACGTTTTGATCTTTCCTTTAAAAACTTTAGCTTTGTTTATTAAAGTTGTAGCATGTGGACTAAATAAAAACAATCAGTGAAAGTGAATGTGCGAGGAATTGTTTTTGTTTTTTTTTTTTGTGAACAGAAATCGGAGAGTCCACAGAGTGTGAGCAGCAAGCCGTCAGAACCGCCCAGCTTCCTCCCACACGGCTCCTCACACCTTCCTGCCTACGGGCGCCTGTCCCCGGGTCGTCAGCCGTACCCGCTGAGCGTGCAAGACCCGACCCCCGCCCTCAGGCAGCTGTCGGAATACGCCCGGCCGCACGTGCTGGCAGAGCCACCGCGGAGTCTGCCGTACAGCGCGGGCAGCCTGCCCGGCGGGCCGCTCATGAGTGATCCGTACTACCGCATGGCGGCTATGTACCCGCCGGGCTCCCGCGAAAGGCTCGAGCTCGAGCTGGACAGAGAGAAGCGCGAGCGCGACGCCAGAGAACGCGAAATGCGCGAAAAGGAATTGCGGGATATGGAACTACGGGAGAAAATGAAACACGAACTAGAAATGAAACCACCAGGTAACTAGCCAAAGCTTTCACCAGACGGAACTCTTAACCAGGCGCTGCTTTTAGCATGAGTTCGTGAGCCCATTAATTGTTTGTTGATATAAAAAAAGGTGATAGTGAGAAAAAACATGTAAGCTGTGAAATGATCTGACTGGGATGTGTCCAAAGCTGAAAGATTAGCGCAGTAAAGAAGCGCTCTTGGAGTAATTTTTGCTCGAGATTATTAATTTTCGACATCTAAAACTTGCGAGATTGTTGCTTTCCCAACGTGAAATTGGAACCGCTTTGTCTTTATTTTTCAAGCAGGTTTTGAGCGCCTGTTACCTCCAGGCGCAAACCCGATGGATCCGTACTGGACCGAGTTGCTGAAACGCTACGCAGCGATCCCACCGTCGGGAGCACCAGGCGCCACACCTGGGGCGCCACCAGGCGCACCGCCAGGCGCCACGCCTCCGGCGGCGCACCACCCCAGCCAGTTGCCGGGCATTTACCCGCCCGCGCATCTTAGTAACGATCTCATACGTGCGGAACGGGAGCGCCTCGAGAGACTCGGTGAGTATGACGTCATTTAAAATCAACCAATAAAAAGCTGTGTATTTGTTATTGGGAAAGCTACCGGAAGTGTTCGAGTATTTGCAATGCAAGTTAATACTAACTTTAACTCGATTTCATACATAACTACTGGAACTCTGTTCAACAATAGATTTATAACATTGAGAAGAGTGATACATATAATTATCATGAAGACCTGTATACGATAATACACGGTTATTGTGTTTTGCTCCCCCCCCCCCCCGTGAACAGGTGAGGCGGCACGAGCGGCTAGCAGCGACCCGCTACGCAACGCTAACCTGGCCTACTACGAGTACTTCCAGCGTGTCTCGTACGAGCAGATCGTGCTTCACCGGCAGGCCCTCGCCCAGGCCACTGGCTCCAAGTCGCCCGACCCTGCAGACCCCCGCCTGCCCGAGTATGCCAGGCTCGCACAGCACTTTGCCCGTGAGTTACGCCCCCTTTTTATCTGTATACCACAAGTGCTCTATTTACTTCATTCCCTCTTATATAACTTCTAAAATATAAGATTTACATATTTTATTTATTGGCAAAGCGATAAGTCTGTAACGAGAGTTGTTGTAACAATAAATGTTCACGTATTTACGTGCAGCTGAGAGCTCTGGAATCGCACACTTCGCTTAACGACATTGAAAGTGAAAAAAAAAGACTTAAGACAGATTTGATGGCGTTGTAGGAGCTGACCCATTATCCGGCGGGTCGGCCGGTGGGCCTCCACCTGCCGTCGGCTACCCACCCATCCCCGCGGCACATTCCCTGCCCCCGGGGCACCCAGTCCTCGAGGCAGCCAGGCAGCAGGAGTTGTTCTACAGAGATTTATTGAGTCGGTCCCCATACAGTGCCGACCCCGTACTGGCTCAGCATGTAAGTCTTCTCACCTTAACGCAGTAGTTGTGTCAGTAACAGCGTGTTTGTCTGAGGCTGCGTCATCAAACATAGGATCGCAATCCCTTCGCATTTACCCCTCGTCAAAGGAAGGAAAAGAACGTTTTGAATACGAGACTATTGAGAAGATTTAAAGAGATAGGTTAAGTTGTCTCGGACACGAATGATTGTTTTCTCCTCTAAATGTTTTTTGCCAGGCGTCTTTATACCTTTCCTGTGTAAAATATACAGTGTTGTTGGAGTGGGAACGGTAAACTCTTAACCAGCTTTCGAAACACTCAGCAAGTGAACTGCTGTTTTAATCGTACAGGGCGAGGGGGGGGGGGGGGTTGGATTAATCTTCTCCAAAATAAAAGACCTTTGTTAAGATTTATCTTTAAAGAAAAAAACTCTGCTCTCGGTTTTGTGTTTGGGACTGCTGATAGGGAAGCTAAACGACACATGGGGCCAGCTATCACAAGCCTCACAATTACTTGTATTGTTACCGCTAAATGAAATCTCAACAGTTCTTATATTACTCCGCGAGCTAGAAAAAAAATAGTTCACTGAATTATTCACATCCTTAGACATAAATAAGCGGCCCTTGATTATTAAAATCTCAATAGGCTGAACAAATACGGTTAGTTTTTTTTTTTTTTTGTAAGCAAGTGGATGTAATTATGCTATCTGAGTGTGCTATGCGATACGGTTAATATTGTTTGTATACTGGAGGTCATACTGGAAGGTGCAACTCTATGGTGTGATCTTGTGATTTCTTTGTAATCCAATAGACATTCAAGTGGGCGATCGGGTGACTGATTTAAATGCCACCGAATTAAGTAGTTCTCAAAAGGAAGAGTGCAGGGGGAAAAAAGTGAGTGTCTGTAAATGGGGGGGAGGGGGGGGGGGGGGGGGAGGGGGGGGAATAGAGATAGGATCTTAGAAAGAGAAGTTTGGCACTTAAAAATTTGATAACCCTACACCACACACGATTGTTTCGTGTTTGGTAGATTCGGCTATAACGTAATCATGTTTTTATAGCTGGCCCCAGTGTGAGGTTTACATGATTTTTTTTTCTGTCAAACTTGAAAAAATGTCCTTTTCGCAAGGCAACAAGGGTTTTTTTTCCACCCTGGGAAAATCTTTCTTGGTTTAATTTTTTTTTATCTTTGTTATTTTGTTCATTGTATGGGGTGTTTACGTGTGTGCTACATTATTATGTGGACTTTGTATGTTGCCTACGAGTAAAGGTGGACTTTGTTTTTTTTGTTTACTTACAGTTAATGGCACAACAAGAGGCAGCACGGATAGCATTAGATCGGGAGCGACTTGCTGCACAGAGTGCTTCCTCCTCCTCAAGGCCCCCCTCCCATCTGCACTGACGCTCCCCCCCCCCTTCTCCCAACCCCCCACCCACCCCTTTCCCTGTCAAGCCAGAACCGTCTCTAACCCAGTGCCGCTTACAGTGGTGATATCTCCAGCCCCTGGACAGTTGGGTCAGCAAAGGTGTTTGTGACATCATTGTGCATTTCTCCGGTGATGACGTCATCGCAGAGTGACGCCAGCTAGCTTCATCTGAAACATGAAGACTATTAAAATAAGAATCCAGAATGCATATTTGTGAAGTTCTGAAGGAGACTGGAGCAGATATTTCTATGGAATATAACCATGGGGTCTTCGTGATATGGATTTTCCAACCCCCCCCCCCCCCCCCCCCTTATCCCCACTGCAGTCGGGAGATTAGAAGATCGCGATAGAGGATCACGCAGACAATAAATGTAGGGTAGTGATAAAACCTTGAGCCCTGAGCGTTGCTTTACCAAGGCACTGTACAAAACTCTGGCATTGTTTACGTTGCGGAATAAAAGATGCTATATACAACCGTTATAATATTCAAGTCATTATTCGAGATTCTTCCCTCTTGTCTGGCCAATGTTACAGAATATATTAAGAAATCATTGGAAACTTTTTTTGTAAAAAAAAGATAAATAATTAAATTAATCATTTGAACAAAGTGCAGCGGACGGCACTGAGACAACTTGCATGTACTTTAGGCCCATGTGGATATTTTGGTGAAACCAAGACTGCCTGTAGGGGCCGTGTATTGTTATTAGGATGTAGACATATAGATTCCAAATGCGGTCGTGTGAGATTGGGGAGAGAAGACATTAAAAAAAAAAGGGTGTTTTATTTCCAACCAAGTTGGTGAGACACAACATTCAACCGGCGAGTCCGTTGTGTAAAAGTGCTTACTTAAGTCGTATAATTACTAATACTGTGAATAGGGCTGAATATCGCCTGTTGTTCTTTGTATGTACCAAAAGTATTTAAATAAATAACAGCGGGAGCATCGTATATGTTTTATTCTAATTTAACATTTCCTTGTGAATGAATATCAAAACAGTATGTAAATATTTTGACTGAATGCTTATTCTGTTTCTCTAAGAATGTGTAAGTTGTTAATTCAAAAACACCGCAGAATTAGCCCACAAGACAAAAACCTATATTGTGTGTAACTGAAAATCTTGCCAAAGTTTTTGATAAAATATTTTCATTACATTAAGATGTATGTTGATAATGAATTTTGTGAGAGGTTTTGGTGACAAAGGGTTGGCATTTTGTGTAGAGTCTACGTAAACATTTTAAATTGCCTGTTTTTAATCGTACAGAAAATACCCGGTAATGTCGAAGATAAGAGAGAAATGAAGGGCTTATGCAGGGGCTGGGACCCTTCCCTTATCAGTGTTAAAGATATTTAGAACTGAGCCTTTGGAATATCTATTTTTGTTTGCCATAATATTCAGACGATGCAAAATGAATGCTAGCGGCTAGGAAAAGAAACATGGGTATACCTGCGTGTTAATTAATATCGCGCCGAAATGGCTTTAAAGAAGGTTCACAAAAAAAAAACTTTTTCAAACAGCTGCGCGAAAATAATGTATCGTTTGAACGTTTACGGTATCAAGTGTGATGTCAGAATTCTGCTCGTAAATGGTAATGAACCAACGGCAAGAATCATGGAGGAATGGATAAGAACTTGTTTGTCCAAAAGTAGGGTCTGATTACGGTAATTTTTGCCTCGCGGTTCGAGTCCAAGTGAGCGTGGTTTCCACGATTATGCACGGAAAATATTGATCAAATTATTCTTTATGTCAGCAGGCAATAACGTTGTGAAAATGGTAGCAAATTAAACAGCCGTGTTCACAGCAGCTGCAGCCTGCTATATTGTTGAACGCTACACCCAAGCATGCGGAATTTTGACAAGTTTTGTGCATGTGGTCCATATTTAGCAAGCGATAATTTAAGACCTTGGAAGCTGCCGCCATTAACGTGAATAATAAAATGAGTGGAATATGTGTTGGGTTTTTACGGCCTGTCTGAATATCATGGTCCAGGTGAATTAGATTGATATGCAGTTGTATAATTTATTCATGGGTAGTTTTATATCGAGTACGTTTTCAGTTAGAAATGTTAAGAGGCATTGTGATTAGGTGATTGAATATTCTGTTTATGAAAAACAACTTGTTAAGAGTGTCCCCTGAAATATGTATGCAGTAATTATTTACAAGCTATTAACAAACTGAAATCCATGGCTTTTTACTGTTAATGTGCCAGCAAGTGTCTCCATCAAATATTGATACGGTTTGTCAGTTCAAAAGGAAATTATAGTGTCGTCAGTTGAAAGAGAGCAATTTTAGCGTTGGGCTGTATGACTCAATGAAGCGATGTTTTTACGAACACCAGAAGCTTAAGTAGAATACATAAAACTAACGTGCTGTGACGCCTGTCTCTGGATTCGGTTTCGTCCTGTTCGAATCTAGTATCGTTCTGTGTTCGCTATCATGTTATATATTTTCATGTTTCGCTTTAGCCGGGACTGGTTTTGAGAAACGCAGGTTTTTTTGTTTTTTTTTTGCGGATATGGCCACTCAAATAAGTGGTCTTTATAAAGAAGAACTTAAAGAAATGAAGGAAGGTGGTAAAGACAAGCCATCAAAAAGCTTCTTTCTTTTTCTCACCATTCATCTTTTTTTTTCACGACAAAGATCATGGGATTTTCTCTCATTTTCACGCAGTGCTTGGCAGAACTGAATACATTTTAAATTACTTTCAAGCCTTGAAGTCGCACATTAAGCTTAAGAGGTGCTTCTTACCCCCGTTTAACCAAGCACAAAAGTGTTTTTTTTTTGTATGAGAAGGTTGTTTAATTTTCCCGTCATTTTTTGCGTTCTTTCATTTGGGGACTTTTGAGTGGTAATGTATATTTGATACAAAACACGTCACAACCCATTTTCTACCCTTGTGTCATTTTATTAATTAAATTTCCACTTAAAAATGGACGATTTTTTTTAAACTTGGTTCACGCAATGGAGTCGTATTTCCAGAAATTGTATTAATATTCTAAGTGAATTTGAAACTTCACAGCACGTGGGGTTCTAAAGGTCAGGTAAACGTCTTGTTGTTAATTAGCGTTTTCATTTTTTTTTTTTTGGGTTTAATAAATTTGTTATTTAATACTTAGAAGCTTTGGTAGTGCTTTTACGTGTGTTTACCTTTAACACCAAATGTTTCACCAAGTCAATATTTTCTATTTCCAAAGTATTGTGCGATTTTCCTGGGGGTTCGTATCCATAAAAATGTTGTTAGCATTCGCTATTAGATTGCATTCATAGAGGCACGGATATTTATTTTATGAATACCAACCCTGGAGAGTCCTTTCTTGTTGATAGTTTGTAGTATGTTGTGATGCTATAGAAGGATTTTTTGTAAATATGTTGTTTATTTCTTCAAAGTCGATGTAAATAATTCTTGACTGACATAATGTTTAAACAATAAAACCGCTTCAAAATAGTCAATTTTATTTCTTCCTTATTTTTCTTTCCTGTTTTCCTATTTTCCCTTGTTCAGCAAAATCCAATAGTGATGCCAAAATGACATGGCCTGTAAGTTTTTGGGCATTCCAATAAGATCAGGAAAGATCGTTTCCTTTCTGCAGCAAAGTTATATTGCATTAATTACAGTATTCTGAAAAGTTGCCTGTGACCAACATTTGAAAGCAAAACAGTATATATATATATATATATATATATATATATATATATATATATATATATATATATATATATATATATATATATATATATATATATATATATATATATATAACAGGAGTTGGAATTAGCTTATAAGGAGGTCAATATCGCCGCAAAAACTATTACTTATACATATATAATCATAGTTATTATTATTATATACGTATAAATAATAGTTTTTGCGGCGATTATTGACTTCCTTATAAACTAATTCCAACTCTTCTTCAGCACAAGTAAAGAGCCGAGATTAGCAATTTAAGAGCTCTTTGTAGAAGACAAGAATAGAAATAGGGGAAACAAAAATCTGCTCTGAATTAACAATTCCACAGCAACAAGTGCAGTCGTTCTTGCCACTAGAATAGCGAAAATTCAATGTCTACACCCCGTCAATTTGAAAGCACCACCAGAGACTGAACGAGTGCCCCAAAAGCGCTTGGCTTATGTGCTATCGATTTGAAGAGAAGCTGTAATCTAATTTCCTTTACATCATGCCCCTAAAGCTGATTTCATCAACTCATTTTTTCTGCCCATACACGACGACTTGTCTTGTGGCCTCAGGCGGATTTAAAGCAGACTTCCACTGAGGGCTAGAATTCATAAAACTCTTGCAATTCTTCTCCAACAAGTCTCACCTGTTTATGCTTTCGGAAGAGAGCAACTTAGTGATGGAATTTTTCTAAGATTTTCGTGCTTGGAGAACATTTATTTTGAGTAGAACCTTTGATGTTTTCTTGAGTCCATTCATCACTTATTCAGGGCATTTGGGATCGTTTTATGAATAATGCTCCCGAGCTCCTCAAGAGGGTTTAGATTAGAATGATTTTGATAGAAGCGTAACATGACAAGCAGTTTTGATCATGTTATTTGACGCATTTTTCCACTGTTCTAACTCAATAAGCTTATTATGTCAAGCCAATTCACCCCAACATCCTCGCTGTTTCCACTGTCTTAGTGATTCACATATCGTTGCCATGGTAACTAATCCAATATTTCCACTTTGGTCAGAAATGGCCATAGACTTTGCTGTCGGCTCTTCAAAGTTATTCCCTTAACGGTCACGCCGCTAGTCTTTTCCTTCATTAGCTCTAGGGCTATTTTTAGCTGTGATACTAGTCACACTCGTCCTCCGAACCCGATTCTGTGACAGCTTTTCAGCTGTGCGTGCATTTTTTTCTTTAGAAAAACGATACTAATCCGATTCCTGTTTTGTCTTTTGGTCTTTTGTGTTAATGGCACACGCGCTGCGGATCTAATTTCGCATTACGGCCAATTCTTTTAATCAACTAACATAAATGCAACAGTCATTGTCTTATGTGAAATGGGTAAATGTGAAGTACCAGAGGTGATCCTTGGACCAGCAACATAATACGCTGCTTACACGTCACTGGGGGGCGTTTTGACGTTATGGTTCACTAATCAAAGCAATTAACCTCGCCAGATGGGGGGATATCAGCAAAACACTCCCTGAAACTCAACATGAGAGACGGAAATACACAGCGGCATTAGTTTTCCTTGACATTGCGTTAGAACGCCACCACGTGCCGGACATAGCCTGTGTTTTCACGCGAAGTTTTTGGACTCACTGTTAACATAAATTATTCCACAAAATTTGATGATAGCCCTTATGTAAATGTACCAGTAATTGATTTAAAACAAAAATTTCCCAAACAGACACTACTCTAAGTTGTTTTTTGGTCTACATCGGAAAGGTCTTGTGTTTATAGCAAAAATCACGCCAGTACTGAAAAACAGATCCACCATTTTTAGCTGCCGTATCATGTCGTGTAACTGGGAAAATGTGTCGCAAATCGTCTCTCTTGTGTATATTTTTTCAGTTTCGTGTACAAATCGGGCACATCCTCCAGACATTTGACTACCCAGATTCTGGTACACAGCTTTTTTTTATTACACATCGTTTAATAAGCCCGTATAAGGTTGGAAATTACTTACGCATATCTGGTAACATAATACCGCGTGAATTACATGTGTAAACCCTGAAAAGAATTGTGGGTGGGCAAGATTACTGGACTACGTGTCTGCTCCAAATAACCACAAGTGGTATTCCAATTTCCAGCTTCACATTTTAATATTAAAGCCTGACAGATGATGCACCGATAACTTATCATTCTTGCCACAGTCCCATTGTGGCTTTATTTATGTATGTTTATGTAAACAAATTATGAACCAGATTGTGAAAATTATTTCTTGCAGAAATAAAATTATCGCTATAAAACAGTTAATACATTTAATTTTCGAATATATGCGGTGTGAATGAGATAGTTTGAAAATAGTGAGATAACAAAAGCAACGCTACCTTGCAGCTAAACTGAAAATAAAAACGCAACAAAATGGCCCCACTCGTCGCCATATTGAATTTTTGATCGAGCAGAACTGTTACTCCAGCGGCGTTGGGGTGAGGTTATCCCAACAAACCAGTCTGGCCATCTGGCATCCATACTGTATTTTGTATGGAAAAGGAAATCAATTTCGTTTCGCAGTGGTTTACGTGTCAATATGTAAGAATTATTCGATCGTAGTACTAAAATATTCTGGATTTACGCAACAAGGAGATAAATCAATGGATCTCATATTCGAGCAGAGATGAACAATAGAAAAGTGAGAAGCCTGGGAAAACCAGATTAACTCAGGCAGGAAAAAAAGTTCTAACACATTTAAAAAAACCTGGTTACTTCAGTTGCATTATTCAAGAAGAGAGTTAAAAGTTCGGGTAAAGCTGGTGACATCGTCGCGTGGAAGACTTAAAGCCTTAAAAGGAACATTCTGCTTATTTATATGTCTTAAGTGACAATATGTGGGATGTTATGAATGATAATAGCGACTGAAGTAGACTTATTTTTGCTTCATCTCATTATAAATACACATTAAGCGATAGCTATACAACACTCTCCCCCAACACTTTGAAATAAATACAATACTTCTTAGACCGCTTAGCTACTAGAAACCATATTGGCATGAAATTCAACAATACCCAAACTTCTCAACATTCAAATTATTGTGGAAATAAGCTCCTTTTTATGAAACCCTTTCACCTTTTCTACATTACTGTAATATAATAGTCTTTGTGCGTGGATCATGCAATCTCTCATGGCGCTTTTTTATCGCAATTGCCTAAGAAAATACTTAAAGCTCTGCTATATGGCCTTTTACGGCTTGGTTATGCCTAAACCCCACAACGCGTACTTGACCCTAAATACGAAGCCCTTCTTTAAAACAGCTTGGCAATACAACCCCTCCTTTTTGTGTAAAACACTAGGAATTGTCCGTGAGAAAACCAGAAAGATGCTTCATTTGAAGAGAATAGGAATGCCTTTAAACCACGACATGTCTTATTAAAATGCACATGAGGGGTAATATAAAGGTTATAGATCTTGTCTACAGAACATCAATCTTTTTCTCGTGTGATCTCACTCACACAAGCCCCTAACCCCATGTCAAAAGATCACGGTCGCCGTTCCTTGGTTGTAGCGCGTCAAACAGATTGAAGTCACTGCTGTCCATATGTTAAAGTGCATGTCATGTCGGTGATCCCCCCGTCCAAATTCATTTGAAGGATGGTGTTGGGGTGTGGGGTGGAGGAGTGGTGTTTTTTTTTTTTTTTGCGGATAACCTTTTTTCTGATGCTTGTGGTTATTTGCACAATATTACTGCCACCTGTCACGGGAGTCAAGAGTCAGCGGTATGGCAACTCTCTGGTGTTCAGGATATCACAGCACTGTCCCACTGAAATGCCCAAACAACCCCCCCTCCCCTGTCCAAACAAAACAACCCCCCTCCCTTCCCCTCCCCTCCCTGCTAAGACAACTCCCCTCCCTGTTCAACAACTACGACAGTTTTTCTTCTCCAGATGATTTCAGATACAGAGCAATTTCGTAGGATGGAAAGGAAACAAACAATCCACTTTCATATTTCATAATTTTCTTTATTTCCACGTAAATTGAAAACGCCCAAGAGGGACAAGATGACAATGAAGAAGTAAAAAGGGAAAAAAAATAAAGAAGCGCTATTTTGTACATAATTTACACATATTTACATAACATTTCTTTCTTTTTGTAAAGACATGATTTGTATTCCAAGATATAATAAACCACTTCTCATATGCTGGAGTTCATTTAAAATTTTAGTGACTTTAATTATTATTTTTTTTTCTTGGCCTGGATAGTTCAGTCGACACCGGTCATTCGCACAATTAACCGCTGCTAAGCCATAAACCGATTCATTCACAATCAGGAAAACAACGCACGCAAACAACTACAGAAAAACCCCATCAGACCAGCACAAGAATTTAATTATAAAAATGGCCATTGCACATACCTATGATTCTCTATTTCATTATCTTTTGCTGCGAAAATATATCATTTATTCTGTTAACTTAAGCAAATTATGATTGTATCTGCGGATTTTTTTTTGGCAGCATAGAAAGGGGGACATAAACCCCCCCCCAAGGTTCTTTTCATTTCATAATGCAACACTCAAGATGGCATCTCAAAACCTAATTAATAATTCTATTATTTGAATGTAACATTTGGAAGAAGAATTGCTTTGCCTTTTACACAAAGATTTATTACCAACACGAACAGACATCTGCCTACGTGGTTGTATGTTAGGCTTCCAATTTATTATACGCCTATCTTTATTGCCGTCGTATTTTCAAGAGGTTCTGCTTTTCAAATCAATTATATAAACTAATTTAAACATTATTCTGCATATTAATTTTGTTTTTGTGTTTAACACCACTGTGAATCCCTTAAAGCTGCCTTAAAGTGCTTTGCACTTGAAAATCAATTTAGATTTCAGTCTAACCATGCCTGTGCCATATAAACATTTACCCCTTGACTTTCTCTAATACAACTATATAACATCAGCGTATCAACATAGATAAATATGAAATCCACTCTCTAACCTTTCAAAACACATCGCATGGAAAATTAAAATGTACATTATTAAAACAGGGTTTCACCTTATGTGCTCGAAAACACGTTTGTATTGCACACCCTATGCTGTGCACACCAGCCCTTTACCTTGTACAGCGTGCGTGTTTAAACAACCGTTTTAATACACCAGCACAGCGTCGCACAAAAAACGTATAGCCAATGAGAAAGATATTGAAAAAAAATATATATATATAACAAAGTCTAGCACTCAATCAATTCTGACAGCTCACAGGCAAAAGCTGTGATCGGAAATCACGATAATGGACTACTACAATTCAACTGAATACACAAGAAAGTGTAAATCATGAAGCCTTGTCAAGTCTGTGCATAACATGAACGACACTAGCAACGTGTGAAACATGACATCAAGACGACGGCGTCATGACGGTGTGACACAAATGACGTCATGCGTGTGAAGGAGTATGACGTCACAGGTGTCAATGACGTCAAAACAGAAATTTGTGTGACAGTGATATTTCAGCAAGTAAACCTAACAAGCAACAACGCCGCAGGTTGTATAAATAAAATGCCATGACAAAATGTCATGACGTCATTATGTACATAAAAATGGAATTTGCAAAAATCTTAAACACACAAGTACGTTACGCATACCAATAACTCAAGCCCAATATGTGCTCACTATCTGCATAACAGTCTAATAAATATTCATAAAGCCACGAATATCCAGCATACTGACCTAGATCCACAGCAAATAAATGCCACAAACACTGTCGATTTAGTGATTCACGTTCGTTCACGTATCGCCCGGGTAATGCTCAACTAATTATTTCATTATTTTCTATTAACGTCACAAATCAGCTAAGTCATTGATTGAATAAAAAAAATGCATCTGAAGGAGCCGCCTGGCCTGCCCCGGATCGGCTGTTCCATCGTACTGATCACATTTTGCTGCATATTAGATCACATGACTGCGTGTGACGTTTGCTGTTTGCTGTGAGGGGGTGACGGAGATGGGGGGGGGGGGGGGGGGAGGTGGTGGTACTAGGGTGGGAGGTGCGGGGGGAGGCCAGCACCCAGCCGCTCGCGCTCGCGATCTATCAGCAGCTGCCGCTGGATTTGCTCCTGGTGAGCTGCTGCCTGAGCTGTCAGCTGTAACCGGAAGTACACAATTAATATCTCTCAGCATCGCTGAACTCAATACATTTGAAAGACGAATGGTATTTGTGCAAATTTAAGTTACTTATTATACAAAGAATTCTGACTTTTCACGATAAACGACTCACAGAATTATGATACACTTTTTGACGTCACTCGTCAATGGCGACAGAGACGCGGGCGAGAACGCACCTGTTGGGCTAATACTGGGTCGGTGCTGTACGGGGGCCGACTCAGCATGTCACGGTACATGAGGTCTGACTGCCTGGCCGCCTCCAGCAACGGATGTCCAGCCCCCGGGTGGCCCGCCCCTGCTGCTGCTGCAGCTGCTGCTGCCGCTGCCAGCTGCGCATCTGCGGAGAGCATCAACATAAACAATGTAATTATGTAGCCCGTGTTAAAAAGAGTTGTCAAATGGAACAACACTGATCCGACTATTTGGCCTATTTAGTTCAGCAAAAAAAAAAAAAAAATAAAGGAAAAAAAAAAAAAAAACAGCTACCGCTTTTGGTAATATTTTTACTCAAGCTTGGAAAGTTGAAAAAAAAAATGAGCCGTCTTACCGTGGAGATCTTGTTGATGCAAATGCAGATGTGTGTGTGAATGCGTATGTGTGTGCTGCAGGCCCGGGGGTGGCCCCCCTGGTCCCGAATGTGGCGGCGCCTGTAGTCTCAGTAAGGGGTCGGCCGATAAGGCGGCCAGGCGCTCGGCTTGCACGCGCTCAGCGGCCAACCTTTCGGCAAAAGCTGGATCGGCCAGATGTGCCGTCGGCAATCCTGTTTACAACAAGCGGATACTTCTGAACATCTCCCAGGCTTCCCAAACTTACTTTTTTTTCTTCAAAATTTATATTCATTCATTTTTTCTTCACTCTTTGACATTGAAAGTTGCAAAGTCCTCAAACCACTCAATGGCGGGTTTATTAAATCGCTTTGGTTAGAATCTCAAAGTACAAAGCATATTTTGTTATTCTCATTTACTCACTTTGGCCAATACTTTTTCCATTTAAAAATAATCTGAAACAGCAGCAAATGTTATACCTAGCCGTTCTAGCCTTTCTCGTTCTCGCGCCAAGAGTTCACTGGCCAGTCCGCCCGGGCTGTACACGCCGGGCAAGCCTGGCCCAGGCGGCCCAAGCCCTCCCGAAGCAGGATGGCCCGACGGCGGCAGGGATCCGTATTTCTTCAACAGCTCGGCATAATACGGGTCCAATGGGTTGGCATTAGGCGGTAACAGCCGCTCGAAACCTACACAAAAATGCATGATACAAACTTAAACCATATATATGACCTATGGTTAATGAAAAATCTTAATGACCAAGTGTCCGGTTGGTCGGTGACGTCACACACATAATCCCGACATATATATATATGGACTGGACCATGTCCTGAGCAACCGACGATCGAAAAGATAACACACTAACTGCTGGCGACAGACGAATCTAAGCATCAGCGATGCTTTAAAACCCAGCGTGTTTACTTCCTGAATGTTATTCATACGCGGATGTTTCAAGGTAAAAAAAGTCCATTTTTTGCAGACTGACATTTGAGATGTGGGCGGACCGAATGACTTCTACAAAAAGAAGATCCGTTAAATTGCGTGGCAATTTTCGTGGGGCGCTTAAAACCGATATTAGAGGGGAGGGGTGGCGGTATGGGGAGGTTTCGCTGGGGAATTAAGTGTCCCGTTAAGAACCCGGCATGAACCCGCTTCCGTTCGAATATAATCAATAACTAGACCGGCCAGTGCACAAAACATAACTATTTAGTTTTTTTTGTTTTTGAAAACAGAAACAAATGTCTCCCCGACTAAACCCATAATTCACGAATAACCATTTTCAATTTTTCTTTTTAATAAAATAAAAGATTCACTTCTCCAAACAAAACTCACATATCACGTCAAAATACAATATTTCACGAACATGTGTTTCTGCGAACTTGATATTTTCCATTTATTATTTCTATGTGTTCGGAAAAAAACGTTTTGTCATGCAACGCATCATATTATTGATGCCCAATAACAGGCAATGTCATTCATGATCATTCTACAGGTCAAAATCTAACCTCACCTTTTCTCGCGTTTCATTTCTTCAAATTTAATATCGGAATTTTTTTTTGTTACGGACAAGTCATCAAAGCTTTCGGTTTACTTTTTACTGTCTCTAATATTTTGGAGCTGAGTAAGATTTGTACAACAATATGCGCGTTTTATTTCCAAAAAAGGAAAGAAGAAAGATTTTAATCAGAGTTTATGTTATTAATTTTATCACGTCTCAAGACCGAAACTTGATTGTTGAAGGGCGGAAAAAGCCACCATTTGGTTGCACTAATTGATTATGGAGGTTAACACAACAGTGTGGTCTATTGGAAAATATTTTGCCAACTAAAATATGTTGATGTTTGATATTAATTTAAAGTGTGATCAAATTGGGTTTGTATTGACACAACGTGTTCTGTGGCAATCAAAATATTGACATAACTAAGAATGCTCTGTAATTATTATTTATAATGTGCTGGCTTTTTACTGATCCTTTTTGCGGCAGTGACACGTAACGGCAATACACATTTGCTCTTTCCGCGAGGCTTGACGAATCCCATTTTTGCCACAAAACCTAAGACGTACTTGGGAAGTTACTCAGGCATGGGGGGCATGTTGTTTAAAGCTCTTCAAACACGTCTATCTGATTTAATATTATGGAAATGTTAGAGCGGGGCTTTTAACATGTTGTCCTCCAAAACCTTAAGTTCTTTACAAATAACATTTATCACTTTAATATATCTTACAGAATTACATTTAACTAATAATTACAAAGGGCATATTTTTTTGGCCCTTAAACTCAAAGTGGACATCTATTTTACTTCTAAATCTTAATTTGACATGTCAATAAAATAAAGCTTTCGATAGAAAAACCTTGCAGAAGATCTTCATTGCTAAAGACAAGGACCAAGAGGTCACACAACCGGGTGTTTGGGGCTCACTTGGGGAGCTGAGCTCACCTGGGTGCTGGGCTCACGTGGGGCGTTACTTGGGGTCAGGGCACACGTGCAGACTGGGGTTAACATAGAGATCGGGGCACACCTGGAGGTTAAGGTACACGTGGAGGTCGGGGCTCACCTGGAGGTTAGGGTACACGTGGAGGTCGGGGCTCATCTGGAGGTTAGGGTACACGTGGAGGTCGGGGCTAATCTGGAGGTTAAGGTACACGTGGAGGTCGGGGCTCATCTGGAGGTTAGGGTACACTTGGAGGTCGGGGCTCACCTGGAGGTTAGGGTACACGTGGAGGTCGAGGTTCACCTGGAGGTTAGGGTACACGTGGAGGTCGGGGCTAATCTGGAGGTTAAGGTACACGTGGAGGTCGGGGCTCACCTGGAGGTTAAGGTACACGTGGAGGTCGGGGCTCACCTGGAGGTTAGGGTACACGTGGAGGTCGGGGCTCATCTGGAGGTTAAGGTACACGTGGAGGTCGGGGCTCACCTGGAGGTTAGGGTACACGTGGAGGTCGGGGCTCACCTGGAGGTTAGGGTACACGTGCAGGTCGGGGCTCATCTGGAGGCTAAGGTACACGTGGAGGTCGGGGCTCACCTGGAGGTTAGGGTACACGTGGAGGTCGGGACTAATCTGGAGGTTAAGGTACACGTGGAGGTCGGGGCTCACCGGGAGGTTAGGGTACACGTAGAGGTCGGGGCTCATCTGGAGGTTAGGGTACACGTGGAGGTCGGGGCTCATCTGGAGGTTAGGGTACACGTGGAGGTCGGGGCTCACCTGGAGGTTAGGGTACACTTGGAGGTCGGGGCTAATCTGGAGGTAAAGGTACACGTGGAGGTCGGGGTTCACCTGGAGGTTAGGGTACACGTGGAGGTCGGGGCTCATCTGGAGGTTAGGATACACGTGGAGGTCGGGGCTCATCTGGAGGTTAAGGTACACGTGGAGGTCGGGGCTCACCTGGAGGTAAGGGTACACTTGGAGGTCGGGGCTCATCTGGAGGTTAAGGTACACGTGGAGGTCGGGGTTCACCTGGAGGTTAGGGTATACGTGGAGGTCGGGGCTCATCTGGAGGTTAGGGTACACGTGGAGGTCGGGGCTCATCTGGAGGTTAGGGTACACGTGGAGGTCGGGGCTCATCTGGAGGTTAGGGTACACGTGGAGGTCGGGGCACACCAGGAGGTTAGGGTACACGTGGAGGTCGGGGCACACCTGGAGGTTAGGGTACACGTGGAGGTCGGGGCTCACCTGGAGGTTTCATCTCCAATTCGTGCTTCATCTTCTCCCGCAGCTCCATCTCGCGGAGTTCGCGTTCACGGAGCTCTCTCTCGCGGGCGTCGCGCTCGCGCTTCTCCCTATCCAGCTCCCACTCGAGCCTCTCCCGCGAGCCCGGCGGGTACATAGCCGCCAGGCGGTACGGGTCGGCCATCAGGTGCGGAGGCAGTGAGCCCAGGCTGTAGGGTGGCAGGCCTCTGGCGGCGGCCTCGGCTCGGATGGCCGCCTCGTGCATGCCTGTCAAACAGTAAACACGTCAAAGGCGACGGTGTGAGATTAAAACAGCAACATGCCGCGCCTAAAAAATACATTGTGACGTCATCCGCAGGCCAGCTGGGTGATGCCAACCTGAAATATTGTGACAGTCAAGAGCATTTTAACACTTTTGGGCATTTGGAAAGTTGGAAATGGCGGCTGGACAAGGGTACTGATACATGTACAAGGCGATTCTTCACTTGTCGTTCCTTATGTTGGAATGAAATCCAGTAAGGTTGAATAATCGCAGACATTATAATAAAGCAGGGTAAAGCCAAAGCCTGACTAACAACATTTATGATCTGGCTTTGTTTCAAGACACGAATGGAGTTGTAGGAGGGAGGGGGGGGAGGGGAGGGATGCGCGGGGGATCGCTGATGGCCCTGCCAATGTATGCTCCTTCACAAACGCCTGCAACGGTAAAAGTCTTTAATTTGAGTGCTATTTATTCTAGTCTACTTGTTGTAAACAAAGAATGACAGGACAATATAATACTAACTGCCACGTTTGGCAGACACACACAAACATTGCACGAAAACGAGCTGATGAGCTTGAAAAATAAACATTAATCCCAACAAAATAACTTAAAAAAAGGAGAAATCGCGGCGAGGGGGTATCACTGAGGAAACCATGCCAATAAGTGCCGGCTTTATAGAAATGTCATACCGGCAAGCTGCATTCTCGACCCCCTTGCCGCCTGCTCTGCCCGCAACATAGCCTGCTTGCCGTCTGAAACAAGCAAAGCACATTCCGCAATACTACACTACTCTGGATGCTGCACACGGCACCTTAGATCCGTGCGCACGACCCGCCGCATCGTTGCACACGTCTCGCTAGATCACTGCACAAGGCCCTCTGGATCGTTGCACACGCTTCGCTAGATCACTGCACACTGCGCTCTCTAAATTGGTGCCCACGTCCCGCTGCACTGTTGCACACGTCTCGCCAGATCATTGTACACGACACGCAACATAATTGCACACGTCACACTACATGACTGCACACGCCACGCTACATGACGGCACACGTCACACAAGGCGCGGACGCCTGGGACTTGTGTGACGTCATAATCACCCTCACCGATCGGAATATTCTCACACGGACCTGATGTAGCACTGACATCACTTCTAAATTTTTTTTTTCAATTTTTATGAATTTCCAAATAAGCGATTCCTCCGAAGACTTTACTGCCCAAACTACACGCTCCGAGCCGCCCTACACAACCAGGCGGCTTTCAGTATCAATTCCTAGCACGCTTGACCGTCATCCATGCAGCCTGGATAGCCAGAACGATTAGTTGACGTGTGCAATTTGCATACAGATATCAAACCATTCTATTAATGGCTATCATCTATCATACTAAGCATCCGGATTCGATTCAGCTACGTACTTGCTTCATTATATAGCTACATAATTATACTCTCATAACCTCGACTAAGTGCAAATAAAGCAAAAAAAAAAAAACAAAAAAAAAAAACAAATGGGATCTTGAGATAACTCGACATTTGCCTTTTACGATGGAAAATTAATTGAAAGAAATTACAAATCATGTATCGGAATTGGTTGTAAACACCCTTCTACCACAGAGTACGTTGCTTCTGTTTCCCACTTAGATTCTCAACATGGACTCGACGATTTCATATTGAGTTGGTTTACCACTTCTTCTTCCCTTTTATATGTTTTCTTTTCTAATTGTCACCCAAGGTTTGTCTGGATTACTTCTGCTAAATGGCTAGGGCTAGAGAAATGAAACTTAGTCCACGCACGGAGGATAATGGGAACTGGAAACATCGAGAATATGACTGACCTTGGGTTTTGGCGACAAGGTCAAATTTACAAAATACCCATATTTAAGAAAATCCATTAACCTCAAAAACGGTAAAAACAGAGCAATTCTGAGTTCATTTTTGAGCTTCAATCCCCATACGAAGTAACATACAGTAAAAAGTTTTCAGCTTACATATAATAAAGGAACATAAAATTCTGACCTTGGGTCAAGGTCACAATTGATCTCGGAAATCCTTAAGATATTTCGACCTCACTTTTTTATCACAAATCGTGCAGGGGTTGAGAATCCGTTATCTGTGTTCATTGGACCGTGCAGACGCAAAGTCACGTGACCTTTGTTACCTTGAAAACCGTTAGAGACAATTGTGAGCTCATTTTTGAACTTGACCTTTGACCTAGATTTCCAAGGTCAAAAGTCAAATGACTTATATTACTCGGAAATAGTTAGATATTTTCGGACTACATCACCTCTACGGCGTTACATTAGGGGGGGCAACTTCGCGGTCTGAACTTATTCCTACATTTTTAACCTCCAATTAAGGTCACGTGATTTGTGTTATCTCGTGAACAATGAAAACAATCTGTGACAGTTCTTTCATGTCAGGATGTTTCGGTACGCAGTGGAGAAACTCGGTCTAGTTTTGTACTCCTTCTCTGTCTACTCTGTACTACATGACCATGAAAAAATACGACTGATATATATATTGAAGCAGAAAGACAGAGGAATATCGTCCAGAATTTGCATGGTCTAAAAAAAATTGCCTTTCCAGGGACTTAAAAATCCAAAATTTATTCATGAGTAATTGTGACATCTATACCATACAGTGTGAGGACTGCATTGGACTTCAGTTGCTTAAAACTGAATGTTACTCACCAACATTATGCATGGCATAGCGCGATAGCTGGTTGAGCGCCGGCGTTCTGTCGTGCGGGCCGAGGGGCAGCGGCGGCCTGCCGGGCGAGATGCGCCCTCCCCCCGCGTACAGGTGAGGGCTATGTAAGAAGGAGCTCGTGATTTGCGCATCCGCACTCCGATTCTCAGGAGGCGTCTCTGCCTTTTTCTAAAAAAACAATAATTTGATCTTATACACCAAAACCATAAACCACTATTTTATTTTCAATAAATATATTTTCTAGTAAAAATATTAAGTAAAAAAAAAAAAAAAACTATACATAAAAAAGTTACTAAACAAAAACATTTTCCACTTACTCGTATCAAAATTTATCTGCTATAAATATCGGGCATATTGAATTCGTTACACAGGTGCCAAAGCCAAGAAAAGTGTTGTTTAAGTCGCCAGTTGACGAGATTTTCGTTTTGGCGTTTGACGACCGCTGAAGAAATGTACCCATCGACACACACTTAGTGTTTGTTCTACACTTTTAATGAAAGAGTCTGGCCAAACCTTACACCAAAATCACTAACACACAAACGCCGCGACTGAAATCAAGAGGGTCTCGCATTTCACACATTTAAGATGCATATTACATTTCATTGAATAAGCATGCATAATATTCGGAGGTCCTTAAGATATCATTTCTCAGGAAAGAGGCTGAATGGTTCTTTTTAAATTTTTTTTTCGCTGGAAGAATAAATGAATTATCAAGTTAAGCTATTTTTAAACACGCGTCGGTGCTACGAGATTCATTTAAGTCGCCGACCTTCTCCACTTGGAACAAATTGAACATTTCTTTAAAAGGTCATTTTGTATACTTTTAAAACGTTCTCCAAAACTTATAATAACACTTAATGTACGAGTATTAGCATTTATATTAAACAAAACAGGGTTCAAAAGTGTAAATTGTCGGTTACGTTATCACGATACAGTGACATTTCCGTTTGATATTCACAAGATTTTATCTGATTCCAATTTCCTTTCAGGGCACAAGAACTGACGGATGTTGGGTGATAATTTCATTTTGACACTTTAAAAAGCGTGTCTCATTTTTTTCATTCGCTAAAACAAACTCCTCTGGATTTTTGGAGCCTTGAAAAATGTAACATATACCCATCTAGAATACCGTGCCACAGTTTGGTTTTCCTACAAAAAAAAAAAAATCCACAGAAAAATCGCCCGAAAATGTGCTATTAGCGATAAGAAAGAGAAATTCAATAAATAAGTAAATAAATAAATCAATAAAGATAAATAAATAAATGTAACTTAGGTAAGGGTAATGCAACACGTTGGTGGGGATGCAACAGAGTTCTGTTAAAGCACGAGAAGCCATAAGTGACCGTGCATCATTTTAAGTGTTGCCTTCACCTGTTTTGACATCCACAAAGAAAAGAGTCAGGCTAATAATGCTAATAACAGCTTTTCTTTCACTTAATGGCTGGTATTTTAGATAGGGGCAGGGTAAGGGGGTGCGAGAGAAAAGGGAGTGTGGGGTGGGGTGGCGGGGGGGGGGAGGGGAGGGGAGGTGGGTGCATAAAGTAATGTCGGGTGAAAATTACACATCTGACACACCATGTATTTTTAACTCCATTGTGCGACAAGATTCAAATGCAAGTAGTCATCATGAAATTAGTGGCCTTTGCGACTATTATGGAAAGCGACAAGCCCTCTCTCCGGGCGTCTTCACATCATGCTAATACCCTCTAAACAAGATGCTTCTGCTCTATCAGCTTTGCCCCCATTAGAACACACTCGAGCTCTCATTATGTTTGCAAGCCTCACAGGCAAGCCACCAATCTCTGCGAGACCACGCAGCGCTTTTAAAAGGACAAAACTTTGCACTCTGCAATTCAAATTCCATTATTGTGCGGTTTCTGACTGTTTAGCCTGTATCTTTTCTTTTCTCTAATCCATTATTTTGGGGGGTTGCAGGGAGGAAGGCTTGGTTTCTGAATGTTCCTCTTCTAATGCTGTGAATAGCACTACTACTCCAGGATACACTCGTGACCCATTAAGATCCCTCAAAGCTCCTTTTTTATAGGCACATCTGACAAAGCAATAAACGAGGTCAGGCTGAACTTGAAAGGAATCAGGACTCTAAATGGGGTTCTCAGGGACAAAACTCATCCTTTTTAGTCACTTGAAGATGTGTGGATTGTGCTCTACTGAATATAAAGCAGGGTAAGAAGGTATATCATCCTCTTATGGGGCATAGATGAACATATATGATCCTCTCATAAGCCACAGGTGAGGATATAGCGTCCTCTCATGAGTCACAGATGAGGATATATCATCCCAGCATAAGTCATATACAAGAAGATATAACATCATTTCATAAGTAACAGGTAAGGGTATATCATCCTATGATAAGCCACAGATGAGGATATTGTATCCTCTCTTGAGTCACTGATGAGATTTTAACATCCTTTCATAAGCCACAAATGAGGATTTAACACTGTTTCATAAGCCTCAGATGAGGATATAGCGTCCTATCATGGGTTACAGATGGGGATATAGCAGAGGATGTAACATCCTCATCTCATAAGTCACAGTTGATATATCATCCCTTCATAAGCCACAGATGTGGACATAACATCCTTTCATGGACCACAGATGAGGATATAACATCCTTTCATAAGCCTCAGATGAGAATATACAATCCTTTCAAGAGTCATAGATGGGGATATCTCATCCTTTCAGAAGTCACAGATGATGACATGGCTTCCTCTCATGAGCATCAGATGAGGATATAGCATCAACTAATGAGCCACAGCTGAGGATATAATCCTCTCATGAGTCACAGATGGGGATATATCATTGTCGCAGAAGTCACAGATAAGGATACACCACGTATTAATTTTACGAACCAATTAACAAATACCGGCCCATTTGCAGATGGGACAGGCCGAACAACCAATTTCTAATCGGATTGCCCATTTGCAAATGGGCGACCAGATTACAAGTTTGTTATAAGACCAGATTCTTTACTGGTTTCATACTGTCTTTCTGTTTGCATATGGAACTGGCCCAATAGCAAATGTTTTCGAAGTTGATTTTAAAAAAAGAATCTGTTTCTGCTGACATTATTATCATCTAACCTGTTTCTAATATCAAAGGTTTGCGGTTCTGATTCAGTACACATTCTGTGTTTTTTTGCAACACTGTCGTCCGTGGTCTCCTTATTTTAAGCCGTAGTGTGTATCACGTCAGATAAGTGTAGCACAGCTGTGACAGTTTTTTTTACACGGAGTAGACTTCTGTTTGTTCTTGAGTTTTTTTTTATTTTTCTCTTATGAACCTGATTGAACTTCAGAGTATTTTGCCTTTATATTGTGCAAAATAGAAATAATTTTAATAAGGTCATACTTAACACTTTCAAGGCTTTCCATCTGGTCAGGCACAGGCGGTTCAGTGGACCGAAGCAGGCGGTTCAACGTTTCCACAGAAACTTTTTTATACCGTATGTTCTTGTGGCCTATTTAAATGACAGGCGGTGTAACAACACATCACAAGCGGTTCTCATGAGCCGCTGACCCCCCCCCCCACCCCCCTCCCCTAAATGGAAAGCCTGTACTTTAAAAAAATATTTAAAAAAAATCTTAATGCAATGTCAAAGAATCGTATCTATAAACTGTATAAAAGACTTGTAATTTATTATGAATAAAACACAGTTTATAATCTTTTTTTACAGTTATTTGTTCACTTTTCAAAAATATTCTAAATTATTCTAAATGGGAAGCCAGTTTTGATTTCTTATCGGGCCGGTCCCAATTACAAATTTATTACTGGGTCGGGTCCATTTGCAAATGGTCCGGATTGGTAACTGGTCCGCCACATGAATACGCCTGGAACACCCGAGGACACAGGAACATGCATAACACAGCCTATGGTGTGTATCACACCGTGCTTTTCTTAGGAAATAGAAACTCAACGTCTTTTCTAGAAATAATGTTCCTGCCAAGCTGACACTGATGCTCGGTATTCAGGCATTGCTTTTTTTCTCTGACTGAACAGCTTCGCCATGGAGAGATAAATGTGTTATGCATAGCGAGCATGCCGCGAGGAGTTGAAAGGCGGTGGTCCAATCACGCCTGGAATGAACATAAGGCCCGTGGGAGGGGGGAGGGGGCAGGGGGGCAGTCTCGTGCTGTAAAAATGCTGTGAGTAACAGCTTGCTTAATCAGCACAGACACACTCGCCCCGCGGCCTCCCAAACCGGGTCACAGGTCAATTATGCGAGGGACTTGGAGGGAGGGGTTACAGGTTATCGCGGGGAACACCTCTTAATGTGTGAACCTTAACCTGCATATGCGTGAGCACAGGCTCTCCCTAGTGTGGCACCTATAACACCGTTGCTATGGCAATAACCCTGGCAATAACAGTAAAACACCAATCAGCCTCGTCGGTGATTGATCACCGCGTTCTGATCACAACGATAGAGAAAGCAGTAGTCGTAGGGCAATTTGCTCCATTTGCTTTGGCAATGCCTGTATCTCCTCCCTAATGTAATTGATAACATTTGACACGCTAACCGTCAGCGCTCTCGGCCAAATATGGCCAAAATAAATGACATTTAAAACAGTATAAATCGCCCCTGTTCGTGAAAGGCCAAGTGGCAAAATAGGGTTTTTATAGCCACTATATAGTGGGTAGGAGGATGCTAATGGCATCTTCTGTAGAAGCCAGTTCACATAAAAGACAGCCTGACGCATCGCTTGCGGATGCAGTGCAATTCACCATTAAATGTCATTTGGCAATTTCGCGATTGTGCGGGTCCTTTAATGCCATCAGGTTTTATACCCAGCGTCTCGTTAACACCTTCTTAGGTTGAAAGAATGCCCCATTTTTTTTCATAGATTTGTTTGGGTATATTTACCGGGTCAAACGTGCGAACTCTTTGAGTGTTCACACCGACGAAACATGACTTTATTTACCTCCTAAAAATATTGAAAAATTCACAATCGGTGGGATGGATCAGGATTACACGGATCTCGTTCTGGATTGACACAAATGTACGTCATTCATTGAGAATCCAATCTGGAAACGGGGACTTAACACACGGTGTAAGTGAAAAACAAACATGTGCACTTGGTGTATGCTCACTGCTCGTATAAACTTACCAAAATGCGTGTTGGGTGCTCGTAAAACTCACTAAATGTGTGCTCAGTCTTCGTATAACTCACCAAATGTGTGCTCAGTGCTCGTATAACTCACCAAATGTGTGCTCAGTGTTCGTATAAACTCACCAAACGTGTGCTCAGTGCTCGTATAACTCACCAAATTTAAATGGCTCAACATTTATGTTGAATTGCCAGTATATTTCAAATCACTACTAGGCTGCTAAGGAATCCCCGCCTCCCTTTCCCATTCCCTTTCCCTTCCCCTCCTCCCTACTGCCCCCCCCCCCCCCCCCCTAGCTCAACTATTGACAATAAACGTGTTTATTTCTTTCTGCTTTTGAAATGCTTAAAATATTCAAATTATTCTGTTGATTGGTCCTGATGTAGACTTTTGAAACTTGACAAAACTGATTGATCAATTTTGTTCTGAATGTATCTGCTGAATCTACAACTTGTTTTTTGAACGGATTTTCCTTACGGAAATTTCTGTGTCATTTTTTAAAAAGTTATATAAAAATGATTAAAACGTAATAAATCTGTTTAACTAGTGATTGCTGTTAGTAGTCTAAAGCGATTCTGTAATATTGTTTAAATTAACGTTTAAACCTTAGTAATGAACACTTGCATATTATATTTTTGAATTTACACAACCGAACGCTTGTACTCGTGGGTGAAGCATGATTTCAAAATGAGTGGTTGAACGTGAATGCTGTAATATGCTCTTTATAACTCAACAAATGTGTGCTCGGTGTCCGTAAAACATACCAAAATGTGTGCTTAATGCTCGGGTAACTCACCAAATGTGTGCTCAATGCTCGTATAACTCACCAAATGTGTGCTCAATGCTCGTATAACTCACCAAATGTGTGCTCAATGCCCGTATAACTCACCAAATATGTGCTTGATGCTCGGGTAACTCACCAAATGCGTGTTGGGTGCTCGTACAACTCACCAAATGTGTGCTCAGTCTTAGTATAACTCACCAAATGTGTGCTCAGTGCAGGTATAATTCACCAAATGTGTGCTCAGTGCTCGTATAAACTCACCAAATGCGTGCTCAGTGCTCGTATAACTCACGAAATGTGTGCTTGATGCTCGAATAACTCACCAAATGTGTGCTCAGTGCTCGTATAACTCACCAAATGTGTGCTTGATGCTCGGGTAACTCACGAAATGCGTGCTCGGTGCCCGTATAACTCACCAAGTGTGTGCTCAGTGCTCGTATAACTCACCAAATGCGTGCTCGGCGGTCGATCTATTGACCGCTCACTGTCCCGTCGCTCCTCTCGTCTCGGCTCACTCTTCACGACAGCGGAAGCAGCCGAAGCGGACGACAGCTTCCGGCCGGGGTCCGCTCTCTTTCTTGCCAGTGCCGAATTGGGTAGTGGTTTGAATTCAAAGTCACACCTCGAACAAGAGTTCCACCCGCGGCTCAAATGCTTGATAAAGCTGTCAACAACAAAAAAACACGGACACTCACAACAGATGGTAATTCAAACAGATCTTTTTTTTCCGACCCAGTTTATACAACAGAGGCAGGCTGAGGGACAATACCAGCCGGTGCACGCTACCCAGAGATATCACGCACCTGCAAATCTTCTATTCCACAGATAACTGAGATCAAAAGACCCTTTCGTCTTTTCCAAATAAGGTAATTTTTACAAAGGGAGCACAGCGTGGGGAAGACTGCGATTTGTACCGGTAGGCCAGTGGGTGGGGGGTCACGCAGCGGTACAAATAACCCGGCGATTGCATTGCACTGGCGAGACACTTAACACAATTTACCCCCTTCTCTTTCTCTTTTTTTTTTCATTCATGTTAATGTTTTGCTCTGAGCACCTAGCGTAAGTTGAGAAGTGGCTTTCATTACGGGCACTGCAGAATTTTCATAAAATATTGACGAGTAATTGCATGTTTTCAGGGCAACATGAAGGGGGATTGTGGAGAGGCGGTAAGGTTGGGGTGGGGGGTGGGGGAGGGTGTTGTCTGTGCTGTGTTCCCTTCAATGGCCTATTTAAAGGCTCGGTTCTTTACTCGCTTACACAGTTTCTTTCTCGCTCAATGCCTATTTAACGCTCGGTTGGGCCCACTTCGATTCAAGCCGTTGAAGAAACCGACCTATGACACGGGAAACATCTTACACCCTTAACACTGTGTGAAATGGAATCCAAATTAAAACGCAGCCGCGAGGAAAGACAAACACAGCAATATCTTCTTATTTGGGCAATTTTACACCATCAGCCAAAAGAGCTAGACCTCAAGTTGTTTTTCTATTTAACGGCGCACATAACCCTCCTATTCTAGCAGCAGAACTGGCCATTGAACGCCGTGCTTGTGTTCAATAATTGTGCCTGTCAAATTGCATGTTTCGCATAGCTCCTACATTAAAAGCCTTTTGTCACGGATTGAAAGCCTTCATAGATAGCAGCCACAATACCTTGAGGCCACATCGCTTGGAACAAGTGACTCTTTTATATTCGACTCGTTTACCTAACAGGGAAAATAAGATACTTGAGAGGGGTGGTCTGTCTACCACTGGCGAGATCCCTTTAAGCGTGGTGAGCAGTGTTTTTTTTTCTCCCCTTCGGACAATACGAATTATTCCTCGGTTAGCGCCGACTTTCATGATAAAATCACACTGATCGTCTTTTTTTTTTTTGCCATGAGCATAAACTGTTGGGGTTATTACTGAAAGTTGATAACTAGAGAGAAAAAAAATCGTGTTTGGGGTATTTATAAAGGATGATAACGACCGATACCGTATTTTTAAGTATGAAAGTGTCGAAATATAGCTTTAAAAGTTGATAACAGCAGCTATACACATTTGTTACGTTATGGAAATGTGTTCATTTTTACAAGGTGATAACGACACACGTTACCTTTTAAACCTCAACAAATGTGTGCAAAGTACGCCAAAATAACGTTTCAAACGTCGACATCAGGCAGTTATCGTTTAATACTGAAACATGATTTTTTTTTGTTACTTTTCACCAGAGCCGTTATCAGCTTTGAATACTAACCCTGCGAACGGACAGCTAGAGTTGTGGCAAGTGAAAAACAAAAACACTAACGCACAAAAGCAAAAAAAAATCACACTGATTATACGACTCCTGGAAAATTGGTGCTGCCTCTAAGGCAAGTCTTGGCTTTGCTAGCCGTTTTGTTCTGCTGATGTGATGCCATTTTGTTAAGCAAATCTAAATAATCAACCCAGAAAAAGCCGTGGGCAATAGCTAGGCTTTTGTTTAAAGCCGCAAAACGTATTGTTAAAGAAACCCCTTGAACATCAACCAATAGCTACAAGTCATTCTATTGAACGGGTTTCAAGTAAGTATTCTGTAACACGCAATTTGCACAAAAGGCTAATTCTAACGTTCAACCCCCCACCCCCCTCCTCACTATAAAAAAGCCCAATAGGAGAAAGCAGAGACAAGCAACACGCAATCAGAACAATTCATATTCATTATCTCAACACTTGTCATTAATTTAAGTCGAGGAAAAGGATGCTAACACCCGGCTCGCTGCTGCATTTATTGCAGGGTGCTGAAATTGATGGTGCGTGCAACAGCTAAAAAAAGAGATAAAAAAAATCTACGCCGTAAAACTTACATTGCATGTTCGCTGCGATGGCATTCCTCATTGACAACACGTGCGTTCGGTTCGGGGCTTCTCGGAGGTTCCGAATCGCTGTCGGACTCGGGCAGCGGTGACCCTGATATTTGCCGTGTGGGCGACCTTGGCTCTCTGACCGGTGACCTTGACCTGTCCCGCTCAAGGCCTGGTTCTTGCTTGATTTCACTCTGTGGCATGTGTCTACCGTGAGGGCTGGGAGAGGGATGGGGCAGCGGGCCTTGAGTGGGCAATGCCTGGGAGGGGGAATGAAGGGATGACGCAGAGTGACTGTGTGACGACGCGACAAGGCTGGGCGGCTGTGTGGTCGGGACGGAGGTCTGTGGCAGCGAGACAAGCGGGGGAGGGTGAGGTAACGTACTTGGCTGCGACGTCTGACTGGGGCCCGCGTGGGCTACAGGGCCATGCGGCACGTGCGCAACGTGACCCATGGAGGCACGAAGCCCCACAGACTGACTAGCAGACACTGCCGGTGACTCTTTGCTGGCAGAGGCCACATGAGCCGGCAGAGGATTGTCTCTTCTTGGTGAATGTGTATCCCGTTGCCATGGGAACGCATCGCGTCTTGGAGAGTGATTGTCACGCGACAATGCGTCACGCATGGGCGACAGCATGTCGCGGTTGGACAGGTGTGGAGAATGAATATCTCGAACGGCTGAGTGCTCGCTTCTTGGAATATGAGCATCCATGGGAGTGTAAAATTGGTCTCGAGCGTGCATCGCCTGCAGATAGGGATCTCTCGAGTCACGTGGTACATCCTTCGCGTGTCTGGCGATCTGTAGATCTCTCGGTTCTTTGGCATCCGTTGCCTTTTCTCTTTGATCTCGTGGTAGAATTCTTAAATCTCGTGGATCCCTGTGCAAGTCTCGCGGATCCCGATACATAGCGCGCGGGTCGTACAAGGTCCTATCACCAGCATCTCGTGGATCCCTCAGTGCGCCCGGCACGTCCCTTTGCGCATACGGACTTCGAAGGTCTTTCATATCCCTATTATCGCCCGCATCACGCCTCTCGCCCGACTCCATATCGCTGCCTTTTGGATCGACACCGGGCCGCGCCACTTCTCTGTGGTAAAACGGATCTCGACTCTGTGGCTCCCGCGGATCCTTGTGCTCTGGATGTCTATTCATATATGGATCGGCTGGTTTCACTCTCTGAAGCTGGCTCTCCCTTGCGTCCATGGGTAAGCCAGGATTTGGGCGCGTGAGGTCTAATTGCACTGGACGCATACCCGGCCTAGGGAGCGAGTATCTGTCGGGGGGTAGTTGATTCTGTGGCTTCTGATCACGTGGTATTTCTCTGCCTGGAGAGTATTGGTGCAAGCTCTCAGCTGTTAACCGCTGCTGTTCTTTACCGAATGGAGAATTGGTCATTCGCGGCGGTACTTGTTTCTGTTCAATGCCCAGATCCATTGGTTTTAAATCAAGCGGCTCTGTTTTTATGTTCTGCATTAAGGGCGCCTGTGCGGCGTGACTAGAGGACACCGTTGTGGTGCCAGTATCCATTGGTTCAGATTTGATAGCTGGCAGCTGTGGAGGGACGCCAGCCATGGTGGATGCGACAGGCTGGAAGCTATGCCCAACCATGTCAGTCTTCGGCGCTTGCTGGACAACGCCAGGCACGCCACTCTCGTCCGCCTCTTCACGCTTCACGCCAGAAATCTCGCCATCCCACGATGCGTTAGTAGCGGGATCAGTCTTAATCTCTGGCTTGACGGCAGTCAAACTAGACTTCAACGTATGGTTGCTAGGGGCAACTGACGTAACGGGCTTGGGCTGCACTGGGGCCATTGGCCTGGGATTGGCGGGGACTTGGGCCGGTTTGGGAATGGGCCTGGGAATACCATTTAAATACGGCGCGGGCTTCTTGGTGATGTCGCTGGTTGGACTCGACGACTCAGTGGACGTCGCGTCCTCCTGTAAAATGATCAATTCGGACTGTGACTCTCACTATCTTCACATAACATACTGTCATAACACGTGCATAAGCCATCATAATTTATTAGACACACGCGCGAACCTTTCCCCACAGCCACATCTGTGCTTACACAGCGTCATATTCTGCCTTTAACCTTTTTTCACCAACGCCAACAGGGCAAAGCATTCCCCTAGCACTGACCCCTGGTAACCCATTTCGACCCTGGCTTAACAATCTTCCCTGCAAGCACAGCACACTAGCAGCTGGTATCGCTGATAACCAACGTATCATGAAAGCTCATTCTTTTTTTCCTGCTGTCCTTTTCTCTCAAACCGAGAAAAAGGATAAAATACAGTGGAACCCGGTTATAACGAAGTTTGTTGGGCCTGGGAAAAGTGTTCGTTATAACCGATATTCGTTATAACCGGCATTTTCCAAATTTCCTGATTATACGTTCATTTTTTTTCAATGTACCCACGCAGGACTTAAACTTTAGGAGTGCTTTGTCATTATTTGTTTAAAATACAGTAAATTATTTGTAACCGATACTTCGTTATAACCGATTTCGTTATATATGGGGGTCACTGTGTATAATTTTTCGTTCGTTACCAAGAGACCAATGTATTTCGAAAAAAAAATGGGGGTTGCGTGCCTGATTCGTTTCTACGTCACCATCGTTGCCGTTCTCGTCATTGAAAACAGAGCTGCTGTCACTGAGGCACGATTCACTGGGGCTGGCGCTTCGCTCCTGCAAACACACACCCCGCCACATGACGTCAGCATCCTCTACCTGTCGTACTTTGAATTCCATATTTTGAGGTATGTTAAACCCCTTGGCGCCCCCCACACCCCAGCCATAATGAAAAGCCTGCATTTTTGCTGTCTTTTTAAGTATATGTGTCTTCGTTGACTTTTTTTCACAAATATTAGTACTTTGAGATACTAAGCAATAATTCTTGGATGAACTTTATTGATAACATCTTTGAAAAATATTAAAAATGATTAAACAAATGGTGCAAAATTGACGATTTCATCTGGCATTTCACTGACTTGACTACGACTTTCCCAGGCACTCCCTCCCCCCTCCCCCTCTCCGGCTTATCTGCTCACGTTTCTACCGTAATAACAGACGGACGGACAAGCGTGAAATCTTTATCCTTTAATCGCAATGTTAGGAACAGGACGCTGCAGCTGCTATCTTATCTGACTTTTTTTATCAGACTCAGATGATAAATAAAGGTCAATTAATAGGCTACAAATTTAATTAATTTCTATGCAGTTACATGAGGACAGCATTTAAATTTCAAGATTCTTTAGTTGCAAAAATGTCTGTATTATATTAAAAGTATGTGTAATTAAAACGCCGACATAGAAATATAAACGCAATGTATGATACATTAGGAAATAATTTATGTAATTAAACTTGAGGTTTCCGCTTAGTTAGAAATTAAAACATGTCGCTTTGAAATTCAAACCCATAACAAGTGTTTTTCCAGTTCGCATATCTTTGTAGTACATCTTAAAAGCACTTCATACACAATACCCCTTTTTTGGACGGCATCAATAAGATAGCAAACATTTAATAGTGACATAGGTCTCAACGAGTACATACTATACTGAAAAAAATCTAAAGCGATATTGGTATGAATGGTTGTGAAGTAGATGGACTGGATTAAGGAGAGTACGTTATTAACTTCGTAAATAAGCCTGCCTACGACAAACCTACCCCGTATGCCCCCCCCCCCTCCTCCCCTCCCTACACTGTATTTTTGACAATGGTTTTCATCCTGATGTGGCCGCTTGAGACCCTCTAAAACATAGCAACTCTAGTAGTAAAGTCGCTTTTGGTAGAAAAAATCATACAAATATTGTTGACATACATACCACCCAAGAAATGGAAAACTGTTCCAACAGTGCCCAGAGGCTGAACAGAAAATAAGAAAGGGGGGAAAAAAGTGGACTGCCTGGATGTTTTCGCTGGCTGAACAAACTGAGCTTTGTCATGAAGTCAAACACTGTGAAGGTTTCGCTCAGCGCTAGCGGCTGATCGATTGCAGGAAGTCCCTCCTGCCACAGACCATTCCAAACAACGACATTAAAAGCAGACGCCGGTTCTAACAAAATGAAGAAAGATTTCCTGAAGTCGTGGGCTACAGAATTCATTTCCTTTCAACAAGGCAAACGAATAACCCACTACATGACAAGCCCCTTTAGTGGACAGATACAAGTCCGCAGCAGTCTGACAACCTAGGCTGAAGCCAATGCAATTGAATAGCAGCCGCACAGGCTTCAGCTATTGGCTTCTCACATTGCTACGACTACACATGAACACCGCTGTTCGTGTTTACATTTTATTATTTGTTTAATTATTTATTTGAGAATAACAAATGATTATCAGCGCCATACATATGCAAACTTTACACAGTAGTTACATATGATGCCATGTGTTGGTGCTTTAAGGGGTTGTTACGTCGATGCTACATATGACGCGATGTGTTATTACGTCATTGCTACACGTGACGCAATGTGTTATTACGTCGCTGCTACATGTGACGTAATGCGTCATTACAACGTTGCTATATGTAACGTAATGGGTTATTACGACGTTGATACATGTGACGTAATGTGTTGTTACGTCATTGCTACATGTGACGCAATGTGGGAGAATAGATATTTTATGTAACATATAGATTAGTCAGAAAAGTCTGCCCAGGCACACCAGAGATTATCTTGGTAATTTAAACAAGCATGTCTAAGGACATGACCCAGCTGAGTTACCAAATAAAGAAAGAGAGAAAAACTCTGAAACGAATACTATTAGGCCAAAAAATGAAGTATGTAACATGCATTTAATTCGAATTCGGAGGCTACCCGAAAAGGGGTGTTGGAGAGGTTGGGTTTTGACGATTCACGTATTAACCGACATTTATACAATTTTACAAAATTTTTAAAATTCCACCCTTTCGGCATTTTTTTGTCATTTGTCATTTTCGATTACAATTTTATAACTATCTGAAAAAGACTAAAAGAAATGAATGGTTTGACAACTCAGTTATTTACTACCATTTATTCCAGTTTTTGCCTAACTTCAAAGTTCCGCCATTTATCAGCCTGATAGGCGAACCCCTGGGGAACACCCATGCGTAACATCTAAACGATTGGTGTAAAACTGTAGGAGGAGTAGCATTTTAAAAATGGGCCCAAATCGGCAACAAAAAGTGCCCCCATTGTGTCAGTTTTTCGTCAATTGTCAAAAAAAAGTAATAGCCAGGTGGGGGACCACCAAGGGAACATATCTACGTAATATCAAAACGACTGGAGCAAGACTGTAGGAGGAGTAGCCTTTTACAGAAAAAAGTTTAACATACGCACATACATTCAAGCCCCCTATAGTGATACGACTAACCCAGTCCGACAAAGTGGGCCGGGTTAAAAAAAGACCGGTGTAAGGAAACGTTTTGACCCCCAAAATAAATCGACCCCCCGGTCGATTTGTTTTAAAACAAAGAGACCCCCCCTGAAATGTTTTAACCCTCTTATTTTTTGTTGATTTATTTATTTCTTTCCACATATGGCCACCTTATTACTTTCTTTAATTGAAATAAAAACTATATCCATGAATAACAATTTATTTAGCAACTAACATCTACATTTTCAAACACGAAAACACTTTCAACCCCACTAACATACAGTCACCCAAAAATCTGTCCAAGCTCAGTAATGGTATTTCAATGGCTCAGAATAATAATTTACTACATCAAAAGGTAGAAAAAACTTAAAATAGTATTTAAAAACCATATGCACCTTTTTTACTTCCATTTTATATTTAAAAATGATTTTTTGGAGGGGGTCATTTTATTATAGGGGAGGTCTGTTTGTTATGGCTGGCTTTCCTAAAACAAATCGACCGGGGGGTCTGTTTGTTTTAAAACATATTGACGGGGGGGTCGATTTGTTTGGGGGTCAAAACGTTTCATTACACCGGATCTGTTCAAGACACAAAGCTGAAAATTTACATCCTTGATGTCAATGTCGGTGCAATGATCTGGGATTTCCTGCAGAAAGGTATCTTTCACGTTGCTCTGTTCCGCTCTGAGCAGACCAATTTCCTTTTCATTATGAGGAACTGTCGTATAGGACAGTAACTACAGTAACTACACCAGGACTACACCACGGTAACCACACTGTCTGCTGAACCCGCGTAAAAAAAATGGAGCTCACTGATTTTCCAGTGTCTTCTGAAATCAGGCGTGTGTAATGCAGCACATACTTGCAAGAGAGGCGGGGGATTGGGGGAAGAAAAGGGTCCCCTTACACCAGGTGAACACTGGAGGCTACCAGCACTAGAGATCTGTGGAAAAGCTCGTAGTGGTCACTTAAAGCTGCCGCACCATGCAGAACGACTCCGTCATAATTCTGTCATAAAACGCAGTACAGCACTTTTACTTCGCCACTGGCTGAGTACTGAACAAACACTACATCCCCACAACACCCCCCCCCCACCCCCCGGCCTCACCCAAGCCCTTCCTGTGGGTTACCATGGTAACCACTCACCGGGGGTCTAGACACGCCATGACGAGGTCAAATCCGCCATGACAAACTCCCTTCAAAGCACTTAACCCGACAACTGCTCGCTGTTCAGCGCCTCTCCAATAATTTGCTTTGGGCATTGAGTATGAGACACTTGTCACCAACTACTCACAGACGAGATCTCCCCATTTTTTTTTAATGCCACGCAAATATCACAGTCTTTTATTAATCATTTACAATGAGAATGATTGCTGGGAGACCTAACCCTTACACGTGACGCCTGAAGCAGGCAGTGAGACTTTAAACAGCCATATCTCTTAATGAACAAGAATACTAAAACAGTCAATATTTAACTAATCCAACGAATACACCAGTAATCGATAGTCTTTTGGCATTCATTTACCGGCTGGACATTTGCAAAAATAAGTAAACCAGAAATGAAATCTAGAGACGGTCCGACTGGAGTATCCACTGGGGAAAATCTTCAGGATGCGCAATGTAATTATAACACGACTCCAATGGATTCCAGACATCCTGGATAGATTCCACTGCTGCTTCAAGAATCGCTGGAATTTAATATATATTCTAGTAAGATTCCAGACATCAGAAAGAAAATACCAATACGCCTGGGTGCGCATTCATGCTCAACTCAACGGCACCAGAAACACCGATGAGCTGGAAGTACTTTGATGACGAATACGGGCCCCGCTCACTACTTACGCCTGGTTTACACTTCTTGTTGGCATCGTAGCTCTTGGGCTTCTCCTGGGCCGGCTTCTCCTCAGGCCGCTCCTGCCGATCTCCACTACTGCTGAGGCTACTCACACTCTCGCTGCTCGGGCTCTTCCGCTCAGCAGACGACAGCTCAGACTCCGGCGTGTCTACGTCACGCTTCTCCTGCAATCACATTGAGAAACGGGATTTTTTTCTGAAACTATACACTGAAAACTTCTGCTCTGAATGGCTGCTCTTTGGACTGGGGAGGGGGGGGGGGCGGGGAGTCAACACATGGAAGTCCTGTGCATGCCATATTAACGGACGTTCCTCAGTTACATTAATTCATAAAGCGATATAGCTATGGTACTCGCTTCGTTTGTCACATAAAAAGAACAATACTGATAAAAATACACTTCTGTAGCGAATTGATGAAGCATTGCGTCACATGCCCTCATTATCTGACACCCGGACTGGCGCAGTCGGTTGTTGGGTAAATGAAGCTGCAGGAAATAAAACAACACCGGAAGTACACATCCAATACAGCCGCTTTTTAATGATTCTTTTGAAGAAACAAAGGCACTGCGCACGGACAACACACATGTACCCCACACAAAAGAGGATGTCAATCGATCGCGCCCATCCTGTGCTATTTCCGCTCATCCCGCGGTTGTGTCTACAGAGAAACCTCACACAAACGAAGACGTCAACAAAGATGCAAAACGGCTTTTTAAGCGCTACTGTCACGAAAGGGGGGGGGGGGGAGAACGCCATCACAAATTGAAGGTGAATGTTTTAAGGGCATAACGCGTGAAACAAGTAAAGGTCGCCACTGTACTTTTTTATTTCAAGTCAAAAACTGCAGGCATGCATAAAGGGCTTGGCGTTATATCTCGCGAGGTTTACACGATTTGATTGCAGCTTTTATTTCACAGATAAAGGCTTTCATACTGAATAACTGCTATGCGAATAACGATAATAAACATGTCTATAGTATCGCATTATAGACTAATTATATATCAGCTAGGGTAAATAACATCTCTGTCATCATATGTAAGATAAATAGCTGTGTGAGAACACATCGTTTGTTTTTATTCCATTCACTTAAAGGTTGCTATTTATTCTATTTTATCTAAACAACAGGTAATAGGAGCCAATCAGATTGTGTTTCTGAAAGCAGAGCCATTAGACTCGCTGGCTCCCAAGCGTAAAATTCGGCACGAAATCGTGAAGCCTTCAAAAGCAACTTTTTTTCTCCAGCTTTGGTGTTGAGCTCGCGTCACACCTCAGCTCAATTGCAATTCCCAAAGTGCGGCCTGTCGTGAGCTAAAGGGGATGGTCTTGAAGTGAATGAGTCGACAGACCACTGCACGCCCGTGGGCTTAATCAAGACATGACTGGGAGAAGCTGCGCTGGCATTAAGGGACATTCAGAAGTACATTCTTTATAAACCATAACAGCTTTCTATTTCTAGACAATCCGCACACATTTATTTCTGGACCCCAACACACTGTGTTTTGATTGGTTTATAAAACAGAACGGATGTTGACGTTTGTCACGTGTTTTACAGAGACTTTGCTCTTGAGTAACGTCGGCCCACCACGGCCACAAAGAAGGCCCCACTGGGCCATAAGAGAAGAGGCTTTTCCTAGTCGTTTAAAACATTTTACTGGGGTGAAATTTAAGCCTTTAAGTTTTAAGCAAGTTTCCGTTTCTGTGAATTATTGTTTTTCCCCAAAAGAGGCATTTAATTTTCGTTTTTCAAATAGAAAATCACGGGATAATGTGCACAGCAAAGTACCTCTGGTTAAATGAAAGGAGACCCATACATGCTGGTGGTATCGATCGGCTTCGTCCTCGCAAATTTTATTAGAAATTGGGGGAAAGAAAAGAGAGAGAAAAGCCAAGATTAAATCATTCTGTATTAGGAAGCCTCGTCGCTCATGTGGAATGCCCCCCAATGGTACGAGCTCATTACTTTCGCGATACCTCATAAAAACTGTGAGTGATCCCTAACTGGCTAGCTGCACACACGTGGAGATGATAAAACTAAATGGCCGGCAGCTTTTCCCAGGCTGATGAGCGGTAAGGAATACTAAATCGCGTTATTTACTGCTGTCACTCGTAACAACCTTACAGAATGAATATTTCATGTAGGAGAGTAATTGCAAGCAACAGTTTTGTAAAAGCGCTCCTTTGTCACTCCGACATTCGGGTTTCACCTGGACGAATTATGTACGAGCCTAGTCAGCGCATCGCATTCCTTTAAGTAAAAAAACCCAAACAATTGTCCTTTTTAACCCTACTCTACTCATCTGAATTCTTTACGCTCGTTTTTAAAGTCACCCACAACTCGCACATGAACTGCTTTCACAGAAACCGGAGGTGAACAGTGATAATTGTGACGCCGCAACATCAGGTGCATGAGTTTCTGAGGACACAAGCTCACACGTGCTTTAATCTTCAACAGAGTCAAGCCACAAGATACATCAAACACCAAACAGGCCGTGTATCCGACATTTATCAATAATTCATGCTCCCCCCTTTCATGTGCCCTATTGCTAAATAATGACGGAAATAAGACGCGCTGACAAAGCAACGGAATTACGATATTGTTTCTATGGGGCTGCACAAAAAGGGAGTCTAAAGTAGATTCCATTGTGTAAGTTATTGTAATAATATAACCTCTCACGCGAGAGCTGTCTCACTTTGTTTCAAGGCACGCAATACTGATGAGAGGGCTGTAGACCATATGGGGCCAGTCAGTTAAAGGAAGCACTACAGGAAGCCATGCAAGCAAGCTTCCACAGTGCCACTAGTTATATTGGCAGTGACTGTGGCGACCCTGTAGGATGGATAAGAAACCAATGAAGTAGCGGATCGCAGTCACATGCCTTCCAGCGCTGTGGCTTGTGTGGGTAATCACCAGGAGTAGTTTCTCTTTGCCAAAACACCCCCATGATCACGAGCGGGGCATTGGGGCAGATGAGTGGCCTTCAGATAACTGGTGGTAAGATTGCGGCTACCATTTCTCTGCAAAGCTTGGCTGGTTTGTTTTCCTTCGCGCCGTTGTTGTCCAACAGCCAACCTCTACGCCGGTTCGTCCTGTTGTGTAAAACACCTTTTTACTCCGCAGACCCACAGGGGATTCCGCGAAAATAGTACTCATAAAAGAGAGGAACAACACTTAAAAATATCCATCCGATCTGTATTTATGAATAACAGATAGAGCTCCTCAGACATCAGCTGCTTTATAACAAGGCCCTCGCACGTGACCCTGGTGTTGTGTTTGGTGAAGGGATGATCAGACTGTCGTGGCTAATCAGACTGGCGGAGATATGCGTATGGGAAGTATGTGCCTAGCCTTGAACGTTCACACACATAGATCTGACACGGGCATTTCCCTTCGCCTAACAGGCGGCAAAAACAACGCGCAGATAACCATCAAAGAAAGCCGCTGTGAAGACGCGTACTTCCTACAACAGCTCCTGCTACAGAAAAATTCCTGCAAAATTCTATGTTATCAAAAGCTCAATAACACACACAGCGAGTGTTCCGTTACACCCGAGACCATGACCTGCGAGGCTGAGATCACGCGTGGATAACCACTCGCTCTCGCAAACGTCGAATCCCAAGATGCCTTGAATAAATCAGTTGCTCACATTTAAATTTCCAAACAAAATCATTCGTGAGTTGTTTCTGACGGCTGTAGGGTTCTGCGGTATGATATAGTCTAACCATAACGCAGTTCTCCCCTCAGTATCGATTGCAGCATTTGACGACGAACTGTTTTGTTTTCAGCATAAAACTTAGCAACAGCGGCCACCTTGACGGCCGTTGTCTTGCCGACATGCACCTAGAAAAGTTACCCTGACGACACGCAGTGAGAGCTGTTATCATGACAACATGCACTGAAAGCTGTTACCATGACAACACACACGGGAGACACACGGGGACAGCCGTCGCCATGACGACCGAGAGGCGTTACCTTGACGGGCTTGAAGAGAAAGCCCTTGTCGACGGGCCGGTCCTGGCTGTGCTGCTCGTAGTAGAGGCGGCACTCGGTGCACAGCAGCTGGTTGTTCTTGCCGCCATGGTGCCAGTCTTTTGATTCTGCAACCACAAAGTCAAATGGCAATATACAGCGGTGGTCATATGTACAGCAATAGGCAGCGAGAGGCAGCGACATGGAGGAACGGAAAACGGTTCCAAACATTGCATTTTACTCGTGTGTTTTTTTTTTTACATTCCTGATTTTGCATTTCTTAATTTGTTCGTATTAATGCAAAGAATGCTACGACTCCTTTGTTTTTCTGCAAGTTCCATTAAGTTGTTTGGCTTTGCTATTTTCCATAAATGGAAAATGGTTGCCTGAGAAGTTTGTTTTAACATCACATATTCTAGGACAGTGAGCTGGATATGCACACCATAACAGTTAATACTAGTCATTTCTCGATGTGAAAAACAGATGTCACCTTTACGACAACCGCAAAGCTTCTAACACAGAATCAGCTTCCAAATATTGATAAATATTTATGAACCACAAAAGGGTCTGAAGGTACAATCAGTTTTATGAGACATTTTCGAGCTAATCTAGTCTATTCGTAACTCAATAAAATAGCCAAAGAAGCCCAAGATATGGCATTGATCTTTAATTTAAATAGGATACTAAGATTAGATACAGCGCTGACTGAACATGACGAACATTGCTTGAAGCTATGTATTCAATAACCTCTTGCTTCCTCCAATGTCGTTAATCCAAAACCCATCTAAATACTTAAAGCCTTTTAGCATTTTTTGCTCCCTTGAGGCGCTCAGGTGGCTTTTCTGACAATCATCATGTTTTCTTGTCAAATCGGGCACATATCTGTGTGCATGACATGGGCCTCTCTTTTTCTTATCTACATATCTCTTGTTAGCATGTCAAACAGGTGATCCAAGGCTTGCGGCTTAGAAACAAAAAAAAAAAAAAAAAAAAAAAAAAAAAAAAAAAAAAAGGAATCACAAGTCAGCGACGGCTACACCATTTTGTGTCATAAAAAAACGGAAGTAAATAAAAGAACACCTAGGTTCTGCATTTTCTCTCATAGTTGAAAGAGAGTACATCAGTCTATTTTCGACACTAGACCATGTGGAAAAGTCTCCGCGCAATGCGTACGCTTCGATTTATGACCCAATTACAGTAAGGGCCTTTGTCCGCCATGAATTCGTCGTCACAGCCTGTTATATATAAAAATGGACAAGTCAAAAAATATCGACTGACTTTTTAATGGTCCTTTTTCTTTTCATTCAAACTTCACTCACATAAAATTTTATGACGAATAAAATGACAAGAGCAAATTTTAATGTTTTAGATAAAAGAAAAAAAAAAACTCAAATCCAACCGTTGCCGTAAAAAGAAACTCGTCACAAATAGTAACAAAAAACATCTGTTGATGTGGCAACATGTTTAAATGAAACGCGACGCAGTAAAAACGCCACAAAAGTGTAGTTACTGCCCTTAAATCAATTTAAACAGACGTTGTTGTCGAAAGCACCCCCACCCCACACCCCTCCCCTTCCCCTACCCCGTTTTCTTTTGGTGCAGCTTTATAAGTCCGCCAGCGGCGAAACCATTTTGGGCACAATGTTTGAAGGTGTGTTTTCAGACACAGGCGAAGAGCGCAGTGTCAGAACCTACAGGGTTAGAGCCAATTTGCCGGTGATAAACATGACAGATAGGCCCGCCCCGGGTCAGATGCATCGCCATCACTCTCTCATATGTAGTGTATTCCTACGCCATTTGACACCCTCAAACGGCGTGGTAGTAATAACGCCTTACTTTCTTTCGCGTCACCCACGGGCAAAAGGCGCTGCTGTGATCTATACAACACAGCGAGGTGACAGAGGTCGTTATTTTATCCAACACCCGCCCCCTACGCAGTCATTTAAGACTGCATTCAAATGCAGTCTAAGTTTACATAGCGGGCTGAAAGGTTAGAAGAATTTACCTCCAAGACATGCAAGATGGCGGGCCCTTGTGTGGTATTCAACGGCGGCCCTGCGGGGGCCATATACGCGCTCCCATGACCCCCCTGCAGCCCGTTCAGAGGGCACGTCATTGCACGATAATTCGTCAAAGGGGTCTGTGGGGCCAACGGTTAAATTACAATCTATAGCCTTGCAGGGACGAATTATATCCCTCTAATGAATTGTATTCAATTAAGTAAGTGATATTCAATCTGTCTTTTTTTTCCAGTCGGGGGAATTCGCAGCCACTAAAATGGCTTTTCTCTCCCTCGTGTTCAGTTACATGTGCATAATTATTAATACAATGTTCATGAAATCTATGACACATACGTTGTTACAAGCTAAAATGTTTGTTTTTCTCCATCTGTCCTTATATTTTAAACATAATTAATAGTGAAAAATAAACAATATGACTGTAACCAATTCAAAACACGCCCCGTGTCATGGAATCTGACTTGGGAAAAGAAACCTGTTCTAATATTTCCAAAACCAAAACAAACGCTCTTTCTCGCAAAAGATTTATTTATCTATCGGAATATGAACTTGTTCAACATTATTTGCGCCGCAGGCAAAAGTCTGTCGCTAAAACAATATAGAAAATCGGTCACGACAGGAAGCCTCGAGGGAAACTTCCTAGGAAAATGAGGAGACGTCTTAAATAGTGCGCACAAATTACTTGCTTGGTGATGGCAAACAAAGGACCCCTTGTCACAGGCCTTAGCTCTTTTAATGGCCAAGCCTTTTCCCTGTAACAGTTTTTCCTAATATGGACAATTAGCATTCATATATGAGGCTCTTTATTAACAAATAGCTGACCATTAAGCGTTGCGCCAGCTGGCTATAAACGAGTCGGCGTCAATAGCAAAAGCTCTTTATTTAGAAGAGAAAGCACCAAGAAAACATGCTTTAAGCTTTGTGCTGCGTTCTGTGAAAAATGCACTGTGTAGTGCGAAGTAAATAGCATTGAAATTTTTCAACAGAGTGAGAACACGGTAAATGTACTGCCAACGGGAAGCAAAAGGAAACCTTAGAAAGGGGAATTGAATACGTCATTTTATGCTCTTCATTAAGCTGTTACATGACGAAGAACTATCGGGTCAACAGCGTAACAATGTAACAGTTACACGATCTCAGCTTTACGCAGAGGCATAATTTTATTGGAGTATGTAATCCAGGCTTGGTATAAACTATAATAAATGCACCCATCTTAGTGGAGTTGAGAGCTTAAGATATTTTAATTAACGTATGACTTAAATTTGATGTGCACCCAGTAAACGTCATGTAACGTACAATCAGAATATGCGACGAAGTAATTGCCACCCAAAGCTCCCAAGCTCACCTTCAGCCAGTGAACACCTCAATAAAATAAAAAAATAAACACTTTGTCTTCTCCAAAAGAAGTTCACTATATTTGAGGATACTGGACTCAGTGAAATACGGTGCTGAGGTTTGGGACACGAAAGAAGCACTTACTGTTGGTATAGCAGTGTCGGCAGAAATAGCCACTAAGATCACGTGACGAGCAGCTGTCACTCAACTCGCTTTCTTCTTCAGAAACCTCACTCGCCGATGAAACATCCACTAAAAAAATAAAATAACAAATGTATGACTGACGAGTCAGTGATTTGCCAAGTACCGAAACAATGAACATTGTAGGAGGGTGGACGAATACTGGCCCCTCGGGAGAATACCTCATTGTAGAAGAGTGGACGAATACTGGCCCCTCAGGAAAGTACCTCATTGTAGAAGATTGGACGAATACTGGTCCCTTCGGAGAGTACCTCCTACCGAGAACATACCCATCATTTGGGTAGTGGTGGAGAAAAGCCCCCCCCCCCACCCCCCCCCCCACTCGAACACAGGCTGTATTCCTTTCTCCGGAGCGGCCAACGCCCAGGAACCTTCAAGCAGCACGAAAATACGCGCCAATTTTTTTGCCCCAATTCTTTAGACAGAAAGCAACCACTTTGGATTCAAGCAGCGAAGCGATTTAAAGGTTACCTACGACTCAGCAGGGATGGCACAGGGCTGAGGAAGTGCCTGGTGTTTCTTGCAATGTAGAGCAGCTCTATTAAACAACACAGCACCCCATGACGCGGGTGTGCAAGGGGAGTACATAAATACTGACGTGGCACTAACTGGTCATCATACGCCCCACGCCCAGCGGTCTAACAACCTCCTTTTACTACCTACTTATCAATTAATAGCGCTAATACCGTCAACTCCCCTGCATCGATGAGACTCAGCTTGGCTTGGACTGTCAATCACATTAGCCCGCTGGTCATTTTGGTCACTTTAACCCCCCCTCGGTGATTTGGCTTCGTGATTAGTTCGCATTATGGCGGGTAGTATCGTGTAAGGGGGCGGTTGTAACTCAATCGTGAAAATGCGCAGTGTTGTGGCCCAAGAGACGACTCAAGTAATATGCAGCGGTTCTCACATTTACATAAGCCCCCCATGAGACCACCTCTGCTTTGGCAAGCTCATTTTGATAAAGAGTTTTTTTTTTTCCAGACGACAGTCATTAATGTATTTCAGGCAGATTGCTTTTATACTGACATTCCTGGGAGAGAACATAATCAAATGCGACACAAGAGCTCATTTCAACTTTAGTAACCAAAAAAAAAAAACATACAGAGAAACAGAGGGAGAAAAAAAAAACTAACCGAACATTACTTTGTGAGGACGAAATAGGCCTTGACTATTACGCAAATGAAATTTCATTAAAACCATACCGTCTGCGTAAATAAATAAGCAGACATGCCATACTGTTGTCATATTGTAATGGTATTTTGAGACGGACACAAAAGTATCGACTCCTTTGTTAAGTTAAAATATAAAAAGTTCTAAAAATTCGCGTTTACGGTGTCCGCTATTCTTAAACGCATTTGTCAAGCCACTTACACCAAAACTAATATTTTGATTATCTTCTTATAACAAACATAATGAAACACATTTTGCGTGCTAACAATGTATTAAAGAACTTAATTGGCACGTATAAAAATATTTGAAAACCCTTGTTGGAGGCAAAACGCGGGGTAAAAATTACACAGTCATTACCACCGATGTTAAAAGTACCCTGTTGAGAGCCTACTTTTAAGAGCCATTTAAGGTGAATTGCCACGTAAGGAAAGCATCACTTATACTGTCATAAAACGTTTGAATTTCCCATGGCGAACTAAGTATTTGATAAATAAAAAAAATGGCGTCTACTGTCCTACCAAAGACGCCACTGTCTCGCCCTCTGGTGGCGTTTGATTAGCGTCACGTAATGACGTCATATATATGGCGTCAGGGTGGCGGGGGGGGGGGGGGGGTGCAGGCACTGACGAGGAAATACACGAATGTATATCGCGTTAGTTCATATCTAGAAGACTGTAATGATCAATTAATCAATTAATTCATCACTTTTTTTAACTAAGGCTTTTTTTCCTGGGGGGAGGGTGGGGGGGGGGGGGGGGTCACAGCAATGTTAAATGTCAGCCATAAAATACAGCGAAGTAAAATACGAAAGAAGTTGTTTTCGGACGAGAACCTATTTCTCAAAGGCGAAATATTAAACATTTGGCCAAAAATTATATTTGTAAAATTATTTTTTCCCTTCGAGTAGAATTTAAAAATTTTTCAGCCAGTTCGAAAGCTCTCTTCGAAAATTTTTTGCCAGTTCGGAGGTTTCTAGAAAAAAAAACAGCTTTCTTACTTACTCACTCTATGAAAACGGCATCCCTTTCCCCAACCCCTCCCCTCCCCTCACCAAGAACTATGCGTCACCGAAGCTGGTAAGTTATATGAACATTCATGGTATTTAAAATGACAAAGTATGATTTTGCATTTACCCGTTATTCTTACAAAATCAATACAAGCATGTCACCCTGCTCAGCGCATTTCGCACATTCAAGAGGCTTGTGCAAATGCTGCTGCAGCCCTTACGCTTTGTTTTTGGTAATAAAAAAATCACTGTATTTTTGTTTGTTTGTTTCGCATTTTAATCATGAAAATGAAAACAAAAGACGTAAACAAAAAGTGAGGTGCACAACTTCAGCCCAGGTACTACATATGTGCGAAATTCCCAGGGCTAGTCTGGCCACAGGAGTAGTAAAGACGAAACGACGGACCTTTAAAGAGACAAAAAAGGTCGGAAACACTGGCCCCGTACAACTTCAAAATATACTCTTTGCACGTCTTCGACTTGTGAAGTGTTAAATAATGTCGGTCTGATGTTTGACAAAATTTAAAAACAGCCACAGCATGCAGCAAACCCCATGCCCCGGTCTCCTCATGGCATCGAATTCCACACAAAATTGCTTCAATTATACGTGCTACAGAAA
>OX457026.1:18392511-18594404 GCA_949752745.1 Protula sp. h YS-2021
CCCCCACCTGGTATTTTTTTGCCCCCTATTGGTATCACTTTGTAAAAGAAAGATGACGTTGAACACACAAGAAAGCGCTTCTTGGATAATGTGGATGTTATTTACGATAACCTTGGTGATCAGGAGTATCAGCTTGGGCTCTCTAATATGCTAATAAGGATATTAAGAGAAAAATAGAGAACTTTCTGATCAAAATAATTTACAGGCAAAAAAGTTCGTGGTGGGGAGGGGGGGGGGGGGAATATACTGGAGGGGGAAGATAGCCTAGTATCGCTTCTCCCTCCCCCCCGGGGCAAGCTGTACAGCGGGAAGGGGGGGGGTGGGGTTGGCATGATAGCTTGTTACACCGGTGGCAGGGCTCACATGGAAATTTCAACATGAATTTTCCCGACTTTTTCTTGACCATCGAAAGCGTGATATATAAAAATATATACCTAATGAATTAACGCGGGTATTTAGACTGTGAGAAAAGGCACTGCAAGTGCGCCAAATTTTGCAGTCATCATTGGTAGTGCAAGTCCGGTGAAATCAACCAGACAAGAAAACGTACTGACAGAAAATATAAAAATTTGGAAAATTGAAAAATTTCGACATTTGAATTTTCTGACTTTTTCCTTACTTTTTACAACCTTTTTTTCCTCAAGACTTCACATTTTCCCCCCTGATTTTTTTTCCTGACCGTGGTATCTGGTGAAGGTGGAATCAGGTTGATGAAGTTGAACCTGAATGCGGTTCACATGGTGTCAGGAAAAAAATGTCACAGGAAAAAAATGTCACAGGAAAAATACTCTTTTGCATAGTTTCCGGAATCAAAACTTGCTCAAATAAAGTAATTTTAAATATACCCAAAAAACATTGGTATTATTTCACCCGTCACTTCCTGGTGCACGTGCACTCAGTCACATACACGGCAAGGCGATTGTCGCCAGCATCCCATCCCATCACCAACCTCCATCCCACCATCACCAACCTCCATCTCGTCAGGCATGTTTTCAAACCACAGCAATATTTACCTTCCTGTATCGCACCCTATATCACGGAAATGGAAACTTTTCTGGCATTAGGGTAAAAACATAAACCTACGACTGAAAACGTTGACTATGGGTGGTGGGGGTGGGAGGGGGGGGGGGGGAGTTAAAATTCTAACCGACAATGACGGTGTTTAATCGAGACCCGCTCCCATCCCCTCCCGTCCCCTCCTGTTCCCTCCCGTCCCCTCCTGTTCCATTCCAGTCCCCTCCTGTTCCCTCCCGTCCTCTCCTCTCCCCGCTCCCCCTCCCTTGTCAGAACCTTGCACCACACTAAGGCTGATTTCAGCGGCGGTAATTGTGGATTCATCAAGAAAGAACTCTTTAAGGTCTTTTACGTATTCTCTTCGTGCCCTTTTATCATAAATTAGATCGATTGCTCTGCTTCTTGAGAGAGAGAAAAAAAGTCTATTGCAGTAAGAGCAATGCGAATTTGCTAGGCACTTGGGTGAAATTACTCACAAAAAGATGCAAACTTTGAAAAACTACCTCTTTGCAGCTCCCTAAGCCCTCCTAAATGCCTGGCTTTTCACTGCAGATACACATTATGAACCAATGACGGGGGCAAACAAAAAACCCCACACATAGGGGACAAAACATAACCTGTTATTGCACAGACGGGCCACCGCCGTTTCTTTCCAAACTCTTTTATTTCACGCACCACACAAATGCACCATGAGTTAACGGGTCTCCGGACGGCTTTTAAATGCCGATAGAATGTTCCTGGGCTCGCTACAACAGCTCCCACTCCCCCCCCCCCCCCACCCTCCACCCCCCACCCCTTTTCTCTCACATTGAATTAATGATAGTATTTGCTTTGACTTGCCCTTTCTTATTTAGTCAATAATTGCATTTGCAATTGAACATGCTAATGCACTCCAGGCAATCAATCTCACTCTGTGTTATTATTTGTGCTATTCCCTGTAAAAACCTAAATCGCTTATTTTTACGTCCTTTTGTTGGTACCATATTAGTTAAGTGGCCCCAAGCGAATAATAAATTACTAATAAACCTCGCACTTATGCAATGTCACACCATAAAGAGAGAGAAAAAAAATCCCCATCTAATAAGTCTGTATTTTCCAGAGCCTAAATAAGTACAACTTGAGAGACAGATCTCACCTAAAAACCTGCAGCATTAGAACTTAGCCCAAACCGAACTTTACTGTATCAACTCGAAGGGGGAAAATGCGGGGAAACCAAACTGTAGCAGAGGTACTTAAGTTTGAATTAATGTCTCCTTAGCAACAGCAGTTAGGATGAAAAAGTAATAAAGATTTATGTCCAAATCAATACGGAGCCCTGATTATTGGCTATCAAAGACAGAAAGACAAATAAGACGTAATCTGGTTATGTACGCCATTAGCTTCTCAAGGAAAAAAGGCTGTGCCGTAGTGTCTGTTAACAACGGCGCCGGAAATTGAATAATCGACCGGCACGGCGGCGGAGAGGGAGCACACATTAATTCATAGCATCACCAGGGAACAACTGTTACTGGTGCGGCTATAACTCAGGAACAAAAAAAATAAAATAGAATATAAAAGCTAGGATTCTGGGGAAAAAAGTACATCTAAGGAGTCTCACAAAGCAGCCGCATCATGCACGGGTGTAACAAGCGACAGGTAGATTTTGAATTACCGGAGCCACCCCCTTATCAACCTCCCTCCCCTGCCCCCCCCCCCCCCCGATAATTTCAATGTAGTTTCTAACGACACCCGTAGCTGTTATCTTATTCCACTGTAATTTGTCTGATTTTAAAGGCACGGCGGTAACAAGTTCGTAAGGTCAAGGATGGGGTATGGAGCAACAGGAAACCCCTTCCGGTCTTTTTTTCGGTAAGTCTTCTAAATGGCTTTCTGTTCATTACTCTGGGAATACTATTCGCTTACTGTCACCTATTACTACAGCCCCTCGCCACTAAAACTATTCTTGTCGAGTTGCTGTTCTTTGCAAAAATAAATAAATAAAAAATCGGTTTATTCTAGAGAAGCGATCTTCTTCCGAGTATAATAGGGATAATATATATCAAGAGGAAACCTTATACCACACCTGATACTTAGATTCGATAAAAAAATAGCAATGAGCAAACGATTACAAATGGCCATGATTTCCGAGAAGACAAAACTGATCATAGAGCTAGACAATATCATGCCTAAAATGGGGGATGGGGGGTGGGGGCGGGTGCAGTTTCTCCTTATAAACTTACCGTTTCCTTATTTGGTAACAGCTCTTTTCGTATTTTAAAGAAATTCTTGCCATAACTGCGCAGACCCTTCACAAACTTTTTCTGCAAGACAAACAATCAAGCCGTCGCATGAATACATTAGTCAACTGCGTCACACGAACAGTATTCAACAGGCAATTAATAACATTTTCCAAATTATAATAAATTACATTCAAGTAAATGGTTATTAAATCAGGGTTGTGCTTTCAATTATGTGAAAAGTACACTTTAAAGATGCTATCACTGCTTTAACGGACGTCTGTGGCTAAAGGTTACACGTTTTCAAATGACACATGGCACGTAAGCATATATATATTTGGTTCTTTTTACAAAGGATGCAATATAGCCCCTCCTATCGTGAAATTTCAAAAGCCTTGGCTTGAAAGGACCAGATAGAGTTTCAAAATGTCATTACGATACGGTAACATGTATTCCATGATTTGTCTTCTTCTTTTTTTTTTTCCTCAAAACATTGCAAGCACACACCATATGTGGCGCTAAAAAGCAAGAGTAAAATTGTAAATTCCGTTTTCCCAAAATTATAGCCCGTAGTCAGAAACTGACGAGAAAATAGGGCCACGACAGCAATCTGGTGATATGTATCAATAATGGAATAAAAAGTCTCATTATACACGTAACAGAATGTCACTTTGTATGAAGTAAATTGGCGAAATGTATCACGTCAAAGCTAGCACAGGGGAATGCGGGAACACAGCGGGAGGAGCGCGGGGGCGGGGAGGGGGGGCGGGGGCAGGAAGTGGGCGGGGATTGTTCAGGTTGACTCAAATAAAGGAAAGAGTCGGTTCTGAAAATAAAATCTTTCCAAGTAACATTTATTTATTTTTGGATTTATTGAAAAAATTCCCTGCCATCTTCGAACAGGTGGAGGGGGGGGGGGGGGGGGAGGGGGGGGGGGGAGGAGATCGAGGTGGTGGGCGTGAGCGGTTAGGGAGAAATATTTAAGGGAAATGTCAAAAGTATTGTTTCCTGCATCCACAGTAACAACTGCCTCTTTCCTATTTATTCACTGCCCGAAAATAAATTAAACGAACCAATCTGAATGAGGGTGATATCACACGCAGGGCGATATTAAGTCTGACAACAACCCCCTTCCGTCATGAATTACACATATAAGGACACTTGCTTTGAAACCCGCTGCAAGAATCCCTAATTTACCGCAAGTTAGTGCCTCCAGCAAAGCGCTTGTAATGATGGTCTCGGTGAAAGAAGCCCCCACAATGAAATATTTATAGGGCGGCTGGCAAACGCTCTACTCTCAAATACAGCCCCTTTATTTGTGAGGTCCCAATGCACAAAAGTGCTTTGCGGGGCCATTTAACTTATTTTTAAGGGTTCAGTCTTGGCATATTTCTTCCCATAAGTAAATTACCCGAGAAAAACATTGACATAATCAGATCACAGATACAGGGCTCCGTAATTTGTCTTTCAAAAAAGTTCTTAGCGTTGCTTTCGTTTAATGCTGTTTCCATTCCGTGGTAGCTTTCACTCTGAATGCCCTCGCTCCTTCATCTGCCTAATGAGTCTGGCCCCAAAATTGCGTAAAGGCACGCTTTTCAGAAGTCTCAATTCTACTGATTTACATGTATAAATGGTATATTTTTCTTTTTATTAAGTGCATACGACGAGGTTGCAAGTCACTTCCAAGTTCATTTCTTACGAGGCATTTTAACGCTAAAGCTGCCAGTGTCCACCTTAAATCTCTCGGCCAAATTTAAGTTCAGTCAAACAAGTCATCTGTTTGTATCAAATTGCTGCTATCTGGCGGCCATAAGATTGAAAATGATAACAAAAAATCACGAATTCCTGGAAATTTAGGATCAATCCGAGAAAGACATAGAAAGAGACTCCAGCATAGCCTAATGACAAACAAATAAAGTGTTTGAACTATGCTAAAAATCAATCCCACCCGAGGTAACTTGAGGTAATACAAAGGCATAAAAAATGGCCGCCTAGCAGCCATATTTGCTCTTGAACCGGTAGAACAAAGACAGGAAATGGCATTCTTACAACATCCTCCTCGGACCAGCGCCTCTCGTAGCTCTTCGGGTTTATTCGTTTCACGAGCTCTCCCAGGGCTTTCTTCGTGTCGTAACCACTATTGTGAAGCTGTAAACATATGTCCGCGAGTATGATAGTAGCGGCTTTTAATATTTCAACGTAGAATGACGCTTACACAAAGATTTATCCTCCAGCCTTATTAGATTGATATAACTGAGTACATTTTACTTGAAACTGAAATGATGAAAGAGTCTACAAAGACAGGAGTGTGACGGGCCATTCACAGAGAGTCCTGCATATATTACGTTATTTGTGACGTCACAGATTCATTACAAAATCAACGCACGCAAGGTCAGAGACAAACCTCACCTCCATGCGCGTGCGTAGGTCATAGATGACCTTACCATGTTGAGGGCTTTGGCGGTTGTTTCGTCCATTGACGCTGCAGTGAAGGCGTCTTCTGTTGACCCCCCCCCCCGGTCACACATGCCCCACCCCCTCCCTCACTTCGCCCGTGCGTTCGTACGTCACAGATGACCTTACCATGTTCAGGGCTTTGATGGTTGTCTCGTCCATGGACGCTGCAGTGAAGGCATCTTCTGTTGACCCCCCCTCCCGTCACCCATGACCCCCCTCTCCCCTACTTCCACCCGTGCGTACGTACGTCATAGATGACCTTACCATGTTGAGGGCTTTGATGGTTGTTTCGTCCATTGACGCTGCAGTGAAGGCGTCTTCTGTTGACCCCCCGTCACACATGCCCCCCCTCCCTCACTTCCGCCCGTGCGTTCGTACGTCACAGATGACCTTACCATGTTGAGGGCTTTGATGGTTGTTTCGTCCATTGACGCTGCAGTGAAGGCGTCTTCTGTTGACCCCCCGTCACACATGCCAGCGAACGCCGCCATGCTCCTGCAAGCCCAGCAGACGACATTTATGAACACGGGAGCGAGGCGGATGGGGATTCTCACAGCACTGATGCTTGAATCATATCCATCATCTAAGGTTATCGACTAATTCCCACTTGGAAACTTCTTTTCCAAAAGGGAAAAATTTGGTCATTATTCTTGAAATTTCTCGCTCTGTTTCCCTATTTTGTTAGCTTTTTTGTTTCTTTTTTTATTGTTTGGGTGGCTTTCCAACCCCTCCTACACTATTTGCGTAGACAAACTTTGGAGCACAAAAACAGAGGGTGACAAAGTCTCGACGAATCCGCACAGATGTGCCACTTCACGCCATAAGCAATGTAAATACATGTGACAAACAGGTCACATACACACCATCAAATCAGGCTGAAATTGAAAGAGTCAGATTTCAGTTTGCACCGTTTCCATGGTTTCTTTGCGAACAAAAAAAAACGTAAGATTTTTTATGAATAATGCTACAATGCCAGATTTTTGTATCAAAACATTTTTCAGAGTACGCTAAATATTATTCGATGTCATTTGCCTGCTGTGGAGATGAGTCAAATACGTTCTAAGCCTGCAATAAGCTTATGTCTTGGACTTTTAGTGGAACATCATCTGCCACAAGTACGCCATTATATATTCATAGAGCTGTGAATATCCCTGAGGAAACATCACCAAGATTTCCTTAAGGGCCATGCGAGAAGTTGTAACAGACAGGATATGTAAATGATGCTCTTGTAAGAACCGCTGTGATTACACAACAGAGTAATAACCGCGAAATGAATTCGCAAAAAAACACTGCAAAGAACACGCCAAAACTCATTGCTGATAACAAGACTGGAATTATTCAAATGTCAACGTTAAACACTTTTATCCGCAGTCTTAGTCCACAACAGGGCTTCTACGAATGCGAGTCATCGGGTCAGCACGTGGGTTGTGGGGGGAGGGGGGTAAAGGGGGAGGAGGGTTGAAGCTCGGGGATTCCGTCTCCACAGTGGGCCACAAGCCAACTCATTCATCATCTTCACAGAGAAATGCTCAAATCATTCCGACAGCCAAAGTGACTAGGGCCAAGTAGAATGTTAACACCCTAATCAGATTACCCACTCTCCTTTATCTGACAGTAGAAAACTGTCTAGTTTACAATTTTATGCACGTCCACATTAGAAGTTATTTGCAAAATAAAACAAGAAAGCACGGGGCAAAACGGAGAAGGAAACCAAATGTGGGTGGGAAGGGGAGGGGGCATTTTCATTCTGGCGGCAGTATGCAGCCATACTGTTCATCTGACATCCATACGAAACAGCACCTCCTTGATGCACCACATAAAACGAGGGCTATTTGCCTACCAGCTTCCTGATACACGAGGCAAAATCGGTGGTGTACGTGACAAATGCTCAGTGCTTCGGGACACATTGTAGTTTGCTTTGGGAAAAGGACGGGAGAAGGCTATTTCCCAAACAGATTTAGCAAAACGTGATTAAGTAACAGATTTTTTGCGATACTTTTACAAATTAAGCGTCACAGCTTCGAGATAACAAATCAAAGGTTCGCCACTATCAAAAGTGAGTAGAATAAACGCTGGTAAAAGGCAGGTGGACAAATGACGAGATCACCACCGAGCACAGCTATTAACCTGGCAGTTCACACAGACGGGATGGCATCGTCAACCAGCATGACTACCCGGCAGCTCGCAAATACACAACGCGACACAAACGTTCGTACGAACACACACGACGATATACGCCGCCTCGCATGGCTAGTTACAGCACAGTTAGGAGATATATAACGGCACTGGAGCAATGTACGACTATGTACCTGACAGCTCGCGGATACCCACACACGGCTATACACGCCTCCGAGCACAACTATTTACCTGGCATCTCGCGGATGCCCCTACAAGGCCACACATGCCTCCGAGCACAACTATTTACCTGGCAGCTCGCAAGTACATGACGAGATCGCCGTCGAGCACGGCAGTGGGCTTCCATGTCAGCTCCTCCCACTTGTCACAGCGCTCTGGCATGTCACATGTTTTCACATTCGGGTGATACTCCGGCAACCGAGCCTGCGAATGACCAAACAGGAACAATCTGTAAACGCGCTAATCCTATAAACAGGAAAAATCTGTAAACAGGCTAATCTTATAAACAGGAACAGTCTGTAAACACGCTAATCCTATAAACAGGAACAGTCTGTAAACACGGTAATCCTATAAACAGGAAAAATCTGTAAACATGCTAATCCTATAAACAGGAGCAATCTGTAAACACGCTAATCCTACAAACAGGAACAATCTGTAAACACGCTAATCCTATAAACAGGAACAGTCTGTAAACACGCTAATCCTACAAACAGGAACAATCAGAAAACACGGTAATCCTATAAACAGGAATAATCTGTAAACATGCTAATCCTATAAACAGGAGAAATCTGTAAACACGCTAATCCTACAAACAGGAACAATCTGTAAACACGCTAATCCTATAAACAGGAACAGTCTGTAAACACGCTAATCCTATAAACAGGAACAGTCTTTAAACACGCTAATCCTATAAACGGGAACAATTTGTAAACATGCTAATCCTATAAACAGGAGAAATCTGTAAACACGCTAATCCTACAAACAGGAACAATCTGTAAACACGCTAATCCTATAAATAGGAACAGTCTGTAAACACGCTAATCCTATAAACAGAAACAGTCTGTAAACACGCTAATCCTATAAACAGAAACAGTCTGTAAACACGCTAATCCTATAAACAGGAACAATCTGTAAACACGCTAATCCTATAAACACGAACAATCTGTAAACACGCTAATCCTATAAACAGGAACAATCTGTAAACATGTTAATCCTATAAACAGGAATAATCTGTAAACATGCTAATCCTACAAACAGGAGCAATCTGTAAACATGCTAATCCTACAAACAGGAGCAATCTGTAAACATGCTAATCCTACAAACAGGAGCAATCTGTAAACATGCTAATCCTACAAAAAGGAGCAATCTGTAAACACGCTAATCCTATAAACAGGAGCAGTCTGTAAACACGCTAATCCTATAAACAGGAGCAATCTGTAAACACGCTAATCCTATAAATAGGAGCAATCTGTAAACATGCTAATCCTACAAACAGGAGCAATCTGTAAACATGCTAATCCTACAAACAGGAGCAATCTGTAAACACGCTAATCCTATAAACAGGAGCAGTCTGTAAACACGCTAATCCTATAAACAGGAGCAATCTGTAAACACGCTAATCCTATAAACAGGAGCAATCTGTAAACACGCTAATCCTATAAACAATCATAAAAATTATCAAATCTGTCATAGTAATCAATTTAAGTATGCAATTCTTTGTGGCAATAACACAAAGAATCATAATTGCAGAATACAAAATCCGCAATACAAAATACACTGATTTAGGGAAAATTTACTCCGTCAAAGAAACGCCATTTCGAAGTAAACGAAATGCCAATCAGGAAGGTCATTTATTTTAAAATAACGGATGGCTTGCGCGATTTGAGATACTCCAGTTATTTGTCATTAAACAAAACATTTATCTTATCGCAAGCAGGTCTGAAAGAGAACGCTCACACTGAACCCACACTTCGCAGTCATTTGTGTAAGCGGACTCGTACATATGAACTTGTTCTTTTTTTTAAAAGAGTTCACCATCGTATAGGAAATCTTGATTGTCGACTCAATAACTGATAAAAGTCCCCATGAAATGTCATACGAGAGGTTTAACCGAGACACCTTATCAGACTGCCGAGGCTCGAAATAACCTGTTTTCACATCGCACTTCGCTGTTAACAAGCCAGCTCAAATAACGTGTGGACACCTTTCGAAGTCCTTAGTTCACACATGAAAATTAGGGTTATTTATTTCAAAATTTTGTGAGTTCATTTTAGGAGGAACTTCTCCACACATTCCCTCATCCACCCCTCCCCCCACCCCCCCCCCCCCACCCCCCACCCTGATTTTTGAAAAATTGTTCAAATGATTTCACAGCCCAATCACAAACAAAAATAGAGAAACTTCAGTTTTTATTCTGTATTAAATAATCCTGCTGACTGCAAATCCTCATAGATCCGACTGGGGCTCAAAGTCATCGTCAACCCTTTAACGATCGGCTGTGTGGTGCAAGCTTTCCGCAGGCCTTCAACAGTCGGTGTAAGATGCCTGAATGTCTTCAATAATCCCACTGAAATTTGGTAGGTACCCCCAAAAAGATACAGCCTCAAACATTATGGATCTGGGAAATGAATGCCAGTAAATTCACCAGTGGCATCCCTCCCAGCTTCCTGCAAATTCTTGGACAGTCCTAATTTCAGGCTGTAGATACTGAACTGGAAAAACGGAAGAACATAAATACAAAATATAACACTTTCAATGGGTTAGTGTTTGTGCCCTTTCTTATGCTGTCTAAACATCACCACTCGCGTTATTATAAAACAGCTGACCTCTGCGGACATCTTTCTGTTCTGTGTAAACACATAGCGGGTGGATATTTTAAAAAGTAGTTCCTCTCTTTACGAGTACTATTTTTGCCGAATCCGAGGTGGGTCTGTGAGTAAGAAGTTGTTATAAAGCAACAGAGAGGTTGCCGTAGAGGTTGGCTTTTGGTCAACAACGCCATCACTCGAGAATGGCAATAACAGCATTTGGCGTGGGTTACCTGATGGCTTGGGCCAACCCGAATCTCTCCCTGTATAGTGGCCAGTCTCTTGGTCGTGGGGCTGTATTCGAAGATATAGAAGAAGACGTCTGGCAGACTTTTGAAGTGCTCCACCTGGTGGATGTCCTCGTAATGAACTACTCGGCACTTCCCCCTGTAACATATCGCAATGCACAGCGTAAAGGAATTACAGTTTTTTTTGTGATTTTCTCATTAAATTTTCAGTGTGTTGTTACAAGCCTATTTTATTTGCACAAAGAATTGTATTGCGCAGAATTTTAAGTTCGGCTTATCATTATTCACAGTCTTCAAGCTGGTTTTCTCTGATTCTTTCTAAAATCAAGCCAAGACATTAACCACAAACTTCTCTAAAGTGCTAAGATGCTATCTATTTTGGTTCCTTATTTATTTCCTCACTTGAAAGTGAATATAGCTCTAACTAGGAGTTATCTGATAACTAGCGTGTAAAGAGAAGGTTTACAATCTTGCACACGTCTTTTAAAGAGCTGGAGTTATCGGCAACGAACCACTGTTGACTAGTCCTTTAAAGAGCCAAAGTTATCAGCAGTGAGCCGTTGTCGACTAGACACTCGAGAAGCAAAAACTTGCTCAAGTAGGTGAGAAAGTTGCCTGCTCAAGTTCTCAAGAGGTTTGTGTAACGGTGAGGTTATCCGCACACATTTTATGCCCAGTGTTATCTCTATCCCTACAACAGCGGTGCAGATAGTCAATACTTGACAAGAAAACATTCTGAGCACTTAGAAGCGGCTCACGAGTAGAGAACCTTAAAACAATCTCTTTACATTAGCAGAAGGCTTAAGCAAAGAGCTTGTATTTTTAACTAAATAGAACCTCTTTGGCTTAAGGCAATCGCTTTACATTAGCGCCAATTCAGTTATCACAGAGCACTTGCAAGCTCATTTCCTTCACTCAGCTGTTGCAAAAAAAAATCCTTCGAGGCTGAAGGGAAAAAAGCAACATTCAAATCAATACTTCATTACAACACATCAGTTCCGAGCTATGTCAAATATGAACTTATTGCATTTCAGTTAGACAACGGGGAGGAATACGTGATTTATGGATTCGTTTACCGTAGAGGTGCCAAAGATCCCCTAATATCGCCCAGGCAACTATCGTCTGCCGACCTTTTTCCTGACACAACAAAGCTCTTTAGCAACTTATTACTTGACTCGGTGGCAAATTTAAGAAGCTTGGCACATGTTTGTGAAGATGTATGAGTTATCTGTTGTGGAGAGTAAATGACTTTCATGCCTCGGGTTAATGGATCTACGAAGCCGAGCGTCCGCCCTTAAACAACTCACTACAAGCGCCACACTAAAAGAATTCTAGTTACGTGTTACTTTCTCGTTGTATCCCTCACATTCCGTCTACTCTTTTAGACAAAGCGATGCAAGATCAGCGTGTCTGCGGTCACAATCTGGCAACAACGCCACCCTGGGCTGGAGTCGCAAACTGTGTGCTTTATTTTTGGGAGGGGGCGGGGGAAGGGGGGGGGGGGTCGGGAACACACCCATCCATTAAGTATTTCTCTGTAACCCATAAAACAATGATACCCACAGCTTCTGGAAACCAGTCGCCACCACCAGGGTTACTGCTGTTAGCCTTGATGGATAATTAGGGATCAGGGAGCCACATAAGAGTCCTGTATATAAGCGCTCACAAACAAGCCGATTAATGAAACATGAATGGACAACAATAGCATTTAGTATGTATGATGCACAATCATGGAACTTTATTTGTGATCAAAACATTCCTTGATAAGTTTAGCTGGTAACTGGTGATGTGTGAGTGAAGTGTGAGTGAAGTGGCAGTATTTGGCAAAATTAGCAAAATGACCTGTAAAATACCCGACTCTGTGTGGCCGCTTTCGGCATTATACAGTGTAAACCTATGACCTAAAGCAAACTGAATTCACATTATGACTACCCAAAACAATTAACTTTCTCTATAACTTCCGGTATTCTGACTCCTTTCATTACATTTCGTTGAGCCAAACCAACAATTGTTTCACAGAGTTCGACCCTTGGGACGACTAAAAATAAGGGCTGACATAGGGGCTGACCAACTAAATTTTTCGCTACAACTTCACAAAGATGGTACCACTCGGCCCGGCTTCTCCAAACACTAAAAATCAACGATTTTCATCTGGAAGTTGAAATGTATACACAATCTTGAATAATGCGGCAATGTCACAGTAATTTGAAGTCATAATCAATTCTATTCTCTGTTCTTTTGTACATTTTAAAGTCTCTCATGCTATAGTAACTTACCTTCACAAAAAAATTAGCACTATGTTTTGAAATACACTTCCTGTTTACGAGCAACCGAAAATAAAGTAACTGTCGACCGCTTCCTTATGTGCCGCACAAGATTAAATTGTTTACAAAGCAATGTTTGTGTCTGATGCGTTGCTTCCGCAAACAGCAGCATTCAATATTACACCATAATGGCCATTTGTGCTGGTTCACATTATGGCTTTTATGAGTACTATCGCGAACATACGATGCAAATACGAACATCGCCAGACGAACATACGTCCACAAGGCCCTCATCAATGTTTTCCAAAATAGCAATTCTCTTTCTGAACAATTAGGAAATGCCAAATATCAAGAGTTTAAATATGCTGCCTTTCAACCAGTTGCCATCAATCTAGTTCTTTTTGTTCATACCACAAATAAAAATTCCAGCAAGTTTTTCACTTGATCATAATCCCGTTAGTCACACGGCACTTGGGTGGGCCTCCTTAGAGCTGTATAAACATCGCGAAGTGCTCATTTGTACTCCTACTGAGCACTTATATATCACATCAGTTAATTTTCCACAATCTTCAACAATAAAGTAAATGTTTAAAAAGGATTGAAAAATAAAATTTATTTTAACACACTTTTAAAAGAAACAATAAATAAATAAATAAAAATTTACATGATATCACCGGTTTTTTTCGTCTCACCAAAGATCTAAAACCAGAAACAGATCCACAAAACTTGACTTTAAAGTTCCCGATCCGCAGTAGACTTTAATTTCAGACACACTGGTTTATGTGTTTGAAATCAAGCTCCTGAGGTTTTTTTTCAGTTTTTCTTTTTTCACGATAACAAGTGCATCAAAAGGTAAGGAGGAGAGCTGGTTTTTAAGAAAAGAGAATAAAGACTTTCCAGAAAAAAAAACAGAAACCGTTAACAGCGGACAGACAACAACTGAAAAAACTGCCAGTTAAATCTTTGCTCAGTCAATCCTACATGAGTACACTATCGACAACCCACCAACTCATGAATAATGGCCAACGCCTGTTCCGGAGTTTTGCACCAGATGGCAAAAAAAAAAAAAGAAACCATTACCTATTTTGATCCCTGGTGGCAATATTAACCTTAACTTATCCTGTGAGTGGATTTTCCGGTGGATGGGGTGGGTGGGTTTTCCGGGTGGGGGGGGGGGGGGGGGGGGGTTGGTGCTTCGGTTTGTTAGTTTTAAGTCTCGTTTCAGATCAGGTTAATTTTTTCAAGTATTTCTTTTTTAATTCCAGCATTGGCATCCCTCCATCTAATTCTGCGAAACAAGATCTGACGGGCAGAACTGAAGCTCACAGAGTTATGCACACAATATTTGTTTAGACTCCGCAACAGAAAGCGGAATGGATTACCACATTATCAATACACCACCAACAAAATACGGGTGTAAGGCCAAATCGCCCCCACCCTCTCCGAGCAAAAAGCCACCGGACCTAAAACGCCTCCCCCCCCCCCATTTTTCCTGACTGGGACTGAAGCAACCATCAGACCACATGCCCCCCCCCCGAATTATTTAAATAAATACTATAACGTTTGAGGTAGAAGCCCCCCCCCCCCACGGCTTCCCCAATTATGCACGCCCTCCCCTCTCCTACTTCTGTTACTTTTGCTATATGTTTCATGGCAGGAAGGGATGTGTGGGTCAATGTAATTCTATTGCCTAGCGAAACATGCTCTATTCATGCAGTGACTGGCCAATTGCAATTCGACTGGAATACAGTTCAGCGGTTGAACATTTTGATACATTATTGTAATTGGTTCATGGTTCCATGTTAACTAGTTCTTAATAAAAATGCTTTCAAAAAAGTTTGTAAGAAAAATAAAAATATGTGATTGAGAAACATTTAAAGAATGTGTAAGCTACATGATAAGGTTGAGTTTGTTCCCCACAAAATATATGCAATCAAATCCAGAGCGAGTAAAACTTGGAACATTTGAGGCAAGCTGCGTACAAGAATGCAGCAACCAGGATCCCTGGTTCAAGTTGATGTCCAACAGCCAACCTCTACGGCGTATCGGTCTGTTGTGTATAACAACTCCTTACTCCGCAGACCCATCCGCGAAAACAATAATTATCATAAAAGAAAGGAACTACTTTTAAAAAATACCCATCTGCTCTGTGTTTATACAAAGTAGATTGATCCTCTCAGAGGTCAGCTGCTTATAAGAACGATGCCATTCACGCGAAAAATAAAAAAAAAACCCAACAAACATCGTCGAGGCAAGACGACCACTATCTTAGCAGACGAAAAATATGTCGAATTACATTCTCTTGCTATTTTATGACCGGGAAACAGCTAAGGTTATTGTTACCATGTGTTTTTTTTTTTTTGGCGCAATTCCCTTAAGCAAAAGCAGGGGGAATTTGCGACAGGCCGCGACGTACTTGACTCGGTTTGATATAAAACAGACACCAATTTCCTAAATCTACTCATTACAATAATCAATCCCCAATAGAGGCCCAAATGATGAATCTGCAACTCCAATGAGCAAGACGTACCGCACATCCTAAAAAATGGCAAAGTTTTGATAGACTCGAGTATTTGTTGAGCACAAAACCTGTCAAAATGTTGGTTAAAGCAGTCACTCACTCAGACAGAAGGTGCCATATAAAGTGTAATGAAGATTAAATTAGGGCAGCGTGACCATGACACCTCGCAGCGTATTCTAGTGGTCCGAAAAAGTAACACTGGGAAGCGTAAACAAGCTGTGACGTCACATCTCACGAATATCAAGTCCCCGTACTTAAAACTACCGATAAAACGTATGTACTTCACCGCAAATCAAAATGATTATTTCAAATTTTCCGGAAACACGAATGTTTCCGGACATGCCCGAACGAGGATTATGGTATTGCTGGCTGAAGCTTCTTCACGGACACCCATTCTATAGCCAGTCAGGAAACTGCAAGAAGGATCGTTTTTCTACATAATACAGTCATTTTCTTCACACGCGAATATACATAACTATCAACTGACATAAAATGTAACAGGCTGCACGTTGCTTTCAAACAAATATTGCGAGACTTTTGTGCATGTCAGCAAGCTGCCAACCGAGGGATAGAAAACACTTTACATTATTGATAACACAGTGTCGCTTCGCTGTTTCCATACAGACGTCATTACGTTTCCTCTAATACAAACCCCATTTTGGGTCTATTTAATTAATTATAAAAACTTAATTTGTTCAACACGCATCAAATATTGATAGATTTCACGCTATCTTTGTAACCCCACAAATAAGCCATAGCGGGAATTGGCGAGTGATTCTCGCTTATTTCTTTGTATCGCATTCTGCTTCATTGCACTTGATATAATGCCCAGCTGAACACACTTAATAGCCCTATCATCAGACGGGCAATCAAACGTAAAGTACTCCGCAGACCTTTTTTACTATCAATTATTGCTTTCGCAATTGCAGTTGGATCTACATGGTTTCAAGTACACTTGTCGGCATATAAACATTAAAAGCAAAGTTAATAATGAAACATATATTTGAAAAGCCTACTTTCGTACTCAGTAGCAACCCGCCTCCCGCCCCCTCCCCCGCCCCCCCGTCTCCCCCTCATCCCTCCACCCCCTTTGTTGTGTGAAGTAATATTGCAATCTCCACGTTCGGGAAAGTTGTATATGATGCAATATACAAACGAATAGCGATAAGTCTCAGAAGAGGTCAGGGTGGGGGTGGGGGTGGGTAGGTTACATGGATGCCCCAATATCGAGCCCGGTTTTGCGGGGAGAAAAAGTCGCCCCGACAATGCAAGTGACAGAAACAAGAGATCTGGACGGCTTTCAGCTTTGACAAGGTCCATAATTATTTTTTTTTTTTTGGACACGTCCAGTGGGTCCTTTCCAATTCCGTTATTGAACAAAACTGTTTCGCTGCTCCCGTGTGGATATCCAATCAAATTATACTGAACATAGAGAGCGACACCAGAGCCACACTAACAACAGCAGCCCGTACAATTTGGTTCCCGGTGAATCAATAGTCATGATGAAAGGATATGGCTGATTCGCGAATATTTGTTTAATCAAGAAGCAGTGTGACAGCTAATCACCTGATTAAGGCTGACAATACTCCTCACTCGCTTTGTCCGACGAAAATATCCACTTATTCCGCGCACCGTTTAATCAATACGCAACTTGTGAATCGAAGACGATACTGTGATTTCTGTACGCACCGGCCAATGATCCGCCTGTGGGTTTTGGATGTAATTGTCTCATTCTGGCTGCCCATTTTTTTAAAGACAGAGTTAAGTCTCCGGGAGGTTCTGTCCATCTCACTGATATAAATGAACCCATTTTCTGCCAAGCAGTCATACAGGCACATCTTTACAGTCGTGTATGTACGGCTTTCCCTGCCCATGTAATCATGTATGTACGCGCATTCCTGCCCATGTATTTACGGACATTTCTATCTACAATATAATCATGCATGAACGGGATTGTCTCCCTACTATGCAATCTTGCACACATGCGCTTTTTGTCCGTTCAGTCATGTCTGCACGGACTTTTCTGTCCATCATGTAATCGTTTACGCACGGGCATTTCTATCTCTGCATGTATGTACCAGCTTTTCTGTCCATGCAATCACGTATGTACGGACATTTCTATCCATCATGTAATCGTGTATGTACATTTTCTGTCAATGTAAGCATGTATGTCCCGGATTTCTGTCCATGTAATCATGTATGAACGGGCTTTTCTGTAAATGCAATCATGTATGTACGGGCTTTTCTATCCATCATGTACTCATGTATGTCCGGGCATTTCTGTCCATGAACCATGTATGAACGGGCTTTTCTGTAAATGCAATCATGTAAGTACGGGTTTTTCTATCCACCATGTACTCATGTATGTACGGGCTTTTCTGCATATATACTCATGTATGTACGGGCTTTTCTATCCACCATGTACTCATGTATGTACGGGCTTTTCTGCATATATACTCATGTATGTACGGGCTTTTCTATCCACCATGTACTCATGTATGTCCGGGCATTTCTGTCCATGAATCATGTATGTACGGGCTTTTCTGTCAATGTAATCATGTATGTACGCGCTTTTCTGTCCATATAGTCATGTATGTACGGGCTTTTCAATCCAGCATGGAGCCTCTTTAAAATCTATTTACCAACACCATGCTTGAGACCAGACGAACGTGAAATCCCTGCCCTGAGCAACCACTTATTTGGATGGTGCCATGACCCACCCCACAAACAGCCGGTCGATGGAGCCCTGCACATACAACTTTGACACACTTTTTTGCGATTGCCGAGCTATCATTTCCAACTTAGATCACAAATACGAAGGTTGTGAAGTATCTCTACACATCTGCACTGCCAATATCCCTTTCCAAGTAGGAAATACATTGCTTTATACTCGAGTCTGTCTGGCACAGAGCGAAAACCCAACAATCAAATTGTGTTCCCTTTATCAATTATTGCCAACAGTTGAAATGGACGACAACGGGAAGTGCTAGTCGTTAAAACGGGTTGTCGTAAATAATGCAATGGGTTTCAATATTGCGTGTGAACGGCTCTTAAGGAAAACGGCTGAAATTACTCCCGTTATTGCATTTTTAGAGCCTGCCAAGGTTACGTGCAGTTAGGCAATTTTCGCAGCCAATAAGCGGATAAAATGATAAAATATCGCGCCAGGCATGTAATTGGGTCTTTGAGGCCATCACTACGGGCACTAGTGACACAGGCAAGTTGCAGCAAAAATGTAGTTTTTTTTGGGGGGGGGGGCGAAAGTCTCCCTCAATTTTTTTATACAAGAAATCTGAAATGGCTTACAGAAAGTAAATGGGGAAACGGGTCAATTAATTATCACTGAATAGACATCGCAGCTGCCGACATCCCCACAACGGCTACCGCCACACATGACAAATCGGGGCGAGGACTGATCTGTCAGTGCATACCCGACAACACGTAGGTCATAACTGATCGACATATCGGGGCGAGGACTGATCTGTCAGTGCATACCCGACAACACGTACGTCATAACTAATCGAAATATCGGGACGAGGACTGACCTATCAATGCATACCCGACAACACGTAGGTCATAACTGATCGACATATCGGGGCGAGGACTGATCTGTCAGTGCATACCCGACAACACGTAGGTCATAACTGATCGACATATTGGGGCGAGAACTGACCTGTCACTGCATACCCGGCAACACGTAGGTCGTAACTGATCGATTTATCGGGGCGAGGACTGATCTGTCAGTGCATACCCGACAACACGTAGGTCATAACTGATCGAAATATCGGGGCGAGGACTGATCTGTCAATGCATACCCGACAACACGTACGTCATAACTAATCGAAATATCGGGACGAGGACTGACCTATCAATGCATACCCGACAACACGTAGGTCATAACTGATCGACATATCGGGGCGAGGACTGATCTGTCAGTGCATACCTAACAACACGTAGGTCATAACTGATCGAAATATCGGGGCGAGGACTGATCTGTCAATGCATACCCGACAACACGTACGTCATAACTAATCGAAATATCGGGACGAGGACTGACCTATCAATGCATACCCGACAACACGTAGGTCATAACTGATCGGAATACTGTATCCGACTATACTATTTGGCTATTTAAGGTCGAAATTTTCCATAAATAGAAACATGTTTTTGTTTTTAGAAATACCCACATTGAATTTGGCGAAGAGAGTACATCGAAAACACCACCAAATGCTCACGTTTCCCATTATATTATCTCCCCGAGCTCACGACCACCTGAACCCTTCTTTACCATGTTGTAGTCAGTGTCAAATCATTCCAACCAGCCACTGTATCACGGTACACAATTAACCGCCATTATCAGCACAAGGAAAGTCTTCATTATCCAAACATGAGAGCTTGGCGGCTACGAATATACACAGCAGTGCCCCGACAACACGACCGTGGTCCGATTTTTGAGATGGTTCCTAATTGTTGCGTGATTGACAAGGAAGGGCTCCTGGAATTAGGCCATTGAAAAGGGATCCTATTTAAGAGTTGGTCCTATTTGTGAGATTGTCCTATTTCTGGGATGGCCCTATTTCTGGAATGGTCCTATCCCGGGGTTCCACTGTACTTCAAACACACAGCTCCATGCCAATACCCCTTACTTCACAAATATTTCATGATAACCAAATCTGGATGGCTAGTGGAAAATATCGTACATAACCAAGGCCTGTAAATTTCCATTCCTGTAAAATATGACATTCGAAAAAGACACAGTGAACCTGTCTCTCCAATGTGATTTTATAAGCTTCAAGAAGTAATTACAGATGACAAAGATTCTTGAATGGCGCGCACAAATAAGGAGTCGAGTTTCACTAACAGCTCTGCTATTTGTGTCAGTCGCGTTTCACACAAAGCATTCATTTACATTTCTGGTTAAAGATCAACCTCGAGATATGTTATTGATATACATTTCAACAAAACAAGACGAAAGTGTAAACCTTTTCAAAACATTTCTTATTTAACCTCATATGATTCTTTTTTTTCGAGCCACGCAATTTAAAAGTTGAGTCGTATGTTATTTTTCTTTCTCCTTAAGGAAGACGTTCGTTGCCCAGAGCTGTGGGTTTTTCAAACGTATTTAACAGCCGGGAGGAAATATGACCTTGCGGGTTATCGGCAAAGTCACAGCTGGCAGGTGATAAGGTCAAAGTTGAACACAATTGTATTGTCAATTTTTTTTTTTAATATTGATTTTAAATTTAACACACCATTCCCAATACCTATTTCAGCTCCGGGCAGGTCTCCCATGCTTTGTCCTGAAGCCATTCTGGGTTTCACTGCTATTAATCTGATCAAGCCTTTTGGGGTCCCTGGGACTTCCCTTCCTCGGTTCACATTGACTGTGTTACAGCGCATACGTAAAAGGAAACCATGGCCATTTTAAAGGGGATGACATTTCGATCACCATTTTAACACAATTCTTATCCAATACTCACAAGACAATTAACTAGGGAAGTACAACTGCCTTAGTCCCACTCCCCCCCCCCCCCCCCGCCTCCCCCACATTTCCCCGCCACCACTTTTACCCTCTCTTTTTCTACTCGATGCATCAGTAGCCCATGTTTGCTCATAGCGGCGTTAAAACTATTGAGGGTAATGCTTCACAACAAATCAAGTCAAGCCGTACTGGTTAGCTACAGCTTGTGACAAGAGCCCTTTTTTGCCAATGACAATGACAGTCATCGCATATCACACAAGATAAGCCTTCAGGCCACTCAAGTGTCTTTTATGTGTCTTGTCGAGGGGTTTTTGCGGTCCCCGAATAAAACCACCCCCAAACTGACAAAAAAAAAAAAAAATGCTCAAGTTGTTGGTCACATACAGGCACAATCATCTACGGCAAATACATCAGAATATTGAACATAAAACTGAACGGCAGGAAATGAGCGAGGGAGCGAAGGGCCATGGAGATCCCGCCAGCCATTTGGGTGACAGACAGCACTGTACAGTGAACCTCACGCAAAGGAACGCCTTGTATTGATCCCTTAACTGTCTTCAAAGGACAAACATGATTGACAATGATATGACAACTGGGTATTTATTGTTGCAAAAAGAAGCCAGCATGTTCGCATCTACCGCTTGCAATATTCACCTCTATTAGCTTCCCGCGTAGAATTTTTCGACTTCGGTGCGCAGCTTTCACGACTTCCGGCCTGCAGCTCTGGTGACTTCCGTCGCGCAGCTTTTATGACTTCCGGTGTGCAGCTTTTACGACTTCCATCGCGCAGCTTTTACGACTTCAATCGCGCAGCTTTTAAGACTTCCGTTGCGCAGCCTTTACGACTTCCGGTGTGCAGCTTTTACGACTTCCATTGCGCAGCTTTTTGGACTTCCGGCGCGTAGCTTTTCCGATTCCGGTGTGCAGCTTTTACGATTTCCATTGCGCAGCTTTTAGGACTTCCGGCGCGTAGCTTTTACGACTTCCGGCCTGCAGCTTTTACACCTTCCGGAGCACGCCTTTTATGACTTCCTGTGTGCACCGCTCATGGCGCCCCGCACCCCCATCTTTACCTGCCTACATTACCAGCCACACACATACCTGAGCACATTGACGGGGTACGTGTCCGTCACCTCGGAGCGGAATAACTCTCTCGTACGCACTATGGGATCTTTGATCGCAAGCTTCACTCCAGGCTCTGAAATATCGCAAGCACAAAATCTGTTAACTTCCAATTCACAAGTACAATTCGGGCGCGTATCCGTTTTTTTTAAGTTCTTTTATTTTGCTTCATAAATATTATCCAAATATATGCATTCTATAAAGCTGAATCTTCAAAGGAGCTAGTTGCGAGAAAAAAAAACATATTGCTTTATTTAAAAAAAATATCACTTCACTTCATAAAAGATAATCATGCACAGTAGCTTCTTAAGTATTGTAACAGAGAATACTCCACTGCGATAATCAAATGATAAACTCGCGCGATAAGACACATTAATAATGTTTAAAACTTCTCCGAAATCGGCATGCAAAACTACACCAACTTGCAAATATTCTTTTTTCTTAATAATTTATTCAAAACACATCGTGGAAAAACCTACTTATGTCTTTTCCCTTTTCACATCAACAATAGTATTTACACTAGAGCAGAATAAAATCTACAACTATTATGATTAGTAATGCTTCAAAAAGCGGCATACTGAACGAGGTATTCAGTGCTATGTGAAAGGGGCAAAGGTATCATGTATATCATAAGTCATTTAAATAAACGCATATATGGGTTCTAACAGGTTTTCATTACCTTCTTAAGCGGTAATGTAAAGTAGAGAAGTGTATTTTTGTATGGCTTTTGATGACTGGTCTTAATGTGGAGTCTCAGAAACAACCAGTCCATGTTTAAAGAGGGGAGGGGAAGGGGGCAGGGGTGCAAAATGTGCTTCCTATGCTATAAGGTAGCAGCATGAATGGCTTTTGAAGAAACAAACAGAAGCATTTCTTACCAGAGGAAAACATTTTTTCCGTGTAACACAATAATAAGGGTTCTACACTACACACCCTCCCTCCCCCACCGGGCAATCCAATGATACGCGCCTGTGCGACAGGGCCCCGGGCAAGTGCTTCCTCTGCTATTTTAGTCTCTACCCAGTGTCAACAAATAGCTGGGTTTTACATTTCCCAATTAGATACATATGGTTTTGCCGGGGTCATGTGTTAGCAATACATTTTTAGGCATAAAACTTAAAAGACATAACACGTCAATCCAAATAAATCACTCATTACTAGCGGATTAAAAATATGACAGGGGCTCTAGTTTTAATGGGCATGAAGTGGACTAAATCCCAAGCCCCAACACCCCCCCCCCCCCTCCCCGAGGAAAAATTCTGCCTCCCGATTGCAGGCCTGAATAATGGCCGGCGACTGGGATAATGACTAGCGATTTATTTTGCAACTATCAATTTCACTACGTGTAAGATGTATATTATTCTAATGCATCTACATATCTTCGTAATTTTACGAATTTGAATAGTGTGTATATTAGAACAGTTTTTGTTTTAACAAAGCGTCAGAAAAAAATACCACTAACCACCCCAACCCCTCCCGACTCCCTTCCTCTCTGTCATTCAAAAAGAAAATATTATACTCTTCTTACAGCATTTCGTTTTTTTTTCCCTCTTAATTACACAAAAAACCAATTTGGGTGCCCCTGGAATTACGGTATCTGTGAGGAATTACGGTATCTGTAATGGAGATCTGTGTAGTGTTTTCCTTCGTTGCAAAAAGCCACGTAAAACAAGGTCTAGACTGTGTAAAATTCTACACTCTCTGACAAGCATGAAAACGAGAATCACAGAAGCTCGAGATACTTCATTTTGTCGTACTTTTTTATCAACAAGCAATAATTCCTATGATTAGAAGATATATATCGCTAGTTGATAGATTTGCTTGTTTATATGCATGGGATAGACAAATGCTAATCAGAAGAATGACTAGTATGTCTATTGAGCATGACGTATGGCAGCCAGTAAAGGATACTCGCATCGTGGTATCTTCATCACTGGTTCGACAGGGTGCCCCAGGTCGGGGGAAATGCCCCAGTTCGAGGCCACTGACGCGAATGGGGAGAGGGAGGTGGGGTGGGAGGGGGGATTAGGTGTGGTCCTCTTACTGGAGTTAAGGAACATCCTGAAGAACAAACAGAATTTTTGAACTTGTACTTGGCTACGATTGTCTAAAATGCGCATGATTTCATCCTTCAGCCCCTTAACTCGAGGGAGAGGAAGGGGAGGGGGTGCAATTCAGATGATTAAGAAAGCACAAAATTATATCCTGTTACTGTTTTAATGCGTACAAACGTACGCAGAGCTGTCAAATTTTTGGAATTCCGGCGTACTTGCGGGGATTGGTAACGCAAACGCTGACCACTGTATGCGTACCTGAAACTCCTCGCTTGTTTTGTACCAAATCGACGCACAAATGAAGTCAATATTCACAGCAATGCCCAGCATACTCCATCACACGACGATACCCCGACACAAACTGGTAATGCTCAGATATCTCTGACGTACCCATTCTTTGTGGTTACTCCATCACACGACAAAGACCCCGACACAAATTGGTAATGCTCTGATATCTCTGACGTACCCACTCTGTGGTTACTCCATCACACGACAGATACCCCGACACAAACTGGTAATGCTCAGATACCTCTGACGTACCCATTCTTTGTGGTTACTCCATCACACGACAAAGACCCCGACACAAATTGGTAATGCTCAGATATCTCTGACGTACCCACTCTGTGGTTACTCCATCACACGACAGATACCCCGACACAAACTGGTAATGCGCAGATATCTCTGACGTACCCACTCTGTGGTTACTCCATCACATGACAGATACCCCGACACAAACTGGTAATGCTCAGATACCTCTGACGTACCCATTCTTTGTGGTTACTCCATCACACGACAGACACCCCGACACAAATTGGTAACGTGAGACGACAAAATCACACGCATTCATTCAACATCCAAAACAACATTTTTATATTGTAGTGCCAAAAGCGATACCAAATAGCCCGCTATCCTGTACACATACTGTAAAATATTATTTTTTTTCTTGATGAGTAATTTACACGTGGTTTTACAGAGTTCATATTTACGTATAACAAACCCCTCTCCCCGGTATCCAGACAGAAGGGCCTTGGACAAAAGGGCCTTGGACATAAGGGCCTTTCCCAAAACGGCCTTTCCCAAAAAGGCCTTTCCCAAAACGGCCCTAAATGAAAAGTTGGACAAAAGGGCCTTGAATTTTTTTTCTAGGATTTTGAGTTTTAATTATTAAATAAAATATGTAATAAAATAACAAGGAAAAAAAATTTTGTTTTTAAAGATAACTGCCTTGATGTTTTGTTTCAATGACTCTCCAAAACTCTCTTGAGATTTCCGAAGCACTGTACCACAGGATTATCCCTGTTTCTACCAATCACTGCCTTGATGTTTTACTCATTGTAAAGACTCTTTCAATTACTTCCCATCACTGTCTTTAGATGCCAGATTTCGGAGTCATTGTGCCACAAAAGATAATCTCTGTCCTTTGTTTCGTTCCTTTGCACTGTGCTGATTAAACACACGCGCTAAGCTTGATGATGTTGGCGTGTCAGTGTCTTACCGATATATGATTTCTGAATTTGAGGTCTTTATTTGAAATGTGAGCAACAGCAATGGATATAAGACAAAGTAATAAAGGACAACCAAACATTTGTCTCGAGGAATCAGGCAATAAAATCAATAAACTTTGTTTTTGGAGTTGTTATTTTATGACACAAAAAATAAAAACGATACCCAAAAAAAAAAATTTTCAAGGCCCTTTTGTCCAACTTTTCATTTAGGGCCGTTTTGAGAAAGGCCCTTTTGGGAAAGGCACTTTTTGGGAAAGGCCTTTATGTCCAAGGCCCTTTTGTCCTGGGCCCTTCTGTCCTGGATTCCCTTCCCCCACCTCCCCACCCCATTCAATGACACTATATCCACCGCTATAAGCCTACGTCAAACGATTCCAAACTGCACCACGGTATGGGTTCACGGTATGGGTCCACGGTATGGGTTCACGGTATGGGTCCACGGTAAGGTCCACGGTATGGGTCCACGGGGTACAACTCGGACCGTAAATTTTTTTTTGTTCCAAGACAAAAGCGGGAAACTGTAGGGTCTGTCTTAAAAATCTGCATTTTGTGTTGTGTAAAAATGACAGCCTCGGGAAACACAGGTGGGAAAACCCGAAGGGATGGAACAGTCACGTTTTATTCCTTGCCAAATGGGTACGAGGCATCTTATGCTAACTTAGTAACAGCCATGGAAAATTTTTTCAGGTGGCTGACATTTCGACATTTCGTTCTGGAGTTTAGGTCAATATTTGCAGTAGCGCAAACAACCGTTTCCTAACGACAAAGGTAATGCGAAGACACTGAAAAAAAAATGTGACGGAATATTACGGATCCGTTTCACATCGCTTGTGGTGCCTTGAATGATCTAATAGACGACCTCGTATCCGCACTCCGGTTGTCTAATTATGGAAACAAACAAGTTATCACGGCGGCTGTGCCATTCGGCATTCTATGCAGCTTATAACAGTGAAGAATAGCGTCAAAGAGTAACGAGGTTAAGTGACTAACTAAACCAACTAAAAGCAACGCATTGATTCACTCGCGATCACCACTGCAAATTAAACATATTCTCGCTTTGCTTGCAAACACGAGAGAAATGGCTTGACGGCATGTGCGCCATCTTGTACATGTACACGCCAGTTCTATTTAGCATCAATACAAAGGGGTCACAAACACAGGTTGCACGTGGCACCTCATCACGAGGCGCTGACGTCACTGGAAACTATGGCACCCTGAGTCGCGCCCCGACGACATGTAAGAAACCGAGCGGGCGGCTATAACTTCAGTGTGATTTGAGGCAGGAAGCCGTGGGTTGGGTGTAACAGCTGTTCTGGTTACACTCCCCCCCCCCTCCTGGCCGCCTCTCCTCTTGACATATAAGCGTCACACGCACCTCCATTTCACACCCTCTTGCTTATATATATATATGAATTCACACGTCACACATCACATCACGTGGCCCAGTAGTCTATGCATGGATATAGGACTGGGGCATTTCCGGTCCTATATCCATGCATAGACTACTTGGCCCGTCTGTCCAGGCACGCTCAGCCCGCCAGTCTCTGACCATGCACTGCCGTTAATGATTTCAAACACGTGCATTTACATTCTTTTCGGCCTCTGGACAAGAAGGTTCAGGCAGTGAGCACGTGATGTCCGGCAGGGCTTCTTATTTCCGTTATAACAGCCAGGACATAACGCCCCTCGCATCTTCACTATAAACGCCGTATGGTTAAGAATAATACGCCTCTTTAACAGCCCCGTGTCTGTCTCATCCGTCCGTCCGTCCGTCCGTCCGTCCGCACGCCCCCTCCCCTCCCGGCCCTTCAGCAGCACCACCAGCAGCCGTGAGACGCCATGTTTCCAACGCCAGAATGACGACGTAGCTGATATGCCCGACTGACAGCTTAACAGAATGCAATCAGTTGTTTGGCGTCACTGCTCATGGAAAGGCCGGTGGCGGAAGTGTCCCCCAAGCGAGGCATTGTCCTTGCAAATTATCTGCTATGAGCAATTCTTTTGACTCCTTCAAAGGTATTTGCCTCGTCCTATGAGGTGATCAATCGCTGCGACTTGCAGCCCTCGCTGGTGATTGTTCACTTTTCTGTGAGGAGGAACCTGTGTCTTTTATGTGTGCTTCCTGCCAATTTCTTGCCATACAAATGTGCAAATGGTTAGAAATATTTCTCTCGCAACATTGGAATCAGTGAGTTATTATACGGTGGCATAAAACCATGTAAGAGCAAATGTTTATCATAGCACTCGTAAGAGCGATTCAATCCTGCAAGGAGTTGGTGAACAATACAATAGGATTTACAAACCTCCGAGTTAATGCCAACCAACAGAGGCAGATCAAAGAAGCATGCGCTGTTAGAGGGCTGTCCAGGGAACAAGGCTCAGCTGACGTTACAGAAACACAATTTACAGAACTTAAAATTGACCTTTTTGGCATTTTCTTTTTCGGCAGAATTTATAAAGAGATCAATAGTTTTAAAAAAAAGTCCGGGAGGGTGGGATGGAGTAGTGCTAATAACCTTGCCATGGACCTCATCTTAATGCATCTTCATTTTTCGTTGCGGTACAAGTCGAACCAAGTGCCGAGCCGACAAGCCCAAGTGATTAAATATGGTCAGTCACCAATCCAGGCACTAGTATAACTGCAAATACGAAATTTTCTTTTCTTCTACCTTCAGTATTTTGGTATACTATTTTTTTTTACTGCCTGCCGTACGGACCATGTATACAGATCACAGGCCAAAGCCCGACTGCTCACTACTGTAATTACAAAACAGCCGAACGAACAGGCAGCCCACCACCGATGACGATGTATATCCTTCAGTCTGATCACACAACAGCTGTTCTATCAAGATGAAAGAGGTTACCACAACTTGTTTGTTTATGACGCAACAATCCCACCTTTTGCTCAGACGTCATAATAGCACAACACTGCCCTCCGAAAAATACGCAGATATACCGGTATGTGGATTCCAGTGATTTCTAAGTCAAAATCCCAAGCAGACTTACATACAACGATTTGTTTTGACAAAAGTTAAGCGAAAAACACCACAAGTCACAGACGCGGCGCTACTTACTTTCCTCACAGCAAATCGAAGTAATAACTAATTTATTTGATTATTGTACAGTGAAACGGGTGTTGGTTCCACCTCCGCTTACTCCAGCAATTAACCTCTTGTCACTCAAAAACATACTGAAAGCCAAATCTGGAATGAAAGCACTAAGGGGACCTTGTCTGTACGAGATAGAAGCAGGAGCGGTGATAAATCAGCTTCTTTCTGGCATCTTTTAATCTTTTCAAATGTGCTTCAGTTTATATGGAAGCCGCTGCGTTTATCTGTTTTTTATTTCTTTATTTTTAATACTCTATACCTTAAACGTTGAACATAACAACTTTTCTCGGCGTTAAAAATGAATTCGTAAATTAAAAAGAAAAAGACAAAGATATCACTGGCATAAAATTCGAACAGTGAAAATATCTGTGTAGTATAATGACATCATACTTGGCAGCAGAAATAAAGATCCAACTGGATCACCCGAGCACCCCCCTCCCCCTCCCCCCCCCCCCCCCTACCCGCTGGTCCCTCAGACACCAGACCATGGTCTTGTATTAAGATAAAGTAAAGGACAGCTCTTCAATGTAAGAGATCCTCCTTGCCTTTTCTTTTCAAGTGAGTTATTCACTTGTCCAAGCCATGATTAAATGTCCACTTTTTTTATACCATCGACGTTACGCCACTTTCGCCAGCATCTTGCTCTGTCGATATTTATATGTGAAAACAGGTTTGTTTTTTTTTTTTTTTTTTTTTTTTTTTTTTTTTTTGCATCAGAATCAGTTTAGACGCACAAAGACGCGAACAGATTATAAGTTACTCTGGCACTGCACTCAGTGCCTCGTACCATTTGTCTCTTATTGATTACACATAATTTACCTCTTCCTTACTGCTTTTTTTTTTTTTTTTTTGTTCTTCAGTAATTGAACTTCCAAGCCCATTGTCATTTACTGGAGCAGATGCTACGCGTATTTTACACAGGAATGGGTATACTTTACGTCTTATACAATATTCATAAGCAGTTCGGAAATGACAACAGAGGTTGCAATATGAAGGAAAAATACCTTTCATATAACAATTGGACGAGAAGAGGGGTGGGGGCGGGGGCGGGGGGGAGGGGGATCTTTGGTCGTCGTCTATGTTCGTTTTATCGAATTTTTACTGTACTTTATCTACTTATTCATACGAAAATGTCATTGCTTTTTATCTTTGGTGAAAGATGAGTCTGTATATTAACGCATGCCGAGCATTTGCACACCACATATCACTGACATAACATGCACTCGTTCACTTTTCTTACATATCAAGGCAGGAAAAACAAGCTTCACTCTTCATAGGCATTCCTTAAATGCACAGCTTGAAAACGCACCTTACGGAGGAAGCTGATCCGTGACAGCTGGCGAATCGCAATCAGCTGCGTGCAATGTACAATAACCAATAATTATCCAACCTATATCGGTTAATAATCCTCTAAAATCAGACAAAAATATACAAAAATACGGGCAGCTAACCCAACACTATTTGTAACAATCCGCCATGACACCAAAAGCAGGCCCACATTACAGCATGTAACCTGCAATTTGATTGGGCTCTCTTGTAAAAATTGCATGTTGTCGACCAATCATTTCCTGTAGTACAAATAAGCTACTAAGAAGCAGACGATACATGTGAGAAAAATTGTTTTGGTTCTCAACAGATCTCGAGGCTATCCTAAACAAGTTGTTTATAAATTAGCCCGCAGTCTATACAAACTTGCTATAGTGATTACTCTAATTGTATTGCAAGCCTTTGAGAACTCTTGCTCTTCCCAAAGAATCAAAGTGAAACATCCTTTGTGTTTAGCTTAGCATTACGAGCAAGGTGTGTATGTGGACGAAGAATAGCGCTGGATCTGAAAACATGGTCTGCTAAAAGCAGTGCTATTTAAGCTATTCTGCAAGTTGTTCAGTGCATTTTTCTTCATGCCCCGTCAGACACGTTTTCAAAATTACACGTAATCGCTCACAAGAAACATTTCTGACTTCCATGGGACAACTTCTAAAAGTCAACTTTAAAATAGTTTACCATTTTAATAAGCAAAGAATTTAAAGAATGTGATATTTGAATTTCTAAGAAACATGAAATAAAAATCTAAGTTGATTTTTCTTTTAAACTATACCATGAAGTGCAAGTGGTGTTCTTTGATATAATAAGCACTTCATGACATGAACACATATGTAATGCATAATTATACAGATGTACATCAGGCAATTACAGTATTATGTAAAAAAGAGAGGTGTGTTTGCATGAAGCGACCTGCTTACAAGGTGATGTTTATCAATGGACAAAAAGCCGAAAAAAACGTACATAATACAAAGAGAAGAAACTAAATTACCGCCATACGCATAAATTACATGTAAAAGTTGTACCAAACTAAACTAATGACCCAATCATTTTACTTTTATTCACGTCACTTTGCAGATGCACGTGCATGCAACCGCCGGCCCTCAAACACATTTTCATTACGCCGTTCTCGGGCAGGCGACAATTTCCATTCGCATTTCCACTGACATACAGTGCATGTTCGATAACTGGAACTGCGACAATTCAAAGTAAACTCGTCACAGACACAATGTCAAGTAAACTCCATGAAAAGAAAACAGATGCAAGCAAAGATCTCCGCGGCCAAAGATTTCCGCGGCCAAAGATCTCCACAATCAAAGACTTCCGCGGCCAAAGATCTCCACAAGCAAAGATTTCCGCGGCCAAAGATCTCCACAACCAAATATCTCCGCGGCCAAAGATCTCCGCGGCCAAAGATCTCCGCGGCCAAAGATCTCACAACCCAAAGATTTCTGCGGACAAAGATCTCCACAAGCAAAGATCTCCTCGGCCAAAGATCTCCACAACAAAAGATTTCCGCGGCCAAAGATCTCCGCGGCTAAAGATCTCCGCAACCAAAGATCCCCTAGGCCAAAGATCTCCGCGGCCAAAGATCTCAACAACCAAAGATTTTAGCGGACAAAGATCTCCACAACCAAAGATCTCCACAACCAAAGACTTCCGCGGAGAAAGATCTCCGCAACCAAAAATCTCCGGGGCCAAAGATCTCCACAACCAAAGATTTCCGCAACCAAGGACCTCCGCGGCCAAAGATCAGATCCCCACGGCCAAAGATCTCCACGGCCAAAGATCTTTGCAACCACAGATCTCCGCAACCACATATCTCTACGACCAAAGATCTCCACGGCCAAAGATCTTTGCAACCACAGATCTCCGCAACCACATATCTCACAAACCAAAGATTTCCGCGGCCAAAGATCTCCACAACCAAAGATCTCCGCGGCCAAAAGATCTCTCCAACCAAAGATCTTCACAACCAACGATCTCCGCGGCCAAAGATCTCCACAACCAAAGATCTCCACGACCAAAGATCTTCGCAACCACAGATCTCCGCGGCCAAAGATCTCCGTGACTCATACATCTAGAACGCGTTCTTCCGTTTGACATTAAAAAAAATTATTTTTTGGCCAATTCTAGCAACTCGAAGTGGTTCACACATATAGTGTAACTGAGGTCGAAACCGTTCCGTAAGCTGAGAGTTTGATTGTCTCGCATGATATTTCCCGAGTTCCCACGTGTGTTAGTACACAAAAAAAAAAACCCTGCATGTTCCAACAATTCTTCTGGCGCAGTCTATCATTACTGCAGAATTAATTTGCGGATGTACATCAAACTTGGAACACGGAAACCCGGTTAACCGGAGGCCCACACAGTATATAAATATAGTAGCATAAATTTATGAGGCTCTAGGTGGCAGCCTATATCATATAGCATTCTCTGAAAATACTCAGCACTCCAATGTGCCAGTTTCGGAATTAAGTGGCTAAATCTGTTTCGCTTTGCGATTCTGCTTGACACTCAGTGACGCGTACAGGCAATGGAATATATCCTGCCATATCTGTGGTAAACTCAGATGCATTTGCGGCAATGACAGGTTGGGAGGGGGAGGGGAGGGGGGCTATGCGTGGGTAAGAATAGCTACCTCGAAAGACCTGGGGATCTCTGTAACTGTCCTGTACAATACTACATGAAGTCAGTTCCGAGACCTCGCCATAATTTTGCGGTCATCCTCCCGGCAACTAGCTTCGACCCAACATGCCCCAACCGAACTGCCATATGGTTTGGGGAACTGGGATTCCTGGAGAGCAATTGTCTAGATATATTTTTCAACAACAAAACTGAAAATTAACGTGTTAGACCTCCAACATGAAGGCTTAACAAAAACTCGGTATAGGAAATCAAACAAAGCAATTCCGGCAGTGACCTTGAACAACGCCGCAAGGTCATTAAAACTTGAACAGCCCTAGCACATTATATACAAGCTACATATCAGGTTTGATTGAAATCCGATCAGTGGAACTTGAGATATTTTGTTCACAAAGCGCGCGGTATGGGAAATCCCATGTAAAATTTCAAAGTCCGGCAGTGACCTTGAACAACGACGCAAGGTCACCAAAACCCAATCAGCTCTAGAACATTATATAAAGAATCTACAGACCACGTATTGTTGAAATCTGACCAGTGAACCTTGAGATATGGTGTTCACAAACCACTCGGTATGGAAATCCCTCGTAAAAGTCTCGAAGTGACCTTGAGCAACGACACAAGGCCACCAAAACTTAATCACCTCTAAAACATTATATATAGAAGCTACATACCAGGTTTGATTGAAATCCGGCCAGTGGAACTTGAGATATGATGTTCTCAATCATAGCGTGACGCACAGAATGACGGAGGGGCGGACTGACTAACCAGTCAAAAACATAACCCTCCTGACCTTAGGCAGGTCGGGCATAACAATCTATTTATTTCTTAATTTAAGCCGCAGATAAATACGGAAAACACCTATTGAGAATTGTAATAACCTCTCAAGATTAGTGAAGTCGCAACCAGATGGTGAGATTTTCACCACAGACTGCTCAAGACGAATGGCGTCAAACTTCAGGCAATACGGAGCACTTAAATTATCTCTGCTTTTTCACTCGCATTAAAACTCAAAGTGCAGAAACAGCTGTAATGTTTTTCTTGTTTGTTCAAACTACAACTCTTGAATACGCCTAACCACTCCTGGGAGCATTTATTTATTACTTAAAATGTGGTGCATTTACACGTAATTTTCTTGGAGGAAAACAAACGCCGGAGGCTCGGAAAACTTTCCGTTCTTTAATGTATTTTTAGATTCCCTTCAAATACGTTTGACGAGGAAATGCATACTTGTTTTACCATGGGCAGTTATTTATTCTAGTATTTTTGTATTCTTTTCATGGTTTCTCCGGATGCTGCGAGGAAGCGGTGGGTGGGGTGGGGGTTGGTTGGTTGGGGATGGGGGGAGGTAGGGGGTTGAGGCGAATGAGGCAAAAATTACTTCCTTAGTTGGACAGATTGGGTACGCACAGCGATAGAAAAGTCCTGGATTTCCCTTAACACTTTCAGCGACTCTTCCAATATATTAAAATCTATCTAACTATATTTCGAATTTTTCAAGTCTCATTGATCTTTTCGATTTACTGGTCTAAAATGAATACAACCTAAATGAACGAGTGGCAATTTCTTTTCGTATACCATAAGTGAAACTAGAAATATTACACACACTGCCAAAAATTCCGTTATTGGCGAGACTTGCCCATCGTATCAGCGCTGGATGATCCACAGGGATCGCCCAACGCCGACAGCATGATATTACCGAGTCTGCGCGGCGGCTTTCATGAGGGCGCTATGACCAGTCATACGCAAAGGGTAGACATAAGATACCCGGCACCGAAAGCCAAGTTATCGCCTTTCTTATGGCAGCTAGAAAAGCGACTGTTTCGTTGGTATAAAATCCTTTATGACTGAGGCGTAAAACGAGAAGCGACAAGCTGCCTATTAACTGCTCAAGCCGCAATATCTGCTTGTGATGACCGGGCTACGTCATTTGCCTCGACATAAAGCGCTAAAATAGGTCGTGCAAGGCCTACCACACAAGGCAGGTTATGCCGAAGCGTTTAGACTTGAGGACGTTAAATTTCGCAGAAAACACACACACAAAAAAAAAGAAATTTTGCAAAAGGTTTAAGTTATTTCATAAATTTACTTTTTAACTTCATATTTAGCGTTCATAAAACACAACAAAATACATAATTCAACGATAGTGAGGCTGCCATGCGTTTATGTTGTCGACCCTCCTGTGCTTGCTTTTCATTATCTAGAACAGAGAGCTTTCATAAGCTCTCTGTCTAGAATTAATCTCACTTTGGTCACATTTGTTAGTGTGTAGCAGGCGTGGAGTGTGCTTCAAGCACGTATTAGCTTAGACTATTATGGTTGACACTTGATTACTAAGTGTCTTCATCTCATTGAAAACGTCCCTCTTGAACCTGTAGCTTTCGAGCTCCTTTTGCTCGGGTAAATGGCGTAAAATCAATTTACTTTCCTCCTCAGTTTTCCGTCTTTGTATGCAGCCGGTCGATAAACTATTTTGTTAACTGAATATCAAGGGGGTATTATTGAAATATGACACCTTAATCGAAACCTATTATTTATGGGCGTGTTGATCATTATTTATTTTGATATAGTATTTGAGGTGGCAGAACCATAAACAGTATGAGAAAAAGCTGATGCGGAAACTCGAATGCAAAAAGACTCGGCAACCAAACAACACAAACAAAAACGATAATGGTGGATTTCAGGAAACTTCTCAATTTTTGCCTTGGACGATCAACTGCTGACCAAAAATTTATGCGAAATTTGATCACTTCACATTGTTTTGAAATATCAGACTTCCTGCATGCAATCCCGGTCTCATTCCCACCCCTCCTCCTCTCCGGTGACTGACCATATCAAATAAATAAAAAACTAAAAATTTGTCAGCAATATTACTCTTTAAATTATACCGTATGGCTGCTTTGAAACATCTAATTGCGCAGTAGAAAAAACACACCCGGCCACCTCAACTTGAAAAAAAATGATAAATTTCATTTGGACTTTACATGCCGCGTCAAGCCGGTCACCTCTGACTTCACAACAAATCTAGATGAATAATGTTACAATATCTTTACCTTATCGTTCACAGCATTAGTTAGGCTTTAAATACCTTAATCAACCGTTGAGGGTATACTTAATGCCCCTCTACCACGCTTTGAACTGTCATTTCACCACGCGAATGATTGGTCGCCATTGTGTTTCACACAAGAGCAGACCTTCTGAGCCAATTTCAAGAATGCTTAGGTAGTTTTAATCAGTATTTTTAGATTGAGGGTGATATATTTTATATGCGAAGATTGCTCTTATTTGGATCAGTTTACAAAATCTATGTGTGTTTATGCGGCTTTAAGACAAGTAGAGATCTCTTTAACGTATCGAATTTTTCTCATTCTACATCGTTACGCAACAAGAAACCGAAAAAAAATCTCATCACTTATTTGCCTGCATCCACCCTGATCTGACACGACTGCGATATGGGCTGTGAATAACCACATCACTTTACGACGGAGACATCGTTGTTGTCTAACAGCCGACCTCTACGGTGGTTTGGTCTGCTGTGTATAACACCTTTTTACTCTGCAGATCCACTCGGCATTCCGCGAAAACAGGACTCATACAGCGAGGGACTACTTCTTTAAAATATCCAGATCTCTCAGAGGTCGTCTGTTTTATAACAACGCGGAGACACATATCCGAAGAAGACTTCATACGTGACGCTCTACCTTTCTACATATTAAGATAACTAAAGTCGCACGCCCTTGCATTCTTTTTCAAGAAGTTCAGGTCACATCTCAAAGCAGTACGTTAAGTGACAAGTGACCAAAAAGAACAAGCACCCCGCGGTACTGTGTTACTTGCCAAACGCTCAAGGACAACCATCGCTGGTATTAATCAATGTAAATTACCCGCTAATTGAGCTGTCGGCGCAAATCTCGAAAAAAAAAAGAACGGAAAGAAACACATGACGACAATCACAAGATCTACGCCTGTGACGTAGCGTATGACGTCACACAGTGTGTCATGCTTGCTTAGTGACAGAGCATCGCCATTTGGCAACAAGGCTGCCCTGCCACATAAAACAAACTATGCGGCCTCTCCCAAGAGGCAAGTGAAATGGAGACGATAATGGCTCGACAAGAGTTGGCACTACGGCCATACATAACGCTGTCACCTTATCGTCTTGTCAGCGATCTCACAATCTTCAAAAGAAATAAGCAAACAATCTGAAATGAAAGCTCCAACCCCCTCCCCCCACCCCCTACCCTGCATCCGTTCAGCAAAGAAAAAAAACTGAAAAAAAGAACAGTTTAAGTCATGTCATGTATTTATCTTGTTCACAAGTAAATTACGACCTACGTGATATGTATGCCACAAGACCCGAGGCGATAACTCCACGTAATTTTTAGCTAATGAACCAGGTGTACAATGCAAACCGGACAGATTTTAGCAATGACACTTACCCCCCCCCCCCCCCCCCTCCTCCCATCATCTAACCTCAACCGTTAATTTTTACTCGCCAATTCAGAACGATGTATTGTACCTGTTAAGATACCAGAAAATCCAGGGAAACAACAACCCCAAGCTACAGCCAGCCCCCTCTACCCCCCCCCCACCCCACCCCCGTCCGCCAAGGGCCAGAGAGAACCTTCCTGACAGCAATCACCTATGTAAGTGGCATCAACACCTGTGCCCGTATCCAAATAGTAAACCCAATCAAATTGTACTTATCACTGAAGTAATCGATTTTACACGAGTTGCTTTTTCCCACCGACTGACTACACGATGTCTCAGATGCCATGACTACGTCATTTTTCAAAATGCGACTCATTAACTTGGTTCAAGTAACAACTCATACGTAGAAAGGCTCAATTTTCGCTCGAAAACGCAACCAGCAAAGAAAAGATATCACCATTAAAATAAAACCAGCAGTGTTATGATAGAACGACATCAATTTTTGTTTGTTTATTTATTTCGCATGTGATATCCATACAAAGAAGTGTCGGACATTGTTATCAGTCCTGTTATGTATCAGGGGCGGAAACAGATCAACGGCACATCGGTTTTGAGCATTCCCCCATCCCCCCTCAATTTAAAATAGGGACAGCAAATCATGAGACATCCCACGTACATATCGTCCTGTTGTATCTACCCCCACCCCCGCCCCCGCCCCCTCCCTCCCCCCGTCAATCCATTCTTTAAATCAATACTGACTGTCACATGACAAATGCTTAATTTCAACCCGAAACCTTTCGACCAGGAATTAAATACTGTTAATGATTCTTATTATATTGCTGTTTAGAACAGAGAGCATACTTAACAGGTAAGGACTTTTAGGTGGCTGTGACGACATCACCATGAAAATGTTAACCACGACCGAAGTCTATTTCCACAAGAGCCGAGTATGTGCTCATTTAAGACACTCATTGGGTAGTCGTACCAAAGCGCTGCTCTGCCGGGCCGCTTTTCAGCGCGTGCAATAATGCTTGGTGACGTCATTTTGCAGCATTTTTAAACAATATTTTAAGCAATTCCTATCCTACTGCATTAGCTGTTTAACCTGTAAGAGCTTATCGTCAGCACCATACATTATTCTATTTGCAGAGGTCCTTCTAGGTGAGTCATGTCTATTTAGTTGTTTTTATGGTCTTGGGTCAAGTCAACCCTCGACCAACTCAACCCATACCAACTCAACCCACCCTGAAAGTCAACTCAACCCAGTTTTTCACACCAACTCAACCCACCCTGAAAGTCAACTCAACCCACCTTATTTTATTCATTGATTAGTCAATTTATTATTAATTACTCTTATTTTGGAGGGAAATAAAAACAATGACGTTTATTTACAATCCAAATTTATGTCTTTTTATGGCAATAAGCATCATATTTTACACACCAAGCTGTGTCTGGTCAATACCACTGCGAGCAGTTGCATGATAATTCATAAATTTATTTACGTGTGTATCCTTTTAAAATAACTAACCAATCATTTCACACATTATTAAACAATTTAAATACGAGTCTTGCAAAACAAATATACACCACATATATACAACGCTTAAGTTATTTGTCTGAATTGACAAAATGGCAGTTTATATATCGCGTTTTACACACCACAAACTTTCTGGTCTGGTCAAATTTACAGTCTTGGCACTACTATTTGGGGCGTAAACCCTGCCCACGGCTTTAAACAACCTGGAAGCTGCACGCGTTATGTTTTTTGTATGACATATTATACATTAAAGAGGTTATCCCGTATCAGTTGAAACCCCGAGAACACCCTCTCCGTCTCAGATAATTTATGTGATTGTAAAAAGAGCTGATCCCAATCAGTTGAAATACTCCATTAACCCAAATGCAATTCATTGTGACATTGTTAACTCTAGTCTCCGATTGCCGAGTTCATACTCCATACAAGCCTTTATAGCATAATTGCAATTCAATATATGTTTCGTCTTAAAGAAATATTTCGAATTATATGCCAAGAAAATCTCCCGTCTCAGATGGTTTCTGTGATTGTATAAAGACAATACATTAAAGAGAAGACCGCCACTTGGTTAAGTCTTTTCATCTGAAACCAGTAACTCATCTTAGAAACTGATTATTTCGTTTTTCATTAACATATTTTGCCCTTGGAAGGATTTCATTTAGGTGGGTTGAGTTGCCTTTCAGGGTGGGTTGAGTTGGTATTAAGGGTGGGTTGAGTTGACCAAACATAGGTGGGTTGACTTGACTAAAATGGGTTGAGTTGGCAGAGGGTTGAGTTGGTCGAGGGTTGATTTGACCAAACCCCGTTTTTATGAAGGGCACTAGAAACACATTTCAAAACCCAGTCGGGCCCTGCATCACAAAACCTACCTTAAAACATGACCTACAACTTGAAATGGAAAAAAAAAAAAACAAACAAACAAACATTAGAACGAGGCAATTTTTCTGAAGGATGTTACGTACTGGTTTCGGCGTTCCGGTCATGCACGAGTGGTAGGTAGACGCTGTCGGGAACTTCCGTAGCTCTGTAATAATGCTTCACGTGCACTTGCAGCTGACCGCGGCTATTCTGTCAAACCAAAACAAAGTTATTGTTTACAAACAGCTGAAAACACAACCAAGCACTGAAACGATCCTGCGCGTGGTTTTCTAAACAGTAGACACCTTCCACTGAAAGTGTCCTACCAACAGATTTGGTTAATAACGGTAAAGTAGACCACGCGACGAAAATTTTCAAAGTTCTAAGGCCACCAATGCCCCTAACAAGTACACGTTAATTTCTATTCTAGCTGCCCATTATACCTAAACTTCTCTCTCTCTCTCTCGAAAACTCCGGGAGGCGTCTAATCCCGTTACCAGGTGAACGCTCTGACATCACCACACGTCAGCAATCGCAAAAACCGACACACTACTAGCCACACATTTGACCAGGCAAACATTTGCGCGACTTCACCATGGGTCCCAGACGAATCACTTGAATTGTCATCGCTATTTTTTCTTTTTTATAAAATCAACTTCAAATAAAAGAAACTTAAATGAACTGCGAGACGTGGTTTGCCAATATTTCTTTAAGCCATTCTCAACGACACGAGAGAAAGTTATCGCATTCACAGTCATTCGAAACGTGAACTTTTAATGCATCACGTATGTCAACTTTAAACTGACATTCAACACCCACTTATTGTTAATATGCACCAATTTCGCATAGAAAATAAAGGAGGGTAAAAAGTTTAAAGTCAACATAGTTAAGATAAGGGTTATCTCGTGTGTAGTTTTGATATTATAAAGTGTCTTATTATTGCCAACAAGTTACTTTAACATTTTCTAGTAACATGACTTCAATTAAAAGGTCTGAAGACAAGCTGTTCATAAAAAAAATATCTTTCACTTGAAATGCCAACGCTATCTCGACGAAAGACAAAGCTATCTTTTGATAACTGTGTAATAAAGTACGGCTGGTCTAGATTTCCAGATAGCATAGTAGGCATATTGTAACCCTACACAGGAACAAGGGAGAAACTCTCGCCAAATCCCGGCATGTCTCACTGCATCAAAGAAACAATGGGATCAAAGAAAAAACGAAATATTCTCTTAGTTTTATTTGGTACGTTTCACAGAAAAAAAGTGATAGGCAGTTTTAGTCTTCCTTGACATAAGTAACAGCCAGTCGTTTATCACAGTCAACCTCTGCCCATAGAGATATTTTTGCACGTATAAAAGTGACAGCAGTGATCATCCGTCAGCGCACTCAGGCCTGGTCAATTGGCCTCGACGTTTTTTTCTTGTTATAGAGAAATCAAAGGACAAGTTGCGAGATTGAGAGACGTGTTATTTATCACGTAGGTGGCAACTCACTACCAGGAAGTACTGTGTGAACGGATTAAAAAAACTTATCCTTCTCATACCAAATACCGCTCAATGTGCAGCTGGACTGCCGAGATCAGATTGTAGAAACCAAAAAAAAGAAAAAAAAAAGGAAAAAAAAAAACAATGTAAGAGAGTAGAGTTAAGAAACCAAAATGTAGACCAAAATGAGCCATGAAACTTACCGTTTGGAAGCCAAGTATGGTACAGACGGAGTTCGGAAGGTTTCCTTTCTTGTGCTGTATGTATACCGTGTCTGAAACACAAACCGATAACGTGATGAAACATGTGCTTAGACACACCCCGCCTGTCTATGCAATACGCATTGACAGAAATCAACCTTTTATACGTCAGAAAAAAAACATTGTGTTACGCAGGCCAAAACACCTCCGTAACCTGACGGGCAAACCGCAAAAATCGGAGCTTCTGGCTTCCCATACATGGGAACAGGGTCGAAAAAAGTGGTCCATTTGGCAAAAAAAAAAAAAAAAAAAAAAAAAAAGCCGGAAAATTCCCACGTATGCTTCCGCGAAATTCCACCCCTGAACATGAGCAGGTTATTAAGCACCAAGATGGTTGCATGTCATTGTTCATGAAAAAACAAACAAACAAACAAAAATGTATCGAAATACAAACGCCTGGGCGACATACCGGAACCTTCCAAGTTTTACAACCAACTTATTTCATTGGTGAATGTGATTAAGTCCGAAAATAAACTTCTTAGTTTACTTCTCTATTGTTCGTGTTACATGTGATTTCATTTTTTTTTTTTTTTGCGTGTGTGGTTTTTTCTGAAAAAGGGGAGAACTGTGTCGTTTGATAAAAAGATCCATGGCTGACATTCATGTCTTCACATCTAAACCGAAAAACATTCATCTAATGATGACTCTCAGATTAGTTCTTGCTTTACGACCAAAAATCCTCCTCTGCTTCAAGGAAGAGCCACCGAAGGATGGATTGGAAGACTGACAGATGGAAATAAAGCTCGGCCAAGCAGTAGACAGACCAGCCACAGACCAGCCACCGTGCTGATTACGGGGCTCCGTCGCTGAAGCGTATCTTTAAGCCTTGCAAGAAACAGCGGCAGCCGGTCTGACCGGAAAACTAACAGCATAATGTTTATGCGCAAGCGGCAATTGGGCAGCAATAAAATGACATTTTTATGCCATAATCAGTTGAGCATTGGGGCATAAATCTGCCGTTAATAACCGCCGCAGCATTTTGTGGGCTTGTGAAACGCGTAAAAAGACAGGGCGGCGCTTTGCAGCTTAAGCAGTATAACTTCGCGTAAGGAGCCATAAAGCACTTATTTACGCCACACTAATGCAAATAGTCTCACGTACCTATATGTGGCTTATTGGATTGATGAGGACATGTGTCCTTAAAGCACATGCCATATACTCTACAAGGGCTAGACTAAGTTATCTTAAAGGTCTTCACTTTAAGACCCAAACCGCTACTAAATGTCTGCCAGCACGATCCCACAGATGTAACAGCAAAGGGTTAAAAGATAAATTAAAAAAAACCACATGTTTATCAGTCAGCATATTTAATTATGAACGATCTAGTTATGGTAACAGTTTTAACATCACCAATATTTTACTGCTCATAAGTTATCACTCCACCGGGACGTGCCGCGTGTCACAGCGCCGACCATCAAATCTGATCGTAGCCTATTTTTTTACAAGGCGCATTGGATATTCTATTCCCATGCGCTCACGGGTTCAGTTTAATTGCTATACATTATTGTTACTTTCTAAATTAATTTCGATTCACAAAACGACCTGACTGTGCAATGCAAAAAAAAAGAAAAAAAAAAGCAAATGAAACTTCACAAAACGTAAATGCTGGCATTTTGTTCAATTTCCAAAAATTGCAGCTGATATTACTACTTAATACCCAAGTTAACCGGGCACGTGACGTTTTGGTTAATCTGATAAGTTGACTGCCACATATATAACGCATGAAACGACATTTTAGACAAAACTTGACTACGTCTCGAGGAGTACGTCTATCCCCCGTAGGCGATACGGTGTGTGCAAGTCTGTTGCGTGCTGACTACGCAAAATCTAAGAGTGAAAGGATAGGTAGACGTAGTGTCTAACATTTAAACGAATCAATCCATTAACCAGTGGGCGCGCGAGACTGCCGTAGTTACGCTAAGTACAGTGCCGATTTTCAAAAGTCCGCCATTTTGTCAATTTAAGTCCCATCCGGAAAATTCTTGGTCATTGCACTGCGAAAGGGTTCAGAGAAGCGTATACAAAATTTGAAAGGAATCCATCTATCAATGCGGCCTGTAGGCGCATGAGACTGCCGTATATACTCTAAGTTCAGTGCCGATTTTCAAAAGTCCGCCAGTTTGTCAATTTTTTTCCGATTCGGAAAATTCCTGGTCACTGCACTGCGGAAGGGTCCAGAGAAGCGGTGTACAAAACTTGAAATGAATCCATCCATTAATGTGGCCTGTAGGCGCGTGAGACTGAAGCGTGACTGACGGACAGACTGATAGACCGAAAAGTTCAAAACTATATCCCTCCGTTCCACGGGGGACAATAATAAAGAAGTTAATCCCTTTTCCATCGTAGTGTATACAAGTGCCCACTGCTGACTGCACAGAAAATTATAATACCCTGTAAAACTTAATGCATTCCCATGTAAAGAATTAATAAATTTGATGTTCTCTAAAAGCGCACATAGCTGCGTTAATAGATGAATGTCACCGGAATAAGCAAATGTGGGACTGACGAAGGCTCCGTTTTTGCTTTGCGCAACGAAGCCTTATGTGTCCACACAATTGACGAAACAACACCAAGACGTATCCGGGAGGCATAGGAATCTGACCGGGCGGAAGTATCCGGGAGGCGGAAGTATCTGACGGGAGGAAGTATCCGGGAGGCAGAAGTATCTGATAGGGGGAGAGGTGTAGCTTCTGTGCTATACGGCTACCTAAGGCACGAATGTGTGTATTTGTGTTATAATAGCGATAGATCGTGTGGCTGGTGTGCTTTGTATTGGAATCGAGCGCGTGTGGAAGGCCAATAAACTCAGCACTGCGCGATTCATTTACAGGCCTTCCACGTGTGTCCGAATCCAATACAAAGCACCCAGCCCCATGATCCCTCCCTCACAGGCCTTCCACGCGTGTCCGAATCCAATACAAAGCACCCAGCCCCATGATCTATCCCTCACAAGCCTTCCACGTGTGTCCTAATCCAATACAAAGCACCCAACCCCCTCACCTGTTCTTACACGTACTGTGTTACCTTCCACCCCGTATGGTTTATTATTTAAAACCTATTTCGAAGGCCCAAGCTTCCCGCTCACCTCCAACCTTGTACGTAATTCCGCTCTCCGTTTCCGTATACGTTATAATTTCTTCCTGGCTGTCCGTAGACAAAACCACGTGTTCTTTTTTCTTCTTGTGTTTTCTTTTGCCTAAAATAACCACCACAGAAATCTATCAATCACGTGACTTGTTACTGATGGATACCAAGTGTAAAAATCCGACTCACTGTCGAGAAAAATGACAAAACATTGCATCATCAAAATGATGACGCCAATTTAAATAATTACAAGCCTGCAGGGACCTTTCGCCGTTTTCTTATAACCACGATTTTAACCAGTTTTTAACTGAAATACAGTTTCGAACCTGTCGGCGTGTTGGGCCGTTGTGTGTCGCACAGACTCATCTTGCCGCTGGAGACCGACACGGAATCCGAATCCATGGTGTCCATCGAGCTGTCGTTGCTCAGATCCGGACCGAGCGCTGCCATGGCAACCGAGCGCGCATTCTCTTTGTTATCGCTCATGGCTCTCTCACTCTAGGGTGTCCGGTACGCTGTGTCACTCAAGCATTTCTTCCCTGTCTGAAATTAAAAGAAACCTCGCATTCCATCGTAATAATTGTTGTCAGCCAGAAAAGGGATTTTCTTGTTGTTAAAATGGAGAACTCGCTTTGTGAACAAACCACTATTGGGGTTTCATTGACTAGGGTCTCCTATTATTTTGGCTCACTTATAAACTTATCCGCCTAAATCTTTTGAGAACTGTTTTGGTTAATATCTTTGTACCCTTTTTAGAGAGGGGGGGGGGGGGGGGGGCGAAATTCAGGCACACATCCTGATGGGAAAAAAGAAGAAATAAAATCTGTTTCTGTGTTTGACATTCCAAACTCAGCTAGGGTCAATCGTCACACCTTCTGGTGTTTATCCACAGTGCAGTCTCGAGGGGACACCGTTGTTATAGTGCTTCCAATTCAACGTCAAGTAATGAAATTAGAAAATCATTAAAATTTTATACTATTTAGACCACTTTCTGGACCATCCTATAGCAATAGCTCCTGGACCAGGATGCACCAAAGCCAAACCTTCTCTTGTACAATATCCTAAAGAACGCGATCATTAGCACTTGTCATTTGATACGAGATTTCTCTGTAAAAATAACTAAAAAAACGATAATAAATGTACACACACTTTATTTCTTTCTCTCCTGTATAAACTAAAGTCATGTTTTTGAAACCATGTTACTAGTCAGGCAGTGGCGGTTTAGAAGTGGGTAAGCAGAAATATCAATCCCAAAATTGCACTTTCTTGGTTAAATACTAATCTTATTTTACATAGCAGGAAAATACACACAACTACATTCTTTCAGCATTCCAAGAATCACAAGCATTGCACTCTGCGCAGGAATTTAGGACAAAGAAATTCATTAAATTCAGTTACATATTATTTAACTCGTTTCGCTGTTTACCAGGTATGCTTTCAGTTTTCCGTTGAGCAAGTGAAGAACGACACCGAGCACTATCAATAAATCGCATTTTTCAACCGTTTATTGCAATTAATGCCAGCAATTGTCATTGTTGCATTGTTATTGGCTGACTGTTCACAGAAATATGTGAGAAACACGAACAAACACACCTAGAAATCAAACACCCGAGCATGCCAGTGTCACATCGCCACTCATTAAGAAAACTTATAAACAAACCTGTCAACCCCGTGATCGCACTTAAAAAATCTCAGAAAACGTTAGCGTCTCGCCTGAAAAGAACAAAAATGACAAACAAATAACGATACACAAATAACGCAATTGAATTCAATACGAAACATAAAAACATGATTTTTCCGAAGCTTGCAATCGAAAACTATAAACACGCAGAAAATTTGCTGAAAATTACAAGTGGTGACAAAATCCACCAGTCAAACAGAAGATCCGGTAAAATCCCCATTTGTGGGAAGATGGTCCGATGCCTTTGCATTGGATTCTTATTTCTTCTGGTTTTTATCATGAATGTAAGTTACTGTTATCTTCCCATGTGCTTGTGCATTTCTTCCTTCAAGGTAATTCACTGACGTAGCAAAATTTCGTAATAATAATCACCTATTGAGATCCCCTTTAGGCTTAACTTTAGCGTTCTCAGATAGGGACAGTAGTTGGCATCAAAGTGGTTGACAGTCATATGGAATACACACTGACATTCACTAAGGCATCTAAGAGGTGCTACGGATAATAAACGTAGCACTATGGAGTCACTGGCGTCTGAGGTATGTCGTAACTAGTAAGATTCGAGGGAAGCTGGTGGTTAGGACGATCCTGCTAATGTATCGATTCGTCCGCGCTTCCATCCTCTATCGATGTGGTATCGATTCCAAGTATGTGGAATTGATTCTACACGACCTTTCTAATAACAGACTTTTTCACAAAAAACTCCCAAGGCTGAGTGAACTCTTGCACTTTGCCCAACACGTGCTTCAATCAAATGTCAGTCGTTCTTTTATTTGACTGCAATCCTCGATCACGAGAACGAGGGAAGTAAAAATTTCGCTAACAGGCTGAATATTGTCTGTTTGGCATTTTTGTAGAACAGCTTGTTGAAAGTTTTGACAAGAATGTCCAAAGATATTCTGACCAAGCAGGAAAATAAAAATAGCAATAGTGACAAGTAAGTATTTGTGAAACACAAGCAGGCCCCAACCGCCTCCAAATTCATAGGGGTATAAAGCGACGACGGACGGACACCCCAAACCTATAGGCCCCAATCCAATGGTTGGGGCCTAAAAATCCCTTCTTAAGTTCCATTATTAGGCTAATTCTTGGCGGGTCGCAAAACCAGAGATGCTCCACTTGAAGACTTACAGGAGGTCTCATGGATTTAGACTTTTGAAAATCTAGCTGTGAAAAATTTGTTGAAATTTCCCCATTCCCGCTCTCAGAAAAAGAGGATTTACACTGTACCTGTCCTACCCTTCTAATTTAAACAAATTTTCGTTGAATCATGATTGCATATTTCAAGCTTTTTTAAATGCTTCCACCAAAAGGGGGCATAAAGTATATCCTGTCGATTTAAAACAGCACTGAATGAACAATGGTAATATTTTATATTCGTATTCAGGATTCGACTGATCATCGCTGGAGACTTCCAATTAATCGATTCCAAAACTCGGGCCGATTCCAAACACTAGCGGAAACAAGATAAAACTGAATGTCAGAGGCATTGAACGCCTCCAAACAACGTCTAAAAATAAATTACCCGAATGTTTTATATTTATAAGTAGGCGAGTCTTTCCGAAAGATCCTAGACTAGCAAGATGTTTTTTTTTTTGTTTTGACCAAGGAAACCTAGGCAAAAACACACACAGAAAAGTGAATCACAGACAAGACTGCGGGCTGATTAAATCTACCTATCTATAGTGGGTTTCATGGCCGTGCCTCGAATGAGTGCGTGCAGATTTTTGGTAATACGTCCAAAAGGTAGTATGAATTATAAACACAACCGCTGATGCCAGTCACACCTAAATTACGTCAGAATGAAGTAAGCAGCATAAAATTAATTTGTAGTCGAAACGACAGCCCAATCGTTAAGATCCCAATTGGACTATTCGTGTATTCGGATCTGTAATAGCAAAATTGTGAATAAGCCAAATCACTCTTTGGCTGTTTCGAATAAAATGCGTAAGAATTTTGAATTTTGAAACCGGGTAAAAATGAAAGAAAGGATAGAAAAATATAGAAGAGATATCGCAAAATGAGCTCATACTCGGAACATGAAAGAAATTGTAAGTTGAAACTATTTGTTAAAATTTTAATAAATTTTTAAAATACCATACAGGTTGTTAAAAACCCGATTGCTCTTTGGTGCAAGAGAAATTTGACATTCAGGCGAAATCTCTCTACCATTTCTTTCATTATTTTATTCGAAATGCAGAATTTTTGTCCATTTTTATTGGGAACGCCCAAAGTGTGATTTTGCTTATATATTTCTGACAAAAAGGAATGTTGTTGAGTTCTGCCAAGGCTTTTGCTATTATTTCTGTGTATCTTTACCCCGTCCGCATTCGCCCGAAAGCCGAAAATTTTCGACAAATGTCTTAAGTGCGAATCCGCTTAGTGGCTATTTTTATATGGTAGTTTTCCACGTGAAAACCTGTGTGAAAGGTTGCATCCTTATGGGTGTTCGAAATGAATGAAAGGATCAAACATCAATAATCTAACAGAGTATATATATGGCATTCGAAAGAGGGAAAGTGAACTAAATACCGATAAGCCAATTCGCGCTTTCGGGTCTTTCCGGTGTAGGTGTTGTTTCGACTGCATTTTTTGGGCGAAATTATAAAGAAATGATGAGAGAAAACATCAAAAATCTAATTTTCTTTCAACATGTACACTTTCAAATTTATAAAGCCATCATATGATATTTTAAAACTATGTTATATATTATTCAGTCGCTTTAATAACTAGTCCCAGTGGACCCTTTCTGTCTTCCTAGGTCAGAAAGGGTCACAGTTCCTGTAATAGGAATGACTATTGATCTCAATTTTCGGGGCTCTAGATCTTTCGGCGCACGTTCCAGGACCCCGAGTTTCGGAGTAGCATACCTTTTCTTAAAAGGCACACTGAAAAGTATCCTGGAGCACTGTTTTCGACCTCGGCCAAACTACCAAAGTGGAGTAAAGAGTGGTTTTGCAACTGTAGATTCGTTGTTGTGGGCGATAATGTGAGATTTTATATTCTGATCTGAAGAAAACATCTCTTTTTCTCATCACAAAATTGTTATTTGACCATAAAAATTGTGCGCCATAACTTATAATTGGGTTATTTATGTGATGCACCCTTTCTAAAATAACGCCGTTAGCCCCAGTCGTGCGCCGAGATTTGAAAATTGACAGCAATGACAAGTTATGTTGTAGGAACTATGACTCTTGCTGGGAAGCACGAGTCATCTAGGACTATTTAATAACCAACATGTGAATTCCATGTTTCTGGCAAAATGGAATTTTGATTTTTTTGCCGTTTTTCCTCTCATTTCTTTACATCCTCACCCAACTGAATTCAGCTGAAACGCAAAAACTTTTCGGCAAAAGTCAAAGTGCGAAATGGATTATATTTGCATAAGAAAAAAGCATCGGAAACAAAAGACTGGGCGATAATACAGAGTTCATCTTAACATACGTAAGTAAACTAAGCACACTATCATACTTTTTTAGTTTACATACGACAGTGATTTACTTTTAAGTAAAGGCACCCATGATCCAGTTAAATATTGCATTTATACTGTAGATGGGCGTTTTCATTCAGCATCTTGCTAACTGCTTTTAAAAGCATCCCCTCTGCTGGATTTATTATCGTTTCGAATGAGCTGGGGTTAATTAAGTGCGTTTTCAAAACTACATAGTCGCAGTCGTTCAATTTGCTGTTTTTATTTGTTTTTTTTTTTTTGTTTTTTTTTTTTTTGTTTTTTTTTTTTTGGTTTTGTTTTTTCTTCGCTATTGTTTTAATTTTTATCGTGCCAGGGAATTTTATGAACGTATATTTCCAATACTTTATTTAAATCTAAATTAGAATACTATGCTTGTACAGATTTTTGTGCTAAATATCTTATTCAAAGCTTATCAGAGTGTAATTTTTCAGAAATGTGTAATGCTTTATTTGATCCTGCCAGGTAGCATTGGTTCTACTTATTTTCACTTATATATCCAACTTAATATGAAAAGGACGTTCCATTGGACCGTTACATTGGCCCTTCACAGATTCTGCTGTATATATTTTATGATGGACAAATTGTGAACATCAAATAAAATAAACAAATGTAATAACATAAGCACAAACATCACAAGCTTATAAGATCAATTTTAATTTTAATTTCTCTGTCGACGATATTTTTTTATCTGGAGAAAGAATTTTAAATTTGGAAAGCAAAATTTTTCATCTGTATATGGCATTATGGCTTTTACATTTAATGAATGCAGTCTTGTAGTAGATCCATATTTTAGTGTTCCGTGCCATTAATTTTAGGAAATGTTTTAGCTTTATTCAACTGTGAAGCTTTGTTGTTTATATTTTTTTATCTTATTCTTCTTATAGGTTATGAGTTAGCTGAAGAAAAAAAGAATGATGAAAACTGAATATGTACCATCGCCTGACAGAGAACCACTGTTAATTATGAACAGTTTGTGATTTCTCTTTTCTATTTTTTTTTTTTGGAAACGTAGGCTATTTAATATTTTTATAGAATTTGTAGAAAGTACCCAAGGTCTGCTGTTAAGATTCAAATTCTGTGTGCTCAAAAGCTTTTAATTATTGTCGAAAGAAGATATGGTGGTGTTAGATTTCTCTGGAGTTCTAAACTAAGTAATGTGTTTGGCATAAATTTTAACAATACTTGGGTCTATAGCCTACAAATCAAATCAGCTGGTGTGTCAAAAACCCTCATATTAAATGTCTCTTTACCATACGAATCTACAAAAAAAAGAAGACGATTATTTAAGTTGTCTTGGTCAAATTTGACGCTGTTACGCAATGCACCTTGTACTTATATATTAGTCGATTTTACTGCCAATCCATCCAAAACAAATAATTCTTACATGTCAAAATTTGGAGAAAATTTGCATGGCTTTGCTGAAGAAAGTGATTATGTAGTTTCAGATGTAAAAATTCTACCACAAAGTACATATTCATATATCAGCTATGCCTGGAACACCATCTCTTGACTTGACCATTGCATAACGATCAAATATAGTCATGGAAAAAATAAAGGAAATTACAGTCCTTTACTCATGGATATCATCTGATCCTAAACCAATTAAAATTGTAATTGATATTGAAACGGAGAAAATCTTATAAAAACACACACAAAAGTCAAATAGAGTTAAGTGACATAGAGTGTCTCTCGTTCATATACAAAAATCTACTGAATTAATCAGACAATTATGGAACAATGTCGACATTCTTACTTCACGTATTACATGTATTGATATAAATTGTAAATCTGATGAATGTAAACATATGATAGACAAATTTTATACTAGTACTATCAAGGCTATGACTGCAGCTTCTAGTATCTTACTATCAGACACTGAACCAAGGGATACGAACAGTAACACAAATTGTTGGCGGAATGAACATGTGAAAGATACCCATAAAACGGCTCGTGAAGCATATATTGCTTGGCGTGACGGTGGTAAACTAGGAGAGCGTATAATCGCTGATCATATGAGAAAAACTAGAAGTTACTTCAAACACTCCTTGCCTTTTTGTAAACAGAATAAGGACATTATTGGTTCCAATCTTCTTACACAGAAATTACTGTCCAAAATCCCAAAGAATTTTGGAATGAAATAAAAAAGCTTTCTTATAGAGCTGTAACATTCACGCATAACCTAAATGGAATAACAGAGAAAGAAATTATTGCTAAATTATGGGAAGACCACTATTGCTAAATCTTTAAAAGTGTTCCAGGGCGCAGTTTCAACATTAATAGGTATAGAATCAGTAAAAAAGATAATATGAAATACATAAATTGTAAGGATGTTATAGATGCTATTGATTCACTAAGTTCAGGAAAATCTCCTGATAGGTAAGGGATCTCCGTTGAACACCTCAAAATACTGATAGCACTTTATAATATCAATGTGTTTCAATGCTATGCTAACACAGGGATATTTACCTGATAAGTTGATGAGTTCTGTAATTACACCATTAATTAAAAATAGAAATGGTGATAGGTGTGATCTCTCGAACTATCGACCAATCACAATTGCTACTACTGTATCGAAAGTGTTTGAAAAATGTATTCTCAATATTATTAAAGACTTTCTTTCAACCACACCAAATCAGTTTGGTTTTCAAAAAAAAGCATAGTACAGAATTATGCAATTTGATATTCAAAGAAACTGGGTGTTCATATAAAACACAGGGTTCAAGTGTTTATGTATGCTGCTTAGATGCTAGCAAGGCATTTAATCGTGTTAATTACTATAAACTATTCAAAGCGCTAGGACAACGCCAGATTCTACAATTCATTCTACTTATCTTATACTATTGGTATTATAATCAAACAATGATTGTCAAACGGTGCGATGTGTTTTCAGGAAGTTTCAAAGTAAATAATAGAGTAAGACAGGGTGGAATTTTTTCACCCTTCTTATTTAATATTTATGTAAACTGCATCAGCGAAATCCAAACAAAAACAAAAACATGTATGTCTGGCAGTTATTTGATTATTCATTTGATTCAGGCCGATGATATTGTTTTCATAGCACCATCCCTAAAGGGATTACAAAGGCTGGTAAACCAATGTTACGACATGGGAAACAGCTCCATATTTTATTTAAAGAAAATAAAACAAAGTGTATGATATTCCTCACCAAAAAGTGAGTTTATGTACAATGCTATAACAATGAACGGCATTCCATTACAATATTGAAGTAAAATGACATATTTAGGGCATATCATAAATGAAACACTCGAAAACGACGAAGACATAAAAAGCAAATGAGAGCAATATACACTTATGGAAACATTCTTATATGGTACACGGGAAATGAAACTTACCTTTTTCAAAACTGACATATCGAACTTCGACACTTCCCAGATATGGTGTTGTTATAGCAAAAACGTAATGGAAAAATTAAAAGTTGCATACAATAATGCATTTCGCTTTTTATTCATATGAAATAACAGATGCAGTGTCAGTTCTGAGATAGTATTAAGTAGAATTAATACATGTAAAGCTGTCGTGCGTGTCTATGTAAGTACTGTACTAAAACGTATAATGAATTCCGATAATGTCATTTTACAAGCACTGTGTAATAGTGATATTGCTATTAAGTCTACTTTGTTTAAACACTGGAACGAAATATTATATGTGCTACCCAAACGAAACATGACACCAACTTGAGTATATGTATTGCACATGCTATATAGTTAATATTGCCATTGTTATACAATCATAGACTATTTGTCTTCAATATGTACCCAGTTTTTTATTGATATGTTTGCAACGTTGCCCTGTCTTTTGGTTTACATTTAATTTGAAAATGTACTCTTTAAACAAAATATGGACTACGAGTCCGAAATAAAATCTATCTATCTATCTATCTATCTATCTATCTATCTATCTATCTATCTATCTATCTATCTATCTATCTATCTATCTATCTATCTATCTATCTATCTATCTATCTATCTATCTATCTATCTATCTATCTATCTATCTATCTATCTATCTATCTATCTATCTATCTATCTATTTATCTATCTATCTATCTATCTATCTATCCATCCATCCATCCATCCATCCATCCATCCAGCCATCCATCCATCCATCCATCCATCCATCCATCCATCCATCCATCTATCTATCTATCTATCTATCTATCTATCTATCTATCTATCTATCTATCTATCTATCTATCTATCTATCTATCTATCCATCCATCCATCCATCCATCCAGCCATCCAGCCATCCAGCCATCCAGCCATCCATCCATCCATCCATCCATCCATCCATCCATCTATCTATCTATCTATCTATCTATCTATCTATCTATCTATCTATCTATCTATCTATCTATCTATCTATCTATCTATCGATCCATCCATCCATCCATCCATCCATCCATCCATCCATCCATCCATCCATCCATCCATCCATCCATCCATCCATCCATCCATCCATCCATCCATCCATCCATCCATCCATCCATCCATCCATCCATCCATCCATCAATCCATCCATCCATCCATCCATCCATCCATCCATCCATCCATCCATCCATCCATCCATCCATCCATCCATCCATCCATCCATCCATCCATCCATCCATCCATCCATCCATCCATCCATCCATCCATCTATCTATCTATCTATCTATCTATCTATCTATCTATCTATCTATCTATCTATCTATCTATCTATCTATCTATCTATCTATCTATCTATCTATCTATCTATCTATCTATCTATCTATCTATCTATCTATCTATCTATCTATCTATCTATCTATCTATCTATCTATCTTTTGATATATCAAGCATATTTCATGTCTGTTTGCATTATTTGCTTCCTTTGCTAAGATTTGACTGCAGATAAACTTTTAAATGCAATTGCAACTATTTACGCAAAAAAGAAATTATAAATACTACATATCAAGTGGTTGTTTTGTTTTTAGGTTATTCTAGAATAATAATATGTCCTCTTTCTCCAGGGTACACTATCTAACACTTTTAGTGTTTATGGAACTACCAGGATATTCTCTTTTTGCAGCCAACAATTTAGCGTTTTTTGGTATGCCTTTATGTTTTTTAAAAGGTGGAACAATTGGCATGTCCCCATCAAAAGGCATGTCTCAGCCAGAATGATAAGAAGCAGTTTCATGTCCTCCTAATGGAGAAAAACTAAAATCTGCAAACTTATAAGAACTCTGAGCTAAGAAGTAACACAAACTGCAGAAGTCAGGCGGATGGATTTGAATTACGATTAATAGAAAAAGCGATGTAGATGATGATTAATATACTTGTGAAGAAATTATCGTTGAAAAGTCTAAATATTCAATCCCAAACGTCAATGCTTAATGAAATGCCAGATAACAAAATATTAAAGCTACAGTGCTAACTGCCAATTTCTCAATGGGACCTTACACTATGTCGCTTTTGGGATATATAATGGAGGACAGAGATGTTTTATTCTCTTGAAATCGATCACACATATGAAAACAGACTTATCGTTTTGCTGCACATGCTACATTTTGCTGCATGTCTATATATAAACAGCATATGGCTAATCCCAATTATAGACTTTTCAAGATTAATACAACAAACCAGTCGTTATCAAGGTGTACGAAGGAATGTTGTATCTTGAGTGGTCAGTTAGCACTAAGTGTTTAACATGAATAAGAAAATATCGTATTGACAGCATTTAGCTTTGGTAAGGATCGTATAATTGTGCTTTCAATAATGCGAAACGAAATAATCACAGACTATTGATCACCAATATCATGGTTCCTAGCTAAAAACTGTTTCAACCATTGTGATATTGTAATTTTGTATGATGCAGGTCCAAACACTCACTGCGCTTTCATAGTAAACCACTTAAAAACAATTTATTCTGAAATGCATAACTTAAATACTGAATGTATAATTTTGAAACATTCTATATCATTCATCTGAGACGAAAGTTCAGTTGCAGGTATGGTCATTGAGATTTATAGAGGCAAAACTTGGAGGTATATTGGGGGCAAAGCATACATTACCGGTATCGGCCTTTCTGCAGCCTAAGGAATTCTCATCCTTAAATAGGTAGGAAATAACAATTCATTCAGTCCACCCGTAACAGTTGTAACTGGAGACAAAGAATCTTAAAACAGACACAGAATTTAGCTAAATGTAAAAATGTACACCACAAGAACATCAGATATATATTTTACTGATATAGATTTTTATGTAATAGTATTTATAATGCGTTTGATAAAATCCTATAATATGAGTTATACAACTTTAAATCGACACATCGAAAATGGCAGGAAAACAAATCACTTGTGAAAATCAAATTCCATGGAAGTAATGCATTTTTAAGAACGTGTTTTACGATAAAATCTATTGAATTCATATCGGAAGTTCTTAGCATCGAACACAAAGCAGCACATGCAATAACTTCGGCCAGTTATTGCGATGCCAAAAATTACCATAGCACTAATAATATCACTGTAGTTGGTCGCAGCTAAGAAACAAAAAGTACAGTGTATAAATATGCACTAAAATAAATACACAGTAAACACATGTGTGTAAAAGGAAATATGCCTGAATTGTTTTGTTGTAGCTGCAAATATTTTTTGTTTGTTTGCTCTTGGTAATTATTACTGATTAAAGAATCAGAACGGGTGACTAAAGTAACGTTGCTAATTCTAGATCACGGAAGCAGTACCAGGGTACCAAATTACCCAGTCCTAGGATAATCTGTATCTTGTCACCGCTTTGTAAATAGGAGTTGTAGCAGCATTATTTCATATAAGGCCTGACGCCCGCATAAGACACGACACACAAAGCGCTTCTCATATACGATGTACTAAGGGACATCAAAATTCGGTCAAGAAATGATTATGATTCCTTATTATATTTACCTTTCATTTATTTATGTATTTGTTTTCTGGTATTTGGTTTCCTTTTTGCTTAACTCAAAAAACTTACGTTATCCATGGTTCGGTTGGAGCAGCATATTTTCTCCAGATATCGGTGTCTCATAAATCACTCCCTGAATAGAAACAAAGAAACTCCCTCAGTGGAAAAGAAGTATTTTGGTTCTGGGCTGCAGTTATTTTCAGAGGGTGTGACACATAAGACAAAAACTGTTCAAAATTTATTTACAGATGACGGAAATCCATTGGGCTATCAGTGTAATTGTGATTTAGGATGAAACATAGAAGGTCGGCTGCTCAAATCAGGGAACTAATTGGAATACAAAGAAAACGATAAATAAAATTCAATAACTTTTGGTTTCTGCTTCTCACAGCTCCAATAAATGTCACGGGATACATGAAATCTTAAAAAATAGTATTTTAAGTGTTATATTTACCCCGAAAATGAAATATCATTTGGTTATTCTATGTGCCTGTAAATGCTAAGGGGATTTTTAGTTGTAAATTTAAACGGATCCGTTTTGAGTGATCTGAGAAATTTTCGCCGAGATATTTACCCCTCAACATTTGAAGTTCAACTGAAAGTGAGCGCCCTTTCATAGTTACATTTCAGCCTTTAATGCTTTTTTGTTTATTTTGCTTTTGTTACTCTGCATTGTTCGTTTATTTTGTTTTCTTTGGAATATGTTTCGGGTGATTTTGCATGACTGACCATCTTGTTTATTTTGTGTGATTAATTTTACTTTCCATAATAATTTTGTCAAAATTTGTCTACGTTTATTAATAGATATTAATAATATATGAGAGTAAGATAATAAATATAATTCCAATGCCAAATGGAAATACAAGAGTGCCTTATTGCATCTGATTTTCTAAAACAATGTCCACATTAAGATCAGATAGGAATGCATTTTATACAAGAACATGTCTGAACACAGACTAAAGATAAACGACAAAAGAATGAAAAGGATGGAAAGAATACAGATTCATTCTCAACAATGCAAGAAACCTGTAATAGAAATGCAAGAGCCTGGTTTTATACTGTGAATTCGCTATTATCATAAAATATTTATAGTTGCTTGGTTATGTTAATAATGGCATAGTTAATTATTAATTACGTTGCATATCAGACTTGTCATTCAAAGTATAAATTCAAATTTCTTGACATTATTAACACTGTGATGTATAATTTTTATTCTTTACAAAATAAATGAAAGCAACAGCAGTGAGCACTTAACAGAACATACTTTTTTCAGCATATTTACTATAAAAGGAAACCGTTCCTTTGTAGAATATTTTGTTGCCACTTTAGCAATTTTAAAGGTGCGGTCAGTTCCATGTGTCTCAAACAACTTAGGTGTGTTATACATGTAAAGCGCCGGGGTATAATCAAAATTCTATTCATGCGTGTTTTTGCTAGGTGTTTCTGCAACTTATTGAGGTGGTGCGAGTGTAAGCAATTAGCACAAATAGCTAACTTGTAATTGCAAAAATCGGACCCAATACTTCATTTTCACCTATTTGTCAACGCATTTGTCGTGCGCCTAGACATGTTTACAATTTGCTGCTTGTAATTAACACGCCTCTTTTTTGTCTTTAGCAGGGCGTATAGTAAAACATGTATAACAAAACTAAAGCGAAATACACTAGATAGCAAAGTCACCACTGGTCAGCTCTGGTGTAACGGCTGCTGTGCCCAAAGTGTCTAAAGTGAGCTGAGTTATATTTCTAACTCTTTCCGAATGGTCAAATTCTATTTTACTTAGACAAGATCAAAATCGTATATCTCTAATGGGTTTCGAGAGACAGAGGCAAACTGATCTTTGGCGTCGACCTTCAAGGTTAAGATACAAGTCATGAGGTTACTCCCTACTTATATGGCTTGAACACAAAACTGAACCTTTTCTTTACCATTTACATGGTAAATTATGTTTGACTTTGATCTTTGATGCTGAGGACAACAACGTCAGGAAGATCTACTTGTTGTCTGTTCCTGTACCAAAAAATCTTCTGCGACAAATAGTCTGGCAGAATATGTTTGGTAATCACTTTTAGGAAAATATCGGTTGTTCGAAATTTTACCCAGACTTTTTGAGGTTAAGATTACATGCTAAATGTAGCCAAAACGTTATCCTCTTTACGTGTACCAAATGTCATTTTAGCACGTTAAATAGTGTAGAAGGAGTTGTCTGGAAATTGATCCCCTGGGAAAAAGAAGAAAAACTAAGAAAACTTGTGGAATAAGTGGTGAAGTGTACCTTTGGGAAATAAAGCTTCCAAGTGTGAAAATAAGAGACAGTAGTACTAGAAGCGACATTGTGAAACGTTTGAGCATGTTGTAATGCACGATGTCTGGTCCCATCATACTGCAATTAGCAGGTTCATTAAATGAGTAATTACAGATAATGGGTGACATTTGCTATAATTTTTTTTGCGAAAACAAGCAGTTTCCCTCCCTGGCATGATCTCATGATCTTCATAATTGCGTTGACGATTCTTTAGACTGATGGTTTCACATACTGCATGCTTAAAATTTCTCTGACTTAATGGAAGCTTTGAACTTAGTAAACTGTTTTGTTTTTATGGGATGCACAAGAAATTTAAACGTGATTAAACGTATTGACCATGATAAATAGTTTCTGCCGCATCTACAGTTTTATCCCAAAATTTAAAAACTTTCTAATTTTTTACCTCAGAATGTTCTTCTTGTAGCAAAGTGGGAAATGGTTCCATTAAAGTGCGTGAAAAAGTGTTTCTGAAGTCTGTTTATTCACATGAATAAGTAAAAACTGACTCTCTTCCGAGAAAATCGTTTGTCAATATTGAATTAAATGTTGTCGCTCGTTTCTGCTTATCATCGACTACAACTGATTGTGATTGTCACACAATCCTCCCAATTAATGCAGTAGTCAACAAGGCAGTGTGAACAGTAAGATAAACTCGAAAGGCCCAAAACGAGAAAATTTAAAAAACAAAAACTACTTGCTTCGCTCAACCACAATGCAACTCAGGCCCCGTGTTCCATTTTATATTTCCATTTATACAAATTACACTCTAAAAATGCTATTATTCACGCCCTAGTTTTGACCGGAAATGTCTCTTTTTCGTTGAAATACAGATAATTTTAGTTATTTAAAAGTATTGGCATTTGTGGTGATTACAAGGCATGAGCAATCTCTTTATTCTGACTCATTATAATACAGGAATCATATCTGCGGAACAGTCTATTTTCACTGTTGTGGGATTAAAAACATTTTTCTGGTTGTTTGCGGAATAAACATTGATCACATATTAAAATAAACATACCTTATAAATAGTATACAGTATGTATGACTGCTTTTTACGACTGACGATTCATTTCCTGCTGTTATTGATAGCAAACATTTATGAAATTATAGTAATAGTTAAACTTTTTTCTGCTCTCCCTTAATGGATAGCTTCGGTAGAATAAATATATGTTTAAAATGTGTGTTAAAAATGAAAATATAAATATTCCATCCATATTTTGTTGATGATATTATAAAATATTGCAATGTTCAAAGGTAAGGTGTAGTTTTTAGGATAGGCTCTTTTAAGGAACGTTAGTCAAATACTAAATTTCAAAGGACCACGACCATGCATTAAGCTTTAAGAATACAATATATTTTATATGTAAACAGACATATGGCATAAATAACATGATGGCTATTTAAAAATTTCAAATTGTATGGTATGGTGATAACACAATAGTATTCGCAAACTCTTGAAGTAAGGCATTTTTCTGTAAGTATGGAAGCAAAGAACCAAAGCGTTTGTTTCAGTAAAATGCTCTGACAATGTTTTAATGTATTTTGTTGTCTAGTTACCAAAAAAGACAAGATAACGACTAGCCCTCACCTAAAAAGGAAGCAAAACGGGTTTAGACCAGGAAGACGTAACACAAGTGAGATCATAGTACTGGGCAGAACAAAAAAGGGAGTCAAAGACAAGAACTTGCAAGCCATTATTTTGTTTATCGATTTCAAAAGGTATTTGACACTATTTACTGAGAAAAACTGATAAAAATAGAGCATATGGTACGCCAGAACACTGGTCAAAGCAATAAAAATGGTGTATACAGGAACAGAGGTTAGAGTTGTATTACCAGGCGGAGAAACAGAACTCTTCGCAATCCTTGCTGATGTTTTACAATGAGATCCTCTCTACTTGTACATCATAGCTCTTGACTATACAATGCGCAAGGCACTGAACAGTAACGAAGAAAAACTGAGTTTCACAGCCAGAAGTCTGAGTGGAAGAGTAGCACCCCCGTCCGGAAGTTTTGACAGGTGTAGACAACGCTGATGGTATCATCCTGATCAGTGAGCAATGTTCCTAGATATTAATCTGTGCCGTTCATGCATTGTGAAAAAGAATTCGTGACTGTAAGGCGGTTGTTGTATATTTTTATTAAATTTTATTGATTTAAAGCGTCACTTTCGACACCATATGCAATAAAAAATACAATGTAACAGTTAGTTTTTTTTTTACTATATCACAGTCAGATTTGTTAAACATAGTGAAAGACAGGGGGGTGCGTTTCTAAATTAAGAAATTACGGGAGAAGCTGTTGATCAAGGTGGTTAAGAGGATAAAACAAGTAATTGGAGTCTTGAGTTCCCCTATCCGTTTCAACCAAAAATAGACGTCGGATTGACGTCGGAACCTGGAATCCGACGTTGGTTCCATATCATATAGAACCAAAACCGGTCCATCAGTTCGACGTCAAAAACCGTCGGGTCACGACGTCATTCTGATGTCAAAATGTTTGCTTGGAGGTTGCTTTTTCGGTGGAGACTTTTCTTCCGGGATTTCTTTGGAAGTGCTTGAAGGAGCAACCCTTTGTCATTAATGCCTTGAAATTATCAAGCCCAAATTGTAGTGCAAATGTCTGTGCATTTTTTTAAATTAGGAATTCCTAAAGCCCTGCGTTATGACTTTAAAGTGAATACCGGTGTTCGGAATAGTTAGGTGTCCCGTTTATGTTTCTTTATTACAGAAATGAATGAAAAATAAAAAATAAAACGGATTAAAAAATCCATCCAGTATAGCGAGTTGTCCGGTTTATCTAGGATGTGTCAGCCGGAGGTTTAACTGTACTTTGCAAAAACGCGTGTTCACCGGGTAAGGCACAGTCAAGCATATGAAGACATATTGCGAGGCAGCAACGAAACAAAATGTTATATATTATTTGTGAATCTATTCGCCTGTTCGTTGTCTACTTAGGGAGCTGCAAAACGGAAAGAATTCATGTTAAATTACTATCGTCGACACTACTGATAATTAAAATCGCCGTTCTGTAGCAAGAGTTTTTAATGGTTAGGTTTTCGGCAAAAAACATTATGCCCAGCGAGGAAAAAATAGCAGATGCAGGTGTTCTAGACAGTCTGGTGGAAATGGGACATCTGCTAACTACAACCACATTTAAAAACATTAAAACCCCAACAAAGAAACGACGAGACAGTGATACTTGAGAGATTGTCGTATCGTCAGGTGTATGATTTTAAAACAATGCCCGTTTCACACGAACCAGGGAAGCCAATGCTTTCATTCAGATTCTGGTGTCGCAAATCTCACATTGAGAATCGCGCGTAAAAACAGCAAAAATAATTCCACAAACAACGAAAAAATATATGTGAGAACGACGCCAATGCAACACCAACCAGTTTTTTTTTAAATACTACGAGACGTCAAAACAACGTCGAAAAGCAGCAGTTTGATTCCCTCTTTAAACAACCAACCAACCAACCAACCAACCAACTGACGTCCAAAAATGCACCGACTTCTGTTTCAGACGTCATAGTAGTGGCGGTAGGCATGGGCATAGTGCTTACGGCAGTCATGGAATAATAGTGACGGTAGGCATGGGCATAGTAGTGGGGTAGGCATGGGTATAGTAGTGACGGTAGGTATGGGTACAGTAGACGGTAGGCATGGGCATAAAAGTGACGGTAGATATTACCACAGTAGACGGTAGGCTAGAATATAGTAGTGGCGATGCGCAAGGGCATATTAGTGGCTTTAGGCATAGACATAATATTGACGATGGCCATCGATATAGTAGTGACGGTAGGTATGTTCATAGGTGTGGCGATGGGTATGGGCATAGTTGTGATGGTAGCCATGGGCATTTTAGTGAAGGCAGGCATGGACATAGTAGTGACGTAGGCATGGGCATAGTAGACGGTAGGCATGGACATAGTAGACGGTAGGCATGGGCATAGTAGTCACAGTAGGCATGACCTAAGTAGTGTCGATGGGCATTGGCCTAGTAGTGACGATGGGCATGGGCATAGTAGTGACGATGGGCATTGGCATAGCAGTGACGGCATAGTAGTGACGGTAGGCATGTCTGTAGAAGTGACGATGGGCATGGGCATAGCAGTGACGGCAGGCATGGGCATTGTAGTGACGTTATGCATAGGCACAGCAGTAACCTTAGGCATTGGCATAGTAGTGACGATGGGCATGGGCATAGTAGTGACGATGGGCATGGGCGTAGTAGTGACGCTAGGCATGGGCATAGTAGTGACGATCGGCATTGGCATAGTAGTGACGGTAGGTATGGGTATAGTAGTGACGGTAAGCATGTCTGTAGTAGTGACGATGGGCATGGGCATAGTAGTGACGGTAGGCATGGGCATAGTAGTGACGCTAGGCATGGGCATAGTAGTGACGGTAGGCATGGGCATAGTAGTGACGCTAGGCATGGGCATAGTAGTGACGGTAGGCATGGGCTTAGCAGTGACGTCAGGCATGGGCATAGTAGTGACGCTAGGCATGGCATAGTAGTGACGGAAGGCATGGGCCTAGCAGTGACGTTAGGCATGGGCATAGTAGTGACGGTAGGCATGGGCATAGTAGTGACGTTAGGCATGGGCCATCTGCAGATGTCCTGTGACGCGCTCACACGACAAGTGACTGCCTTCACCCATTTCTGCACGTCAATCAAAGTGAAACATTTTTTTCACTTCTCCAATGGCAATGTTATACTCTATGTACCTATTTTCTTTCCATAATCAAAAGCCAAAAATAACTATTTTAAACTAAAAATAGAACACTGTCCTATCCAATAATATAATAGGTAACCCTTGATAAAACTCATGTATGTTTTCGTCGGGTCCGCCCTTAACCTTGGCAGTTAACCGTCCTTGGAAATAGCTCTGATTGAAACTGCTATTGCGTCACAAATTAGCCCTGTCGTTTACTTTTGCAATGTACGAGTAATTTTTTTCTTGATGATAAATGAATATGATGATGGAACGCATATGGTGATGGCTTTAGAAGCGAATGGCTAAAGGTTGGGGGTGTGTGGGGAGGGGGAAGAGTGGGGAGAGGGGGAAGGGGGAGGCACACTCATCTCAAAGTGAGGATTTATTTCAAATCGCAATTTGCCAACTATCATTAAGCAGCATTACGGTCGACTTCGACAAGTCGTCCCTATGGCGTCTTTATGACATGATCAAGGCACTGCCACGGCACCACTACATGCTGAGATGTGGGTGGGTAGATAAGGTAGATAAGGGTGGTCCAAATGGTATAGCACAGCCCTGCAGTATTTGATACGACGGGGCTTACCACATTTCAAGGAACATGGGAACACAACGTTGATCGACGGTAGTCCTTCTCGTGCAACAACGTTTGCGAGAATGTGCCATTCCATGTGCTACTTTGGGTGGAAAGAGCGAGAGACAGAGTGAGAGAGAGAGAAGTGGAGAGAAAGAGAGAGAGAGAGAGAGACAAAGTGAGAGAGTGAGAGAGGGGCTGAGGCAGAGAGAGAGAGAGAGAGAGAGAGAGAGAGAGAGAGAGAGAGAGAGAGAGAGAGAGAAAGAGGGACCGAGAGAGAGAGAGAGTGAGGCAGAGAGAGAGAGAGAAGACGAGAGGGAGAGTGAAAGAGTGAGAGACTGGGGGAAGAGAGAGTGAGAGAGAAAGAGAAAGAGAGAGAAAGAAAGAAAGAGAGAGAGAGAGAGAGAGAGAGAGAGAGAGAGAGACAGAGAGAGAGAGAGAGAGAGAGAGAGAGGACCACAAACGTAAAGAAATCCACAGAACTGAACAGGCATAAAAGTGCCCAAACCCTCCCCCCCACCCTCCCCGTCTTCCCATTCTGCAACCGCGCACCTGTTTTAGATGTGGGAGATGCGATCAGGATTAATCACCGAGTGAGTGCGCCCCGTTCTAGTGCACTGGGCACCTCAGTGAGTCTGTAAGGTGAGAGGGACCGAAAGCGTGGAAAGGAAAACAATGCCAGAGACAGGCAGCGGCGAGAAAATGAGCTCTCCCCGATAGCCGTCGTGTTCTTTTCTGCGGGATGAGCCATTTACAAGAGTCGTGTATCAAATGAGCAGAAGACCTGGTATAAAATCTAAGGTCCTACTTTTATGATGATCATAGAATTTTTTTAAATCAATGTTTTCAGGGCTAGGATCAGCTTGCCTCGAAAATTCTATAGTCTTGTCAAATGTATGAAATTAGATCAGATTTCTGAAGATTTTTTTTCTCTGGTGGTATTTAATGAATTAAATGATTGGTTTCGTAACAACTACGGGAAAAGTAAAACAATAAATAAGAAGAAAACAACAAAAAGAACTTCAGCTGTAATTGTACACAGCAATTCCATAAAGTAAAACAATGAAAATATTGCGTAAAACAATACACTGTGTTCTGCTGTTGAGTTTTTGTTTGGAAAAAGTATCATATGCAAATGAAAGAATTAAAATTCACACTAATGTGAAACACAGTAGAGGGAGAGCACTTCCGGGAAATACGTCATATCCGTCATGGCCACGACGTGACCAAGTGGCCGTTATAGAGGGTGACGTCATGCTCGGTGGATTAATGATGGTCCACGAACGGGACGAGGCTTTTACGTGTGGGAAAATCATGCCGCAAGGGGGACTACAAGCAACGGAGGCTATGTTATACACTCTGGATAAAATCAACGAAATGGGAATCATTCCAGGAGTGAGACTAGGAGCCCGGATCAAAGACGATTGCGACAGGGATGTATACGGATTAGAACAGTCTGTGGAGTTTATACGAGGTAAGGCTTCACTGTCAAATAATCATGTCCTTGAATATGTTTTTTTAGCTCACAAGGATCACGGCATATCGGTGTGATGGAAATCTTTAAAAAAAAATGATGAGGAAAATGAGGGTGCTTTTTGGGGGCTTGAAAGCTTGTCCTTTCACACGCGATGTGTCGCTGGAAGACTTGCCATAAAACACACGCTCTGACAGTTACAGGCAGAAGTGATCTGTCCTCTCACATGCGGGTAGAAGGAGAAATAAATAGTTTTATATAATGGCAGACTTGTGTGATACCAATCCGAAGGGATGGAAGTTTCACATTTCAATACATTCTAAGAGGAGACTGAATATTTTGTTACTGCTTTGCTGGTTTCTGAATTACAGAACGCATAATTAGCCGACAAACAACTCCGTTACGTCAAAGGAATTATAACCAAATATTTTACTGTAGAAACTTTTTTTTGTATTCAGTTCCAGGCAAACAGTTTTCATAAGCGCATTCTCATTTCTTATTTTATCATTGACTTTAAGATCCATGATTTTTCTGAGCCGAAAAACACGTCCATAAAATCCCCAGGAACATTTTTGTACTCTTGGGTAACGATGTGTTTCTGAAACTCAAGTGTTCCTGAAAAGTTAATTGTTCGTAAGGCTGAATAGTTCCTCGGAAGTGAATTGTTCCTGGGACTGAAGTGTTCCTAGGAAGTGAATTGTTCCTGGGACTGAAGTTTGACTAGGTCTGAAGTATATTCGTGGCTCAAGTCTTCCTTGGTATTTTTTACGGAAACCATCCCGCACTTTTTATACACGGAAAACCATCCCTCACTTTTCTTACACTCTTTTCTATTTATCTTTTTTCATAGAAACCGCAAGGCGATCATGAAGCTGTTAGGAAACACCTCACAGCATTTAACGTGTCAACACAACTAACTCAGACATCCACTCAGCTTCTCTATGGCTTGTTTTCATCTAAAAAGCACCCTAACAAGTTGACAGTTTTGTTAACTGGTGCTTTCTTTCACCTAACCGCCAACATTTGAACAATTCTCTTACTTGAAAAACAGGACTCGATAAAACTGCAGTTGTAAACATGACCCCACAAGTTGCAACCAAACAGACAATCAGGTTTATTATTTTTTTAATACTGTCAATAGTTTTGTGCTGTGTTCTTCTTTTAGAAAAGCGGAACAATTAACGTAACCGAAGCAATGGTTCATTTGCAAATGTCTTTTGCAAAAAAAAAAAAAAAAATGAAAGGCGCCCTCAAGTTTGCAATTAAAGTTTCGTCTTGGGAAGTCCCTTGTCGCAGAAACAACCCATGGAATTTTTGCGTGCTTTATATAAAAAGATCTGCTTTCAATAAATGAAATTCTTGGCACAAATTGCATTCCTTTCCAAGGAGGATTTTCTTTGGACAGCAAAAGGATATGGTTTTTTTTTTGGTTTTTTTTTGCAGCAAAAGTAAAATTTTTCTAAGATGTATTAATTTTTCCATCAAGCTTTTTCTTAGGTTGAAATCACCTTATCCTACCCAAAAAATCAGACTTCAGATAGTAAAAGAGGTGGCTGACAAATCCTTTTCGTTCAGATCTGCCCTGCCTCAAGCCACCAATAACAAGAGATACATACTTTTTTATTTTCTAATCTTGTTCTATCCCGCTTTGACGCGTGTTGGTATTAGGGAGAAAATATGCTGCCATCTTCCGCTCTATCCCAAAATGGTTTCAACAGCGTTAAAAATATTGTCTTTTTGGATACAAAGCAGTTTTTATTTACATATTAGTAACACCAAGTAAAACATTAGGCACTGCACAGGCATCAACAAATAAAAAAAAAAAAAAAAAAGAAAAGAAAAAGGAAACAAAAAAGAAAAAAAAAACAACAAATAACAAACAAACGTCTTTTAGAATGGCGATGAAGGCAATGTATAATCGTGAAATCGTCGAGACGTCAGGAGGACATCGTTGTATCGGTATCTGGAGATGCAGACGCCTAGAAAGATTGTTGTTACAATTTAATTGGTTGTAAATTGGTTTGTATGTTTGTGCATGCAATGTTTTCTTAATATTTTGCAACACTTTTCTTGTCGATCCAAATTTATTCCAGCAAAAATGCGATTTATGGCACGTCTGGTCCCATTATACCACCAGACTTTTTGTTTGTAATACACATGGTGGCGCCATCTATTTGACGTCGTCGATTACGTCATGTACTGCTATTTTGTTGGATAAACCTGAAAGTGTTGCTGAATGAGACCAGGACTGCGGGGCTCTTCCATCTCAGCGCTGTGAGACGGCTAAAGTTTGTGATGGCTGAGTTTGTGATGGCTAAGATTTAACCCCCCCCCCTCCCCAAAGCACGTGTAGATTCTATCCTCCCCTCCCCACCCCCTCCCCCACCCACACACACACAAATGAATGCTTATTGAATTCATTATTCATTATACGATGTAAATGTACGTATTTTATAAATTTCTTTGTCAGTAATAATATTTTTCGAAACAATTTTGAACTACTTTTTAAAGCTTGTAAGGCTGCTTTCGATATTTAATTTTTGTTTATGTATTATTGGTATTTTTCGATGTTAAACCAATGTGAATTACTGCAGTTCCTGCGAGGCCTGTCCCCAAAATGCTGCTCAATACTTGCTGATTCACATAGAGGAAGAAGACAATGCTTCCTCGTGTTGAGTTAAAGTTAAGCTTATGTTTCAAATGATTTTGTTGCATATAATTTTTAATTATATTTTGAAAACGTTATCCGCGAAGTATTGTTATTAACGGGACCCATTTCAAAGTCACCGTAAATTCAGCGCATTTGTATTCAAGAAAAAGTTTCTAGCACTGCGTAATCGATTCATGTCTTCCCATCACGCGTAAATGATTCAATTGACTTATCTTCGGCAAGGCCTGTTTGTCCCTTGCGAATGTTACCCCCCTCCTCCCCCTTATTTAGGCTACATTTGCCATAATTACCCTTGGGTATGCACATCCTAAATTTTCCGTGCGTAATCCCGAGCTGACCGACTTATCGCTTCATCTGTAAACACAGGACAGGAATACAGTTCTCTAGTTTATATTCCTTCCAAAGAAAATGTTTTTTATCTCCTGTTTTTTTCTTTTGCGCATATTTACTGTAGAATTTGTACAGATAGAAAACAAACAGAATATAACTGCATACAGTATATACAGATCGGGTACTTTTGCAATTTTAGCTGCGCATATAATTCAATTACAGATTAAGCTTGTTATTGAAATGTATTACAATAAGCTTTGCTTTGTTTACAGAAAACATATACTGTATTGAATACCAAATTGTTTGGAACAGGAACAAAAAAAAAAAAAAGATAAGTAAAAACCCTTGGTAATTCTTAACAAAAACAGGCTTATTCTTGAAGAAAGCCAATTGAATTGATACAAGTGCCGGCGGTAAATTGTTTGGAAAGTTATTGTCTGAGCAACCGTAATATGAAAGCCTGCTGTGTCTCCAGTAATCAATGTCATAGTTTGGAATTCAATTTACGAACATCCAATTAAAAAAAAAAGATCATATTTTGAACTTCTTGTTGAATTTCAAAAGGATGGAAAAGAATTTATATTTTGAAGTTCTTTTCTTGAACATAAAACAGAATTGATTCTTCATACATAAACTCACATTTTGTACAAGTTGTAAACAAAAGAAGACTGCTTCTTCCCTTGAAGTTCTTATTTAACTTCAAAATATGATTCTTTAAATTTTAATTTTTAGCTATATAGTGAACATCCTTTGTCTCAGTTCAAAATGAGAAACTATAGCTCTTTTCTGTTGAAGTTCAAACTATATTTTTTGTTGTTGAAATTTTTGCTTTGCGTCTATGAACTTCGCATATGGAACTTCATATTCATCTTCATATTATTTTTTAACTCACAAAAACAAGTTCACAGTATAATTATTTCCTTTTTCTCATAAGTTCAAAATATTATTTTTTTTTTTTTTTGTAAATGAAATTCATACCATGCTTCGTAATCTATTCGTTGAAGACACCAGCGGGCTTTCGTAAATCGTGCAGTCACACACTCAGTCTCATTGGCTCTTTTAAAGGTGAAAATTGAAACTGCGTAATTGTTGAGACTTACAACGGAGAGTCTATTCCTTACAGGAGTAAATAATAAAGCTATGTGCTGTCATATACTGAAAAAAAATCGTCTGTCCTTTCACATTTATTTTCAAGTTCAAGTTTTTTTAGCATTTTGAACAGTGTGTCATCACAAACATGAAACGTTATTACATTCTGCTGGTCGGTCAAATGCAAGAATAGTTTGTCGTGTTGACAGTGTTCAAGTCCCGGGGGGGGGGGGGGCACTCACCTACAAACTGATTACCGTACGTGTCCATGGCTTTTTAAAGCGACTTCTAAATGCGGAGTGCTGAGTTTCACGTTCTTTTTTTAATCGAACGCAGAGTGCATTTCCGAAAGAACCACCCCGCCCCCCACCCCCAAGCGTTTTGTGGCAAAAGCGGAGTACTAAAAGAAAATTACATCTCCTTTTTTAACGAAACTGGCTAGCCTTAAAATTACCCGCCTTTTTTTAGACACGCATGTATGATGCCAAGTGCCCCCCCCCCCACCCCCACCTCCAACCCCAGAGGTTCTAGTTCGCTGTGTGCGGAAATCAAGAAGTTAACAATTCTGAAAAGAAAAACACTTTGGAACTTGAGTTAATTTCTTGAACTGTATAGGCCTACTCGTATCTTCATTTTTAAACACCACGAGGCCTCCGGTTGCCTCGGGAGGCCTCGGGATGCCTCGGGATGCCTCGGGATCACCTTGCATATGGGACCACCCGTGAGAAAGGACCACTTTTCGACAAATTTGATTCTATAATAAACGAATCTCAAAAATAGGATAGCTTCGGATCAAAGACCTGGTTCGGCGTAGTCCCATGACCAGTCATATTTTGCAGGATCAATGTTACCGCAGAACTGAGATGAACCTATTTTACAATATCTTAAAATATTTTAGAATGCTTTAGAATGTTTTTGAGTCATTGCCGAGTGTTTTATCTGACTTTCATATCAGCGTACAAGATCCAAAACAGCCAAAGCATATTGTCTGATCTAATCAGGCGACTAATAACACAACGGTTCAGCTCCAGGAAAAATGGGCCGCTTGCTACACTCTATTCTCGGTCTAATTTACCTGACTTGCCTAATTTTCTTCTAACAATAGAAGCTGGAAGTCTTGATTGGCAGCTGTTAACTGAGTGAGAACAATCTCCACTCATGTTCATATTTCACCGAGGGTGGTCATGGCTAAGACTATTTCGTTATGAGAATGAGCAGTGAGTGATGTGGGGGTGATGGGGGAGGGGGTAGGAGGGGAGGGGGAGAGGGAGGCAGTTATGGAAGGGGAGAATGGAAAGGGGGGTGGGCGAGGGTTGAAAGAACTGTCATCTACTCGTCGAGTCGTGCAAATGCTATGAAATTGCGACCCGGTTTCAGCTGCCTTTCATCTGGCAGTGCTTATGCGTGACTCATTCACTTAAATTATTTGTATAAAAACCGAAAACGTTTCCTTGTAATTGGAAGTCACATTCAGTCATATTCAGTCATATTCAGTCAGTTTTCAAAGAACCGTAATCCTAGATTTGTGACGGTTCAGTGACATTGGTGCATTTTTCGCACGGGGGAAAGAAAGGGGAGGACGGGGGGAGGGGGAGGGCACTCACGACCAAGCTGGTTGCCATGCGTGTGCATGACTAAAACCATGTCCCCTGAATGCGAAGTACCAATTTGAAACTGCAACTGCAACCATAGATTGGAAAGAGACAGACACTAATGCACAATATATGGACTGCTGGACGACCGGTGCAGCTTCGAAAGAATTGCCCCGCCCCCTCTCCCCAACTTGTATGGAAAATACTGAGTGCTGGATGAAAGTGCCCCCCCCATGCCCCCCCTCCTCGAGCTCCCAGTTTTTTTCTTCATTATCAATTCATACACAGCTGTTTTCTCCACATTCGGAAGCAGATTTATAGAAAGTTTTGATAACTGAAACCAAATAATCAAATATATCTCTAGCTCCTGTCTTTTCCCGTGTGCAACAACAATGTATTATCAACCCGTTCGAACCCTGTGTCCACTTCCGGAATATATTGTGTTGAAGAAATACGACACTTTACTCCAAGATAAGTTCTTAATCCATTTAATTGAGTTGGTAAATCCCCGCTATGTCACATGCCTAATTTCCTCCACAATTCATTCCGGATTTCCGGCGAGCCACAGAGCTGATCCCCCACCCCCACCCCCACCTTTGGAATAGTTTTTTAAAACTTAGCTTTAATCACATTATAAAATATTCAAAAATTAGCAGATATTAACTTATTTTAACGCAAAAGAATTATTTACCATCCAGTTTGAGCTCGGGTCAACACTGAAAAATTTGTTCACTTGGGAATCGACAAATCATATTACAGCATTTACCTAAGTCATATTACAGGATTTACCTAAGTCATGCAAGTTAGTCACTTAGTTAGTTCTTGAAAAAAGTCAGAATTCAGTCAATTAGTCAGCTCCTGGAAGACTAACACAGTCACTCTCACTTTCATGTTTTGTTGCAAATATATCGTCCAGTTAGTAACAAAACAAAACGTCTGTCTAAGGAAATTTTAATTCTGTTTCTTATTGCATCAAACTACAACATAAAGCAGATGACGCTGTTTGTAATGTGATTACTTAATAAACAAACAAGCTTCAGAATCGACGACACATTTAGGAGCTCCGTCACCATAAAAGCCGTGGTTATTTTCCTGTTAATAACTTAATACTGTGCCTGGAAGAACGACTTAGAAACCCGCCGTTCCCACAAGATATCAAATAACCTCCCTTCCCCATTCATTTGAGGACAACAAGGAGCTTTAGAATCCAAAAATGGCTTTCTCTCGGTTATTACACAGAGGATACAATGCACTAGAGCTCCTTTCATTGTCCTTGTTTTCTGAAAATTGACAAAAAAAAACACAATAAACCTAGAATTCTTATAAAAAAATCTCTAGGGCTTGGCTGAATCAAAATAAGCACCCCTTCTGTTTCTGAAATGAAAAGATGTTAAGGATATGTAATGACCTAATATTTTGTTATTATTAAATAAAATGCAGTAGCAAAATAATAATAAAAAATACATCACTGAAGGAAGCAACTTATGAACTGTCAAAGTCCCAACAAAGAGTGCATTTAAAGCAAGATTGTCACAATTATTTCCACCTGCGGCTTCTAGCAGTTCGCTGTAAGGTCTGTTACAGCTACAGCAAGTCTGGATTCTAGAGTTACAGAGGGAAACAGCATAGAATTTTGCACCGAGTTTCTCTCAAAAGCATGTAATCCCGGTCAGTGGCCTAACCGTGGTTATTATTGTTAACAATGAGCAGTTTGCAAAGAAAAGAAATGCGTTGCATGCCACATGGAGTTTGCCTGTTAATTCACCTGAGCTGTCAGAATTGCTACAATAACAATGGTTCGAGATATGCCGATTAAGCGACAGGGTCTGATCATAAATAACGCCTAGAAGCAAAAAAAAAAGCAGAACAAAACAACAACAACAACAACAACAACAATAACAACAACAACAACAACAACCGGGGTGTGGCTTTGGTGACGACAGCGATATCGCCGCTACTGGTGTCCTTCTACGGCGCTGGGTCCGCACAGTGGGGGTAGTATCACAGCCTTCATGTTTCAGCATAGATCGTTTTAGGGTTATTGTCATAAACATCACACTTTTAAAGACAGTTGTTAAAATTAGGCCGGCTCGTGTATTAACGATAGCAATAAACGATTCAACCTGAGTTTATCTGATGCCAAAATTTTATTTTTGGAAAACATTTTATAATATTTTTTCTTGGGTGGCGACTGTCCAGGTGGCTGTTATCCGGGTGGCACTTGTCCGCCTGGGCCACATGTCCAGGTGTCAATTGTCCGGGTGTCAGTTGTCCAGGTGACAGTTTTCCGGGTGGCAGATAAATTTGCTTCATTATTACGATACAACCTCTTGAAACAAAACGTAGACATTTTTTGTTTCAATTTTTTCCCTGCACGGAAAAAAGTACACACGTAATGCACGAATTACCTTCGTAATATTTGACTAATACCTGCTCAACCAGCGACTGACATTGAGCAGGTAAGTTTCTGGTCATGATTTTTAAACTGTGGTTACTTTAAACAGCACAAAATCTTCGCCAAAAGATAGCTCTTTCAAAACAATATTTAAACTTAAAACGCTCAGAGCGAAAGGAGATTGAGTGTCAGAACATTGAAAAAAATACACCCTTTTAAGGTATAATTGAATTTCAAGTAAAATTTAGAGGTTTTTATTTGAATTATAAGCTATATATTTTCGTCTAAAACTCGGAGAACTCATATAAAAAGGGGGATGCTAATTTAAACTCACCTCCCTCCCCACACGCAAGACTGGGGACTTAAAATATTACTTGAGATACTGTCTTTTTTGGATGCGGGATAGAATTTTTTTTAAAAATCTGATTAAATTGATTTATTGTAATATATAAGAAGACGAGTTGGAGGGTTTTTGTAAGCAGATTAGCGGGTGGTGCTGTCACTTAGCAATTTCATTAACTGTTTTTGTTCGAATCTTTGGTGTACTTGGTTCTTGGTGACGCTTTCGTCTGTGAAACAAAATCTTTTGGTGCGACACCTGAGTGGGATTTAATAAGCCCCCCACCCCATTTTCGGTCTAAGAAAACAGCAAACTCTGCAGGATTTAGATTAAGGAAACGCACGCTAGTTTACTACGGAAATGATAAAAAAGGACCCCCCCAATAGGGCTTCATTGAAGTTATCCGATTTCTGAGGTCGTCCCACTGAGGCTCTGTGAGTAGGCGTGTATGTGAGGTGGCGTCATCTCGAGGGTTGGTTGAAGTTCTTATCTACCCGATTAACCCTAAATATATAACACGAAGTAGTTTTGAACTCTAAGAAAAACTGACCCGGTTGCGTGACAGTGCATTTGTTGATATGTCTGTGAAAATATCCACTAGAATTCTCCTGCATTTTTTAAATCTCTTAACGTTTTCGAGCAGGTTTTGTGATGTACAGTAAAACCTCATTCTGAAATACCGGACAACTGCCAATACCGGACAAGAATTCTCAGTCCCGTTTTTTCCCCATTGGTTTACATGACCCCTGAAATACCGGACACCTGTATATACCGGACAAAATCCGCCAGTCCACCCGTTGTCCGGTGTAGGCAGGTTTTACTGTATGTGATAAACATTTCGGCATGTTTAAAACTGTTTCACTTAATCATATAGAAGTTCATTTCAGTGAATAAGAATTGGTAATCAATTGGTTTAATTAATCAATTAAACGTTGATACTGGGTTAGGTATTTGTGATATAGCGTAAAGATTAATATCACAAGTAACAACATGAATAATAATAGGTAAGAACATGAGTTATAATAGGTAACAACCTGAGTAATAATTGGCAACAACATGAGTATTAATAGGACATAACATGAATAATAATAGGTAATAACATGGGTAGTAATAGTCAACAACATGAATAACGTTAAATAACAACGTAAGTAACAGTAAGTCAGAATAAGAGCAATAATAGGTAACAACGTGAGTAATAATAGGTAACAACATGAGTAATGATAGGTAACAACATGAGTAATGATAGGTAACAACATGAGTAATGATAGGTAACAACATGAGTAATTATAGGTAACAGCATGAGTAATGATAGGTAACAGCATGAGTAATGATAGGTAACAACATGAGTAATAATAGGTAACAACATGAGTAATGATAAGACAAAGCTAAATGACAATAGGTGAGCAGATGAGTAACAATAACAGCGGAGAGATGATAAGTAACAAAAGAGTAACACAAAGTAACAAAAGAATAGCACAGAGTAACAATAAGGACTAACATAAGCAACAATAAAATAAATAACACCAAATGACTGCTTTGAGTGTGACCAGTTTAACTGCGAGTATTTGTGTGATATTTTCAAAAAGACAAAAAAATATCACAATAGATATTTGTCTCTTACGTTAAGACTTTGCAGCAAAAACTTTGAAATAAGAAGACTTTGAAGCTTTGGAATTAAATGGCATCAACATTTTCTTGTGGTTTTCGTCAAGTAAAGAAAAAAATCTATAGCAAGTCTTGAACAAAGCCATGAAAAGCAAATGAACAATTGTCGTGTATCATTAATAACAACTGTTGTCAAATTACTGTGCTCTCTTCCAAGCAAAGAGCAATCAACCGGCAGCGCAAATAATACCTCCAGCAGGGCTTGCTGCCGTTTTAACGCTATAACAAGCCTCTTCCAAACAAAACCCACGTAACACGAGCAAATTAAGCTTGACGTTTTAATACATAAAATGGATAGATAGAAGTCTGCCTCTTGTTCTGAGTAAAGCAGACTAGTTTTTCTTCATTATTTCTATTGCATTTTGTTCGGTGAAGGAAGTAGAATGCCTCATTGATAGGAACTTGTAGCTTCTGGAGTGTAATAAAAAAGAACCTATGGAAAGTGGATTAGACTTGGACCGTCCCTTCCCGTTCGGTGTATAAAAAACTATAACGATTAATATGAAAACGTTAAAAACACACCGTGCAGATTATACTGAATGCATTGTGTTAACTCCAGTTGTTCTCTTTGCTTGTATATAAGTGCATAATTAGTATGAAATAGAAAAAAATTACTCCAGAAGAATAAATATGAATAGAATATTTCAGTTTCATGACCTAAGAAAAAATGTGAGTTATGTTATGTTGAATGTAGTACCTTCATACTTATCAAACAGTAATTTCATTTAAAAGACATTTTCCTTTAGTAACGTAATAATTTATTTGAGTTTGCTAAAATTATCAACACTAATAATCCTTAAGAAAAACATTATTTTTTGTCATTTTTTGATGACTCAATTTGTTTCCGGTAAAGACTAAAGGCCCACAGTATCGTCTAACTCGTAATCATGGGCATGTTTTGTCAGTATGGTAGGTGATGGCCATTAACATTTATAATATATATGAGGTTCAAACATTTACTTGTGCATGACAATTCTCTCATGCTGTATGTTCATAAAAATTGTGTGAAGTGAAACATTAAACGGTAGCCATTTGCGGTGCTAAAAATTGTATTGACTTATAGGCGTTCATCACGCACACTCACACAAACTGTATACAGCTTCTACAATGTGTAGCAGTTATATACGCTCACACAAACTGTAAACATCTGTTATACTGTGTTGCAATCTCTGATTATATACGCTCACACAAACTGTAAACATCAGTTATACTGTGTTGCAATCTCTGATTATATACGCTCACACAAACTGTAAACATCTGTTATACTGTGTTGCAATCTCTGGTTATATACGCTCACACAAACTGTAAACATCTGTTATACTGTGTTGCAATCTCTGGTTATATACGTTCACACAAACTGTAAACATCTGTTATACTGTGTTGCAATCTCTGGTTATACACGCTCACACAAACTGTAAACATCTGTTATACTGTGTTGCAATCTCTGGTTATATACGTTCACACAAACTGTAAACATCTGTTATACTGTGTTGCAATCTCTGGTTATATACGTTCACACAAACTGTAAACATCTGTTATACTGTGTTGCAATCTCTGGTTATATACGTTCACACAAACTGTAAACATCTGTTATACTGTGTTGCAATCTCTGATTATATACGCTCACACAAACTGTAAACATCTGTTATACTGTGTTGCAATCTCTGGTTATATACGTTCACACAAACGATAAACATCTGTTGTACTGTGTTGCAATCTCTGGTTATATACGTTCACACAAACTGTAAACATCTGTTATACTGTGTTGCAATCTCTGGTTATATACGTTCACACAAACTGTAAACATCTGTTATACTGTGTTGCAATCTCTGATTATATACGCTCACACAAACTGTAAACATCTGTTATACTGTGTTGCAATCTCTGGTTATATACGTTCACACAAACGATAAACATCTGTTGTACTGTGTTGCAATCTCTGGTTATATACGTTCACAGAAACTGTAAACATCTGTTATACTGTGTTGCAATCTCTGGTTATATACGCTCACACAAACTGTAAACATCTGTTAAACTGTGTTGCAATCTCTGGTTATAAACGTTCACACAAACTGTAAACATCTGTTATACTGTGTTGCAATCGCTAGTTATATACGCTCACACAAACTGTAAACATCTGTTATACTGTGTTGCAATCTCTGGTTATATACGCTCACACAAACTGTAAACAGCTGTTATACTGTGTTGCAATCGCTCGTTATATACGCTCACACAAACTGTAAACATCTGTTATACTGTATTGCCATCACTCGTTATGTACGCTCACACATGTCTCTGATACTTACTGATATAGAACACCAGGCTACATGTGTCTGATACTCACTGTGATATAAAACACCAGGCTACACGTGTCTGATACTCACTGTGATATAAAACACCAGGCTACACGTGTTTGATACTGGCTATGATATAAAACACCAGGCTACACGTGTCTGATACTCACTGTGATATAAAACAGCAGGCAACACGTGTCTGATGCTCACTGTGATATAAAACACCAGGCTACACGTGTTTGATACTGGCTATGATATAAAACACCAGGCTACACATGTCTGATACTCACTGTGATATAAAACAGCAGGCTACACGTGTCTGATACTCACTGTGATATAAAACACCAGACTACACGTGTCTGATACTAACTATGATATAAAACAGCAAGCTACACGTGTCTGATACTGACTATGATATAAAACACCAAGCTACACGTGTCTGATATTGACTGTGATATATGACACCAGGCTACATATCTTTCACAAAAACTGTAAATAATTAAACACTTACTTTTATCATTGTGCATTTACCTCTCAGAAATCAACAAAAGACAAAAGTGGAATAAAAAAAAGAAATTTATGGCAAATCCAATTCAACTAACGGATACAAAAATTTGTGAAGCAGTGTATGAATAGGTGGCGTGTGATAACTGTAGTTATTCAGTGGCTTGGTAATTCAAGTTTCTTGTGATTATTTACCGCCGACAATATTCCCCTTTAATGACATGGAATGTTGCTATTCATTCTTCTGTATAATGCTTTCTTAAAGCCCATTACACTTGTTTGCTGTTGGACTTCAGTATATACATGCGTTAGACTGTTAGCATTGTTATTCGGGTATGTATACAGCGTAAGCATTCTTACGATTATAAACTTGACAACAACAGCAATTAACATCAAGGCATTTCTCGGCAAGTAAATACTATAAAAGGTTCTGAAAAAATGTAGCTGTCATGCAAAAGTGAACAGAACCTTCAAATATATATAACTACAGAGGATGCCGGTGAGAATATTGTTAAAAAAAGGTGTTTATGTACAGAAAAAAGACGAAATTATTTTTCAGCATTTTGTGATTCTTTACAACTCTGAATTCTTGGTTTTCTGGAAAGAAACACAGCACATTACCTACTCCCGTTTTGCGGCTTAACACATCAAAACGTTTTCTATTTTGCCGCGATGATCACAATTTTTTATTTAGAATGTAAGATAATACATTGAACCTTAATTAACACGCTCGAGGTTGTTTTTGTTCTGTCGTTATACCCTGTCTAAATGAGTTTTAGATGGTTAATTTAATAACTTTGAACGCTTCCAAATGACTATTCAAAAATTTTGTATGCGTTTATGTGTATGAGATCGTGTTATGTTATTTTGTGTTGAAAACTGTACAAGGTTGGATTAAAAGAACGGACTGTTCTTGCCATCCTGTGGCGTTGTCTGCTGGAGGTAGTATCTATACAAATGACCCCGGTCTCAAGCACCATTGAGTCTTTAGTGTAAACGCAAATACGGCTTGTTGTGTTGGCAAATAGTAATGATTATCGACTCTTACGAGAAGCAATCATTAGATAACTAAGCACAGTGGTCAGCCCAGGATGCCTTGTTTGTGTACATGGTGCTGCTGAGGGCGGAGGAATCTATGCTACCGTAGTCCACGCTAACAAAGGCATGCTTTACATGCATTTGGTACACAAACTGAGTTTCTTGAAGATACACATTCTGAGATTACTGTGTTATCAGATCAATAATCACGTTTCAATTCATATGTTAGAGTATGTAAAGTATCTACCTTACTTTATTTTCTTGATGCTTCTACTTTTTATCTAAGCGCAATAATGTTTAATGCCGCAAGCAACGAATTTTAATGAAAGCTAACTGGTTATCAAACTTGGGTATGTTCAGTCCCTGTAGTTTATTGAATTCGTACGAGTTGGCAAAATGTTTCCGTTTGATTCCTTTTTAACCTTGCCACTCGAACACTTTTGAGACAGTTAGGGTTAGAAACAAACTGTAGCATGTCTAGTTTGTTTACTTTCATTTTCTTGAGAAATTCATTAACATTTTATATGCAAAAAATGAACATTGAAATTTTGCCATTGAAGCCCACTATAAGGCAGGCGCATGCCTTGCATATAGCTCACAGTACAAACAAGCTATTGATCTCTCCACTACTGCCAAAAAGTTAGCAAGTATGTTCAATGCGCTGTATCTTTTCCGTTCGGCTGAACAGCAAAATATCTCCCATGTTTCTTGGATGCTCATCTCTACACTTCCTCGCTAAAGTGTCTATTTGTTCCAAGATCGTTAAGACATAACGTCAAATTAATGTTTATGAGGTTATTATAATTTATTCTTCCCAGTAAACATTTTACATTCATCAGCATGCCTGGCAAAAATCCGGGTGTGGCAAACATGGCGTCCATACCACCGGTAATATTATCACCAGCGAAATGAAAAACCTATAATTTTTTTACCACTGGGTCATTACTTCCTGATAATTAATTTTTTTCTTGCAGAAGGGGGAGGATTTCGCAGTCATTTTTTTTACATAAGTGATCCCTTTGGTTGAATTCAGATGGGTGGGGGGAGGGTTTGGTGGCAGGAGGGGGGAATGGCTCTGCCCATCAACTTCACAATGTCTACCGACCGATATCTGGAACGTGACATGAAAATATCGCAAAAATATTAATCACCTCACCATCTGGACAGTGACAGTCATAAAGAATAGTGATCATTGCTCCGTCAAAGTTCCCTTTGTGTCATTAGGTAACACAGCATATGCATAAAGTCAGTTTTCATGAATATATTTCAAAAGTAAGTGGTAGAAAGCTGGCGCACTTCTGAATATCCCAAACTTTATGTCTTAGATTTAGTTAATTTCCAAGCGACCAATTATTTGGACCAGGCTTAAATTTCCTGCGAGTGTTAGGACCACTGATTTTATGTTTTTTGTCCATTTTGACGTCTTTGAATTGTCTTTTTCCCGAAATATTTTCAACATTGGTTTAGAGACGCTAACTGAGCATCAGAAAAGTTGAGTTGTCGGCAAGGAATGTCAACGTCAAATTCAAAAAGCGTTTTTGCCGACGTATGTTCAAAGGATGTTAAAGATGCTGAATGGGCTTTGATCTCTGTAATCACATGTAACCACAACCAAATTACAACCACATTAATGCTGCGGAACTGTTTTTTGGTTGGCCAAATAAACGTCTATACATGATCTATACATCATTGCAAGACATTGATCTATGAAAGCAACCAACTAAAACCAAGTTACAACCAGATTCAATGCTGGAATTTGACTTAGTTCTGATGCAACGTTTTCTCGGCATCAGAATGTTTACTGAGTTATAACACGTCAAAAGTTGTGTTACGTACAGTTCTGGTGCAACTGGCAACTTGGCATTACTTTTAATAAAGAGCTTTACAGTATTTTGAATTTTAAAGTGTTCAGAATAGAATTTTTTGTGCCTCCGACTATAATTTTCGTTACTCGGTAGCAGAAAGAGTCTAATTATATTGTTCCTTTAAAAACAGAAATTAGGAAAAAGAAGAAATTTTGTTTGATTACGGTTATGTATAGAAATACTGTAATTATGTTGCTATTTTGAGTAAACGGAGAGTTAATAACTGTTTAATATGTTAAAACAGTTAAGTAAAATAAACGACCTGTTTCAAATACAACTAGTGAATACTGTGCAGTGCACCGATGACTGCAACTTCAAATGTTGAAGCTTATTGGCAAATTCCCACTTATAACCTTGGAATTCATGCAGGTGGATTAGAATATGTCTTGCGTCACGAAACTCACGACGTACCAATATCCAGAGATTATTAATATCGTACTGAGTCTTACGCACCAAAACCTAACTTTAAAGATGCAGTGTAAATTAAGTGGAAGAAAATCTAGTAGGGCCTAAAACTCAACACTGCAATTCAAGAAAGGAATAACTTTTCGGTTTGTGCTACTAATGATGACCGAGTTGAGTAATAAAGCACTATCTGTCAACGTTGGCGTCATGGGCGTGAAAACTAAATGATTTGCAATTGCTTATTAATTGCCGTATTGGTCTAAATTTCTTAACAACATGACGAAAAACATGATAGTAGTTCAATAAACCGAACAATGTCTTAGTGTTTGAATTTTTTTGCGTTGTATAACATTTGAGTGATATTTTTTGAAATATAACATACCCCGTGTGTGCCTTAAGTATATAAGCTTTTAGGACCTACCAAGGGTCGAATTGATTTCTCTTTATTAAGGTTTTGTCTAAATTAATGTAAGTATCAATGTGAAATTGGTGGTTTGATATCGATGAGAGCACCCCTGGTATGAAAGCGGAGATATCGCACAGCTTGTGGTTGACTAAGTGAGCGGAGATTTCCACAATGATCGATTGTCTGTCACATTGTTATGAATCGTTTGTTATTTTTTATGTCTAGATAACCTAGCATATTTTGCCAGCACTTAAAAGTGGTATTTATTAGTAAGATTTTTATTCAAAATGGCAAATATTACATATTTAATATTTTAAGTTAAAAAGGGTATTGTAATTAATCAGGGCTGTCCTTAGCCTTATAAATATGTAAGTTTTCGTCGCAGTAATAAAACCCACGCTTTAAGTATCATAGAGATGTCATATTTGAAAGATATGTCTCAAAATAAATTTTGATGTTTTTTTGTACATTTCATTTCCTACATGACATTCTACGTCACTCGTACATTATTTACGCGTAACGGGTCAAACATCAGTAGGGCATTCATTATAGCTATGAATACTTTCAAGCTATTTCCAAATTAGCAGCGGAAACTACAAACCTGAAACAACTTCCGAAAGCAACTTTGAAAATGGAAATTCAATTTCTTGTATGGCTGCCTTGTCACGTAAAGTTATTTTAAAGCTAATCAAAAGCTACCAGTAAAACACAAATTGAGACTATGTTTTGCTCTGAACTGGTTTTAAAGGAAAACAACAACGCTTTAGTTCAAGGTAAGAAAATAGTTGTTGTGGTCCAATAGGCAAATAAGTTGAGTTCAACATCTATAAAGTCTTGAATTAAGGTTTCTAGCATGCAAAGAATCAGTGGAAGATATTGGTGAAATTTTTCCCCAGTTTCACTTTTGGCTTTTCTTTAAATATGATGCACGTTTGTTCATGCATATTTTGTGTTTGTTTCTGAATTACAGGTTAGCTTGAAAAGTGTTCCAGAACATATGAACAATTCATTCATAGTTATTTGGCATTAAATATTTGCTGTAGCATACACTCGACAAATGAATTATGAGATGGTGATCATAACTCGATGATATTTTGTAAGATGTAGATAACTCCTGGTTGATGTACATAACTCGTGTTGTTATTTGATAACGCATGTGTGTAGCTTATGAGATCATGTTATGAGGTGACGTGATTATTTGATAACGTGTATGTGCAGATTTGCATCCCCGGATGGCTATGTGGCAATGCCTAAATGCTAAACTACTGATAATTTTTGGTAAGAACCTTTGTTCTATGAGCTTTTTCTTCTAAAGGCACCGTCAACTCCCGATTGAGAATCAAAAGAAAGGAAGTGTTCTTGCTTTAGTAATAATTTACTTGACGCAAATATTCCCAAATCGTTCTGTTCGGAAATGTTTTATAATTTGGGGTTTGACAGATCCATTTAAATATAAGTACATGCATCTTGCTAAGTGATATATGAAACATAAAATCTGATTGCAATATCCACTCCACAAATGTATCAATTAATATCCAATAATTTTAAAATTAGGTGAAATTTAGAAGCATTTAAGCATTACACTTGAACCTGAAAATGACTGGTTTGAAATGCACAATTATTTGTCAAAATTTTAGAAAACCAAAAAGAAAAACTATAAAAAGGGAGATATTTGTCACTCTGTTGATGTCTTATTATACATTTGTTCTTTCGTAACAAGATAATGCAATAATGTAGTTTAAACAAAAAAAGACATGTGTTAGCATTTACATATAATGCAAAATGTGAGTAATGTCATGAGCTTAAGATTTGCATGCTGCATGTTATGAAAAATCTTATTCCTTTTCTTGCTTCATGGTCAATACTAATACGATCCCTAACTAATCCTTGTTTATCGAAATGTTATCTCGTTCAACATTCCACGTGAATCATTGCAATGACATAATTTGTTCTGTTATTTACATAGCTCCCAAGTTAACAGGGATTGGGAGTTAAGTTTTGCGGGAAATAAAGAAGGCATACATTTAATAATACACTAATATACAGTTTGTGCATGTATACTATACGCTATAATTATTGAAGTGTTATAGAGTGACACTTTGTCCGGTAATCTTCGATAAATCGCAGTATTGGACAAATGTTCAGACTTATTTTTTTATTTTTCAATCTTTTCCATAATGAATAGGCACTTCATTATACCGGATACTGGATAACCAACCCTAACACAATGCACGCTTTAAATAAGATACTGGCATTTGTGTAAGTCGTTGTTTGTGTTTTTCTTGTGGGAGCAGCATGCATGCATCATACAATAATCCCATTGTTTAAGGTGTCGCCATTCGCGGCGCGTTTTCGTTACCACTAATGTAAGAACATTACATGAGGAGCTAGATGTAGCCGTTTATGATTGGCTTGTCAGAGATTATGGTCAAAACGTACCCAAGGCTTCGAGGCCTCTGCTGAGGAACCCCCCCCCCACAAAAAAAAATTGTAGAGCAAAGACTTTAAGGTGTCCAATGTGTAACAGAATGTTTCAAAAATTTTATCATTACAGTTCAGTCATTCTTGGCGAGTGAGCAAGCGTTGATCTTGATTAGTTTCAAAACTAGAGAGACAAGTACAACATTTTCTGATGAATACGAATCAAGGAAAGTGTTTGACATGGGTTGATTCAAATTGTTTTTCTACCAGCAACAACATTTTTAAACATTGTGAAATGTATAATTTCTGTGTGCAGCAAAAATTCTCTGAAATATTACCTAAAGTGTGGAAAGTGAAGGATCCTCGATGAATGAAACATCTTTCTGAACCGGAAAAATTAGCTCAGTATCGCCTGTGTCCAGTACATTGGTGGTGTGTGTATGTTGTCCCTTGTCTTTACCTTTAATATGAGCATAGCCAGGATACTCAATATTTTACACAGTCTCATTTGTAACACTTGTGTGTTTGTTTATGAAATAAAGTTTGACAACAATAATGTTCGTACAAATAGCGGTGTATAATAGACTGGAAACATCTAAATAAACATTGACGCAATTGTGTTGTCGCATTTTCTGTACCAGAAATACAAGAAATCTTATTCGTTGTCTTGAATTGCCAGGTCTTGGTATCATCCCTGGCTATATTACACAAAACTGATTAAGAATTGAAAAGAGAATTGTTTGTCCTCTAAGGCAGTGGGTTTAGCCGCCTGCGATATTAACAGGTTCCTGTTGAATAATATTTCAGTACACTCAACATTATGTGGTATTTGTAAAATGTTAATCTTTTAATATTGCATTTTAACTATATTTTATGGATGCAAAGATCACAAAACTTTTCTTTTAATGTATTATTGTTGCGTAAGACGTTGCTTTTTGTAATTATTATAATTTTCAGATCTTATTAGAGGCAGTCAAGTGGTAAATCAAATCCGGGACGTATTATAGATTAGCTTCTTCTGCATGTAAGCAACGGAAATGCTCTAGAACTAAGGTTACAATTATAAAAGAAGTCTTCAGGAAAGGCATTATAAACATATTGCCGGTATTGACTTGAGATGCCTTGATTAGAATTTTAGACTTACACAAATAACACACACACAATATACACACAATATATAAATATATATATATATATATATATATATATATATATATATATATATATATATATATATATATATATATATATATATATATATATATATATATATATATATATATATATATATAAGCAAGTTTAATCTTCACAAACATTAGCATTTGTAAGGAAATAACACACCACCCTTACGATTTTGAAAGGTAAATAACATGGTGTTATCGTTATTTATTGCACTCTCTCGTAAAACTGCAAATTAATGGAAAGAAATATTTTCAGATATGTTAAATGGTAATATAAGAAACATGATAGGTAGTCAGCTCGTATACAATGCAATTTGAATTGTAGTGGAGACTGAAGTATTTCTAAACGCAGCAGATAGGGCACTGCTAAGAAGCAGACGTGATAGACTTTGACATTGCAAAAATATCCTAACATTAATCACGTCTCTAGACAATAGACAACAAAAACTTCGATTACAAATGAGTTATCTAGACTCTTAAGCTTTTAGCCAAGGACCACTCCGTGTTGTAATGAAAGGATTTTGCAGTAAATTGGACTGCAAATCGCACGTGCGTATAGAATACATACTGTAAGGACAACGAAGTCGAGAAACTGTTAAAAATAGGTCCATGTTTCACATTTTTCTTTGACATTTTTCTTTTTTCTTTTCTTTTCTAAATCACATTAGTTTATAGTTATATCTGTCTAGAAATAAGATAATATTTAGCTAGCATTGGTATAAAACTTCGAAACTGACAATAGTCTGACAGTTGTGCCCTTTAGCCGTACAACGCAGATAATTCCTTACTTCTTGTTTATCTTATTGAAACAATTATTGCATCTTAAACATAACAACTTAAACAGTTTTGTATTTACGTTAGATTTGTCAACTAGGGCTTGTGTCTAAAAGACTGAATGGATTTCATGGTTCGCACTAGATTTATAGTGCAAATAACATGAATTTTTTGGGGACTTGCATTTATGTAAGATTGAATGTAATAACAGGAAATTGACAGGGCATGGCTCTATGCTTTGCGTCACAGCTACAGCACCCAGGCCCTGGCGTTGCATGGTAACACTGCCTAACTTTACTAATTAAGTCATTCTTTGAAGATTTTTTTAAAAACTTATACCTACATATCTATAAAAGGTAGTGAAAAATAAACCAGTTAACCCTTATTCTGTCTTACTAATGTTATAGAGATATTCTTTAACCATCTGTTAAACACACATCACGGCGTCTAATTAATGTTTTTGGGCGGTATTTTTAGACAGCGAAGGTGATACTGCTGTGTTTGCCAGATGTGATTAGTTCTGATTTATAGAGCTCCTAGTATTAAATTCGCAGGTGTTCATTGGAAACGAGACAAATGGGTAACTTTAAGCTTAACAGCAATGCTCACCTATAAGGCTTTAACTCATTGTCTATATACGCCGATTTTTCCCAAACGTATACTGTGCATAGGGGCGACAACAATGTTGTTACACATTATTGATATACACAACGTGTCCCATTGCGTAATTCGCACAGGCTCCTTCTCGTATTCAAAATCGTCGGTTCCCTTGTCTAATTAAATTGCCAAAACGGAACTGCAAATAAGATTTGAGCAGAGATTGTTAAAAACGTTTCCTTACTGAGCTTTGCGTCAAGCAGCAAGCTACAGAAGGCAAGCTGACCTAGTAAAATGTTCATAGCATTCAATGTCATGCAGACTCATTCATATGGGTAAGGTGACCTCTGACGGAGCAACTGCAACAGTTTCGTGTAAAAAGTTAATATCCCAAGAGTCAGTTTTCGATCCATTTTGTAGACTCATTACTTGTTTAAAGAATTAAAGTTTCTATGGTTTCATCTGCCAAATTCATTGTGTCTTGAAAATAAGCGAAGGTATAGAATAGTAAGTGTGGCCCTTAAAGAGCAATTTACAATGTTTTCAAAAAGCCGCGATTGGTTCATTTGTTCATGCGGTCCAATATTAACGTTGTGCAGACATCACTGTTTGATTGCGAACAAACTGCCACTTTTCACACGTATGTCCAACTTCTTTTGTCTCAAAGTTTATTAGACAACATTAAAAGAAAGAAGATTAGTGGCGACCAAGGTCATAAGCGTCAGGCTGATTTTAGAATTAATAAATGGATAGATATTTGGTAGGAAACCGTTGGACAGACATTTAAAAGCCGGTTCGTTGATAGAAAGAAAAGCACAGAATCTCGGTCATTTTCGCCACACCTATTCAGTAAGTTTATCAAAACTGATTCTCAAATGTGGGATAATTGCCGATCGAAAGACGTTAGTTAGATCTTTATTTGCAATGAGAATCTGGATGTTGATACAGCATCGGGTGACAATGTTTTTCCAAAGTTTTACAATGTCGCAAGAAAGCAAAGCTGTAAAAATGTATCACAGAAATCTTAAATCAATTACAATTACAAACATAACTTTGGGCGAGCTTAAATGGGCGAGCTATATACAAGTTAGAATTTTATAAATAGATAGTTTAAATTAACTTCTATTCTGTCAAAATATCAATGCTCTTACGCGATTGTTAAACACTTCTGGAATACGCTCTTTGTATGTGTGCATTTCTTGGAAGTGATCGTATTTTCTGTGTTAAACAAAGAACAAGTAAATTGATCGTATATCGGTAAAAGTAGATTGTTTTGTGTGTATGTGCAATTGCAGATGAATAGATTGGAGAGTCACAAATTAATAATATTTTTGGTGGGGATAAATGTGTTGCTAGCTTTTATTGCAAACTTGCAAGGGAACTGGTCTCCCTGTGTCATAGTAGTAGACTATTCCAAATAAATGGCAGTTTAAATCGTAGAATTTTTAAAAGATCTTGAATTTTAAATATATCAGCTTTTGTTGTATCGTCAGTCAGTATGGTTCCAGTTTTTAACCTAACCGCTACATTCTACAAGCACTGTAAGTTACATAGAAGTTCCTAAGATATTTCAAAATAGATTGAGTAGCTAAAACCTAATCGGTATGCAGTGAAAGCTTGTGGAAGATATTTGTAGTATTTGCCTAAAAGGCGCAAACTTGAATGGAATGTTTCTGCATCTTTATTGGTTTGTGGTTTTATTCATAAATTAAAAACGCCTAGATTCTTTTATATGGGTATGAATAATTTCTAATAATAGCTGAACGAGCTGAACAATATCTGAACTATGGTTAGATGCTAATCAGGATAACTTTCGTCAAGCTTTATTTTCATTCAATTTTAACCTATTCTGAGCAGATGCAGTGGAATGGCTAACTTCGTATGCAAATTGAATTGGATCAAATAAGTGATTTTCATTACAGTATGCCGTAAGATGATAGACAAAGTTACGTTTTAAAAGTTTACTCAGGAAGTGTAGAATTGAGATCACTGTTCGAGAAAGATATTTTTTTATTATTTTTATAAGAATGACAACCTCTTTAAGAGTAGGAAGAACTAGACTATGGAGAAGAGAGAAGAGAGGGGTTTCAAAGTAAAGGACAGGTTTTAGCTCATTTACTCACCATTTGAGTGACTCAGTTGGTATTGCGTGAAGCAAGTAGAAGTTTTAGGCCACCAAAGGCTTCAAGTTTTGATCTTCAATAACTGCTAAGATTACGATCATAGCTAACTCCACAAAATTCTGATCGACTTTTGTCAATTATTTCATGAAATGTACCATAATCTTTGGCAAGAAGTACAGTCTGGTATATTAGGGGATCTGCATATCTCTCTATAGATGCTATAGCATTGTTTTTCAATGCCCTCATTTTCACTTGAAATGTTCTGATAATGTGACTGACTGAAAGCATTACGCTGCACTGGAAGCTATTGTAAAGCACTACCTTCGCATGTGTGAGAGAATAGTATGTAGGTCGCATGGATAGCTTGATAAAACAGCACTTGAAACATTTGTTCTGAACTCTGTTACATTGGCGCCATCTTTCTAGGGACACAGTTCCGTTCAAGCGACTTGAAAGGCTTTTACAATTGAGTAATGACTCATGGAAAGCCGAACAGCGCTCGCCATAGTGTCAGCAGTTTTTATAAAAATCAAGTTAGTTTGATGTGTATTCTGACTGTTGTGTTGGTATAGATATATAATGTTTAAGCTCAAGTCAGTTGTTTCATAAAACCGTCAAATTGATGTTGAAATCACTCAGTAAGAGAATACGATCCGTGTTGACTATTATACTTCCTAATAGATCTGTAAAATGATTGGTAAAAATACTCAATGGCAAGTGAAATTGTAGATATATCCGAAACATGCTGTGGTGCTCGGTGTCGTTTGAAGATAAGCTCTCTACTTCTTCTGACATTATTCGGAAGAGGTATCATAGAAGATAAGGCAACTAGGCAACTCCACTTTATTTATTATAGGTTTGGGAAACCGTGTGAGAGTTGAAGCCATGTGGTGTTGTGAACCTATGGACTCAGTCGGTGTACCATATTCCCAAGCGTCTGTAATTCCTAAAACATCAGTGGGATTGTCAATCATTAAGACACATTCTATCAGCTTTATTTGGCACCGAATGCTGGTATTGCCCAATGCAAAAACGAGGAGTGCTGTAGAAGCCCAATGCAAGAATGAGGAATGCTATACAGTTCTTTTTATTGTCAGTAACAATTAGTGATACGTTGACAAGACGCTTTAAGGCTGATTTGGACTTATCTGGATCTAGATACTGTAACACAAGTATAATGTATATGCTGTATTGTCGTAGACAAGATGCGAATCTGGGATATAAACTTCCAATGGGACCCATGTGTTATCCCACTTTGATGTTCAGGTATACTCAGTCGTTTTAACTTTCATAAATAAACATGGAATATCATGTGAACATTCAGCCAAAGCATCATTTTGTAGTTGTCAAAGGTACACGAATGTTTATGTGTGCTGACATTACATGATCAAAATTTAAGTTTGATTATTCGATCCTTTATACACATTTTTCAATGTGCTTTCATAAACATGGGCGTGGTTGAGGTTAATTAGTGTACTTAACAAGCGTGACTTGTGTAATACTGTGTATTAATACTGTGTAATATTGTGTAATACTGTGTATTAACTGTTTGTTTTAGAAATTCCTTCTCAGTGTTTAGCGATATTGATGGGCTTCTAAATAATTATTTGGTTGATCCAGTGTTTCTGAACTATTAGAATATCAGGAAATTATAGCTGTACAGTGTGATACTTTACTCCACTTAAAAATTCAACATCGAGGTTCAAACCGAAGCCTTGCACAAAACCATATATTGATGGATGTTAACGTGAAAGGTGCAGTTAATATAATTCTCTACAAACTTTTTTACTGAAAAGCTTTAATTTTTGCAAACCGAATGGAAACATTAACTTTAAATGTAAAAAGGACAGAATAATTCTTATAAAGTTAATTTTGCAGCACTGCCAGGCAAGAAAAGCTTTCCTGTCATAAAACAGGGCTATAGACTCGTAAGAGCCGAATTAGAAACATCAAATGAACCAATCCATGGAGGTTTTTGGGGAGTTTTAAACTGATTTTTCGTATAATGCTTAAGGCTTGAGATGTGGTTGCAAACACAGCCGCTTACACGACCAAAGACTGTTGGGATATTTCAACACTGTCACATGAGAATTAGTCCACATCTACAACTTTTTTATATGTGACAATGTGTGAGCTCTCTAGCGGCTGGGCAAGGATTGAACACACAAAGAGTCGACACACCTGGGATGGCAATGACTGGTTTGGCATTAGTCTTGTCAGTGAAGATAACCATCAAGTCATCGGGACGAGTCCAGAAATTCTGCTATAGAGGAGTAAGAACTTGGAGTGGTGATTGTGGATAGGGAGAATAGATGATCCTAAAATGCTTAGGATATCTATGTTGATGCTGTTTAGATAGTGTTATAACGACGTTCGTTTTACCTTCATCTAACTTAAAATCATCGCAAATTCTATTTCAAAGTCATGTAAGAGTGGCTTCCTCCATGTGAGTTAATTGGTTTTAGGATATCTGTGTAACCTACGTGCTATATTTGCTCTTAGTTAATGCTAAATAAAAACAGCATGACTCAGTATGCCAGTGAAAAGAGAACTCGACTGAAGTGAGGGCATGTTCCTTTTTGGAGGCGGATGCTGGCAATTGTTTGGGGTGGGATGAAGGGGATAAGAGAGGGAGAGGTATCACCACTCAAGCAGCGGCACATTTTATCTCAGTCATCGGTACCCCTGGAGACACGACGGTCTTCTCTTTATGTCATACACCAGGATTTAAAATGCCACAGCAAATTTGGCAACAAATGGAGAAATGCGACAGTGTAACGAATCACTTCGTTGTCAAGTTACGGCTAAGTAATTCATTTCCCTCAGCTTTACAGTTTTTCATTACGGCACCGGACTGTGTTTTCCCCCGTTGGGTCTGTTGTGCCAGAAAACAGCGTAGCAGAAAACTCTATTCATAGCAAATGTTCAGTAATTGGATCTTATTTATTAGCCTAAAAGTCACCTACCAATTTAGTAAAACATGATGTTAATTTGAAAACATGTATGTTGACAAATTTCAACAGCTACGGTGATTTTGCCTGCTTCATATTACCAAATCAACGCATTTTTTACAGTCGGACATCTGACGTTTTATATATAATGATAAAATTACATGAGCGGATAGCATGTTCTAAAACACCCTCTCACTGTAATACGTAATCAATGGCAACACGAGCTCGAAAAGCGAACAGTACATAAGGCTAGCGTGCGTGCTTTTATTTTAATTTTATGAATTCATTTACAATTATAATCTATTATAAATTTAATATTTTTCGATGTTTGCCATTCACTTGTGCTCTTTTGATATTGATATTGAAGAGTGGAAAACGGTTAGAATGCCGCAGCAACTGTTCGGTTGTAACCTCACTTGTAAATCAAATAATATCTTTGTATGTCTTGAGTGCGGTGAAATATTGGATTTGTTGGGGAGAACATATTGCAGGCGGTATCAGTCTAGAATACGCTGAAATATTAGATATATTGGGAGGGAATAACTCCATGCACTATTTCAGGTTATTGTAGGGTATTGTAAGGTATATTTCATTGAATTATACAAGCCAACTAAATAAGAAGTAAAATAATAACATTAACTTGTTTGTTTTTCTAAACCATATGGGTTTTTTCTTACTCTAATCTGCTCCCAATCAGCACCTTGAAAAGTGAAAAACATTTAAATGCGTTCTAAAAAATCTCTAATGGTCAAAATAGACAACGTCATATGATGTACAATTACTTTAATTACGCACAGGGGACAATCAGCACGAATAATTTATTTTACGAAATACTTCATATACGTGTTTGTATTTACATAAAAGCAAACGATACGTCGAGTTAGTTGATGGTAGATTTACTGTTTTCTTACTGAACAAACAAGAGCTGGTGAATATTTATATCATATAAATGATCGAAATCGTATATAATAAGTTTACGTATGCAATATGATTGTGTGTAGAATAGCCCATCTCTAAGTAAATAGTGAAAATATATAACGGGTTCTTTAAAAATAAATTAAAGATATTTACAGTGCACTTTGAGATATATTTTATTGCTTGAAAGGTAACAGAGGAACATGACCTATTTGTAATTAAGCCTAACCCTATCTTCGGGACTAGAAGTACTTCTATTTTGTATCACAATTAATATGTGGCACGATTATATTGATATGGTTCAGTATTTCTGAGCAAGTTGGGATAAATTACGATCACATGTAAGCGATAGTTCCAAATGCTGGTTTACAATTACTGGTTTACATTTCAACATGCTTGGAATCTCTTTGCCGATGCCTTTAATTTATTAATACTTGTCAGAGCACTTATTTTAATAGAATATAATGTATGTATTGAACTTATGTGAAGTTTCTTTTGCAGTATTTTTCTAAACTGTGGTCGTTTGTTCTTGTCTTGCTGATTGTCTGAATCTACTGAACAAATCGAGAAGGAAAAGTGGCAATGGTAGACAAGTAGGAGTAACATCTCTAGTTCTATTTATATCATGTGTAGATATCATAAGTGCAGCGCTTAATACACAAAATGGTCGTACGGGAGGCGGAAATCTGCGTGAATCATTAGCTATCTGTAGACGATGTTATACATTTAGCCCCTACCCATAATGCACTTCAGAAATGAGAAGACATATACACTATGATGACATCATAAGGCAAAAGAGAGCTAATTACGTAAGAGGCAATATGAATGTTAATACACTCAAGTTCTGTGCTGGAGAAGTAGAAGTTTAATATGTATAAGTTTTGTACCTAACAAATATGGCGTTGCTGCAAGTTGTAATAACGTACAGGAGACTTTTTGAAAACCAGGCAGATTGTGTAGCGCATTTTTCTTGTGTTTTTATTCAACGTTGTGTCGAAGACGTTGATATATAGTCGCAACCAATCACAGCCGAACTACGCTATGGTCGGATCGACGTTGCAGCTTCACATCGGCGTTGGATCAAAGTCGGGACGTTTCTGTTTGTAACATGTCAAAATCTATCTTATGATGCCAGTAGGAGCAACTGCCATTGCCACATTACTAAGAAAAAATCTAAGAATTCTATATTTAAGTCTTCAAGGACGTTTTTGGTGTGATCTCAAGTGTTGTATTTGCTATTCTATAGCAAAAACGTCAAGTGTTCCTATGCTATTGTTTTCATTGTAATTTGTCCCTATCCACAGGTATGTGGTAACTATGGACGAGCAAAAATGTTTGCAATGTTTTTATAGAAACGAAGCGTAGATATAAAATCTGAGTACATTCAATATGCACGTAAATTATCAACTCCGAATAACATACTACTGCTGATAATTCGGAAACGGTCTTAATTGTACTTATTTCAAATAAGTGACAGCTAATGTCCAGGACATATTTCAAGGCAGAAACGCAGAGTAAAACTTGCCTCCAGACGAACCCGTATAACTATAGGCAGATTGTGCAGTGCATTTTTCTTGTCCTGTTATTCAACATTGTGTCGAAGACGTTGATTTAGAGTCGTTCAAATGCTGGGGGAATTCTCTCTTTTCAATGCTAAGACATATTCACTCCCTGCATTTGAACCTTCATTTCGGTTAAATAATAACAAATCCATTTTATGACGGGATTAAATGGTAACATCCTAGAATTGTGTATAGACTTAGTGGATGGGGCATTTTACAACATGTGCAAAAAATTGAGGGATAGAAAACAGGGCGGACATACCAGAGGACCGGTGAGAGAACCTTTGTAGATTTTTAGCACAAATAATCAAGCCATTTTATCATAACCTGAGTAATCCGGGCACCTTGCTAATCCGGACAAATTTTGTCAGTCTGAACGCTGTCCAGATTAACCACATTTTACTGTATTATAAAGGTCTTACCTGTTAAAAATCTCCAACCCTTTTCGGGATTTGACTGCGGAACATTAAACCAATGGCACATGGCCTGAGGCTAAGGTCTGTGAACTTTTTCACAAAATTATCACAAGTAATGTCAATTTTATTGATGTTCCAAGTCTCATATGAAAAATTTCACTTTCAAATACGGTGCGTCTGTAAATTGTAATCAAATCCAAAATGCCCTACAAAAGGCCGATCAAAAAGAGAGATTTTTTCCATTATGTTTTTGGCAAATGTTTAATATTTTGGGTTTTTTTTAATCGTTTCTGCAGGAAAATAGATGTTGAGGTCTTCAGATGGTACCCCAAACACCGATCCCATTTGTAGATTGGTAGAGGGTCACCCGTGAGTAGATGTGTGGATTGATGTATCAACAGATGCAACCGATGAGCAAAGACTGAATTACTGCTTATCCTCCACCGCCAACTCCGGTTCCCGCCATTAAATTACTGCTCACCCCAGTCGGTTCCCACCATCAAATTACTGCTCACCCACCCCACCCAACCTTCGGTTTCCACCACCAAATTACTGCTCACCCCCACCCCACTGCTGGTTCCCACCATCAAATTACTACTCATCCTCACCCCACTCTATCCCCGGTTCCCATATCATCAAATTACTGCTCATTCTCACCCCACCCCAACTCCGGCTACCGCCATCAAATTACTGCTCACCCTACCCGGTTCCCACCATCAAATTACTGCTCACCCACCCCACTGCTGGTTCCCACCATCAAATTACTGCTCATCCTCACCACACTCTATCCCCGGTTCCCATATCATCAAATTACTGCTCATTCCCACCCCACCCCAACTCCGGTTACCGTCCTCAAATTACTGCTCACCTCACCCGGTTCCTACCATCAAATTACTGCTCACCCACCCCACCCCACCTCCGGTTCCCACCATCAAATTACTGCTCACCTCCACCCCAACTCCGGTTCCCGCCATCAAATTACTGCTCACCCCACCCGATTCCCACCATCAAATTACTGCTCACCCACCCCACCCCACCTCCGCTTCCCACCATCAAATTACTGCTCATCCTCACCCCACCCTACCTCCGGTTCCCACCACCAAATTACTGCTCACCCCCACCCTACTCCTGGTTCCGACCATCAAATTACTGCTCATCCTCACCCCACCCTACCCCCGGTTCTCATATCATCAAATTACTACTCATCCCACCCCACCCCACCCGGTTCCCACCATCAAATTACTGGTCATCCCACCCCCCTCCCACCCCTGGTTCCCACCATCAAATTATTACTCACCCTCCATTCTTCCCCGGTTCCCATCAAATTAACCCATTTTAGAAGAGAGATGGGCTCATAGTCTATTTTTATCGACTGGGAGGCATTTTACATTCCATCTAAACAATATGACGTCATCATTCACGGGGTATAAGTACCGCATTGAATCGTCTTTATTCTGCATTATTTTCAATGTCAAGCACTCACGGCTCTTGTTGATTTTGCTCCATTTTACACAGTGCAATAGTCACTAATCTGCAAAAATCAACGGCTTAAAAGGGGACTTCAGCAAAACGTCATTTTCTTCCAATGTTTCCGTCATGTGTCTGGTATCAAACCGTGAACTGGACAAAAACCTAGGAATTTTCCTGAGTCGTGTTTCTCGAGTAGAGCGGTAAAGCCATCATCGGGGCCAACCAAGAAACAAACCAATCAACCAAAAAAAAAAAAAAAAAAAAAAAAAAAAAGAAACAAACAAACAAAAACTGTGTTTTTTATCAAATTTAAACAGGATCGCCATAAAGCGGTTTTTAATTCACGAAATGGTTTTAATTTCGAAGCGATCATATCGAAATGTTCCACTGCGTTGATCTTAAGCATTGTGAGACAGTATGTTTGGACATACAATGATGATTTTTGGTAAACAAACACTACTGAAGGCAAAGCGTGGTACTTATTCTCTTTCTTATCTACTTTTTGCGATGTCCTAGATTAATCTCACTCGTTGTTTCATTGTCTTTGGCTCTTGAACCTTCCTTAACCCCTGTCATATCAACCACAACAAAACCTGCCTCCGGACAGTCACTGATTCAAACAAAATTTTCATCTTATTTTTAATTTTAATTTTTTATGTTGGTTTTACTCAGGTTATGTTGAATAACCTGTAGAATTTGGAGAAGGCAATGGTGCAGTCTGTGATCGTTTTTCTCTCAAAGATCATGTCGGTGAGAATGTACCACAACAAACATAAACGTTTGTGCATAAATAAGTGCCTGGTTTTTGTTCAACGCACACACACACATACACACGCACAATCTGTGATTGGCCAAAATGATACGGTTAACATTCTAAGGTCGATTGATTTGAGGTTGTGATGTCGACCCGACAAAACCGCAACCAAAAACCGCAACTTTCTCCGATGTTTAATCAACGTCTTTAATGAAACGTTGGAGAGACTTCAGCAAATCGACACTGGATAAATGTCGAAAAATCGGCATTATTTAGGCATGAGACTCACAACTTAAAACAACTTTCATACATTATCGCTCAATGGTAAGGGTGGCCATGACAGGTCTCACCGCAATTAGATCAAAATAAGAACGTAAAAAATCAGAGCGCCAAGTGACCACATCACCTAGACGAGGACTCCAAATTACTGTTTTCCAGCGACTGTACAACGAGATATTTGCAACCTTTACGCAATGTTCATTTGAAGTCGGATAATCGACGTCTGTCCAACGTCGGAAGGTAGACGTTGTTTCGACTTATATAAACAACCAAAACCCAATTTAATGAAAGAATTGAACCCTTTCATTCATTTTTTAAAAACAGATTATATTAAGAAAAGATGTGATTAAGCTTTCGCCGTTTTTCTTATCAAATCTTCGTGCCGAATCAAATCTTCGTGCCGCAAATTTTGAGCTGTTATAGCACTCTATGGAACATATTACTAATCTCGGAAGCAACGCCGCCAGCCAACGTCCGACTTTCTATCGATAAAAATCAAAGTGTTGCAGATGTTTACCCTTTTCATATCTGTCATCCTGAAAATCCTTCCTTTGCACGGAAATGAGATGATCATCTTCCAATTGCCTGGATTTAGAAGGCCACTTTCTCACTTTTTACTTCGTCTTTTCAAGATTCATTGAATGCACTTATCAGATGCTAGCTGACAGCCTTGGGGTTTTTTTTTACCCTTCCGTCTTTTGTGCAGCCGTCCTCTGTGACGTAGTTACTCTAAAAAGAGCAACATTAATGAGAAAAGGCGGGGCAACTGTGTAGGGTTCGGCACCAAAATACGGACGTGTAACAGCTCAGGGACGAATTGTCAGAGGCGTTTGGAATACCGAGGATTTTTTGTTTGTTTTTGGAGGGGGTTGGGCGGGGGGGGGGTGGTGGTAGGCAGAACCCCGGGAACCACTTGGCAAGATATGTGTTACCATGACTGTCCAAAAAAAAAAACGGGGAGAAAATTGGGTAATTTCTAGGTCAGACAAGGTCCGCACGAAGTGCTAATTTCGTTTTAAGTAGGGTAATTTCCATTCCATACATCCTGTTTCCAGTAAAAGGGGAGTTCATTTGGAAAGGTACTACCAGTTTGGTTAAAAAGTACTCTTATGTGAAAGTTAGCACTCCCATTAAGGGGTCGTTTTAAAAGGTCATGGACATTCATGGTAACTAACTTCCATGTTAGTACCACCCCCATCCCCCCTCCCGCCCCCCCCCTCCCCATAGAGGCAGACATCAAGTGACGTTCGGTCTTAGTTCTATATTTAGTTTCAACCGCAATATCTTTTTAAACTCAGTTTGAGTCAGTAACCCGGCAACGTAGGGTTTGGAAGTGTCGAGTAATCAAAGAATAACGACTTGATTTCAACATATATATATATATATATATATATATATATATATATATATATATATATATATATATATATATATATATATATATATATATATATATATATATATATATATATGTGTGTGTGTGTGTGTGTGTATATATGTGTTTCAGGCAATTCGTGAACTGACTAGTCCCTAATTTCAAGCAATTCACAAACTGCCTGAAAATTTTAGTCAATTCATGAATTGCCTGAATGCAAAAATTGCGTGTAACATATATATATATAAAATTCCTTGATCGCGACACTGAAATTGTATCATAGGACGAATGCATATCCTTACTTAAGACACTGGTATAACAATAAATATTTTGAACGGAAAACTATATAACTTTCACCAGGAATATAAAGTAAATTGGATACATGGTCATATGGGAAAGGGACGTGTGGGGTGTGCGAGGGGTCACGCCGAGAGCGAGTAAAAGTTGTGCAAGCTTGAGCGTAAATATAAGGCCTTTTAACTGCCTTGAAGTAACTCACGTTTGCTGTTGTTCCCCTGAATAACCACATTGCATGAAAACGGTCTGCCTTCGAAAAGTTCATGAATAATCAATGACGTCATACAGCTTATCATCAGAACGCGGACAGAGATGCATTGCGCGCTGTCAAACTAACGAAGCCAATACTTAGAGGAAGAAAAACGCGTCTGACTCTTTGGGAAACTCTGTTATGCATTATAAGCTTTTTTTCCTGTAGACCCTAAAGGTTAAACAGATTTGCCGTTCTTAATTGTTTTACATCAAGGGTTAATCTTATGGTCCTCCTGCTTAACAATGACGTCAGGAAAATGACTGAAACTCTCACACTGGTGGTTTTATGTTGTGACAATAATAATAATAATAATAATAATAATAATAATAATAATAATAATAATAATAATAATAATAATAATAATAATAATAATAATAATAATAATAATAATAATAATAATAATAATAATAATAATAATAATAATGCATCTTTAAAATAAGGCAGAGATGTCTTCCGTGCGATGTTTTATGGATGTTGTACACACCATTCTAAATATTGCGCAGTACGATGCTACAGCAATCTACAGAGCGTTGTCCGGCAAGCCGTTAACTCCCAATGACTGCCCAGTCAGTTTCCGACGCTAAGACAGGTGTAAGAACGAGAGTTGCGCGAAACTTTGGCCTGTGCATTTTGGGTATACTGGAATCCCGCATCCGTGAATTGTTTGAGCTAAATTAGAACTGGATTATGGAGCGTGTATGTACGGATTACAGACCAAGATGCTGTGAAAACAAGGCACAGAACAATGGTACAGCTGACATGGTGTTAAGATCTCGCGACTTCTCGGCGCTGTCGAGAGAAAAACCTTCACGGCTTCCACCACAGTATCTGTATTATTGATGCGCCATGAGGTGCAAAAAGCCTGGAGCGGGTGTCGCAAAAGACCAGGGCGTTATTTAACGCATCTTAAGCCGTCATATCTTTTAAAAGAAAAGGGATCTATTGGCAAGTGCTAAAATACACAAGAGACCGTAAAACGTAAGTTGTCAGTGCATATTCACACCCAAACACCTTCCAGCGACATACCTGATATAGATAGATATAGTAGACCGCCACCACATAAAGATCTGAAATAAGATCGCTTGCATGCTGTTTCTTTGCCATTTACTCCCATTATAAAATGACCTGTGAAATAAACACCAACTCCTAATTAAAACCCATAAGTTTGGTCACATAGTGGTTGTTACATTTCAGACGACCCACTGTGCGGACATCAAGTTACTCATCAACTCTCCTCTTTCCTTACCCATTTCAGTACTTCACTTCAAAACAAGTGATCGTTAGATTGAACATGTTTCAGAAGTCAAGATAACCTTCTTGTTTATAGCCTTAGTTTTTTAAACGTTTGTCAAAACCATTGCTTGTACTACACGCGAACGAGAACAACGTACTTTTTTGACAGCCCATTGTAAAACGTAAAAGCTGAGATTCTACAAATTGACAGGAACTGTGTGACCGAGGCAGAAGAAAATTACATACAAAGGGGGAACAATCCAATTACCAAAAACTGGTAAAAACAAAAGATGGAAAAAATGATGTTCTTAGAGCAATACTAAAGCTCCGATTATGACATGAGGAGGCCTTTAGTACGCGAGTGGAATTGTCATTTCTGCTGAAGAAGCCAACGCTATTCACAGACGAGCTCTGGCAGGAAGTACTTGAGAGGAGAACGCGCAGAAGAGCCTGAACCGAAGGCACCCAGTCCCAACAGCTCTGAAGAATATTCAAGCCTAGTACTGACGGTTTTGGGCTTGCGGTGTGCAACAAAACTACGCAATGAGAAGAGCCTGCTTGGATCGGCGCGGCGATAGGGCCTCTGTACATCTTGATAATTAGAAATAGAGTCCTAAAATCATAAATCAATAAAAACATATGAATTGGATATAAAAAAGTTGCCTATGTTTTTTTGATCTAAAAAAAGACAGATCAACAAATAAATTTCAATATCTTAAATTAAGCAGAAATTAAGTTTAAATTTTAGATATCTCAAATATAAATATCAATATCTGAAATTAAATTTAAGATATCTAAAATTCTATTTTAGATAGAAGAAAATCTTTTAAAATTTTTATTTCATAAACTCAGCTTCTAAAATTCATTTAAGATATCTTACATTCAAATTGAGATATAAAAATAAACTAGATATCGAGAACTGAAAACAAAGTTTTGATATCTAAAATTCCTCAGCCAGTACTACTGGGGAATTATGTCAAAACCAGTTTCTTTACAGAAAAACAAAATAGATTTTAAAATGTAATTATTTTTTAACCTTTATTGGTATATTAAAACCATAAGTAAACATGCTTGAACATAGTTTCTCATAGGCGAAATATTAAACACCTGGCCTAAAAATAACATTTTTAAGACCACTTTCTCCGTTAAGTAGAATTTTAAAAACTTATCAGCTTAATTTTGGTTTACTTTGACTTTTCTACCAGTTCGCTACCCTTTTAAGAAAAAGACTCTGCTGCTTACTCTATGAAACGGTAACCCCCCCCCCCCCCATCGCCCCGATCCTCACCAAGAATAGAGTGCACCTGAAGCTAGTAATTGATATTAACATTTAGTGTAATTAAAGTGACCAGGTAAGATTCACGCCTTGTTCTTACGAAACCAAACGCAAATCAAGCATACATCATTTGTGTAATGCGCAGTGTGGCTGTTGGCATATGCTTGTGCAAATGCTGCTGCAGCTCTTAAACGTTGTTTTGGGTGATAAAAAAATCACTCTTTTTTGTTTCGCGTTTCGATCATGAAAATGAAAGTAAATGCGAAAACAAAAAGTGAGGTGCACAACTTTAGATCAAATGCCACGAAACTTTGCTGGTGGTAGGCCCAGTACGGCATACTCGAATATGGCTGTGCACAATAAAATCCCTAAAAAAGGCCCAGTACGGCCAGAAGAATGGTAAAGACAAAATGACGAATCAGTAGAGAAAAAAGGTCGAAACATTCGCCCCGCTCAGCGTAAATATACTCTTTGCAAGTGTTTGCCTCTAAGTGTTAAAATTCTTTGTTTATTGTTCGCATATCATATTTCGTCACAGTTATGTCAACATATACACATTTAAAATATTACAAATTGACTTTTATATATCTCTAAATAATTTTTGGCATCTCAGTTCGACAATAATGTAAAAGCGGGGTACCATACGTAATACAGTTGAATTGTATTTTACTGTGAAATGGAAATATTGTCAGCTGTGGATGCAGGTGATGGGGGTGGGGTAAACCCCGGTGTAGCAAGCCAGTTTAACCCCGTGCAGAATATACCCGGGTATGGAACGGCATAGGCTAGACTATACCTCGGGGTATATCCGGCCTAGACCGTTTCATACCCCGGGGTATATTTTGGCCTAGGCCATTTTAACCCCACACCCCGGGCCAGAGTATACACCCCCCTTCTTAAAGGTTTTTTCATGTTTGTGACAATATAATTCATATTGTAATTAGAACTCCTGAATTCCATTATGTTTGTGAAATAAAACAGAAGTTTTACACGGGCCTTTCCATACCGGTTATAGCTTCGACACCACTCTATTGATGCGGTTGGCGTTCTTTAGGTAGCATAGCGAGCCTTTTCTGATATAAGAATTACTGTCCTGAAGGTGATCATAGTTCTTTTTTTTCTGTCTGAGTTGTGCCGCCGATATGTTGCTCGGTGCTTTGAAAGATAATTCTGGGCGAATAGAATTCAGTGTTTTCAGGACATCAGGCGTCGCTTCAGCTTCTGGTGGCGTCGGCGCTCCTCGGGTGGCGTCGGCTCGTCCTCGGGTGGCCTTGTGCGTATTTTCTATCTGCCTTCCGGCTACTGACGTCAAATCCTCCATGGAATATGTATGTCCACTAAAAACGTTTCATAAACTTTGCTTTGTCCGACTCTAATCAACGTTGAATAAAGGGTGCAAATATAAGTCAAAACAATGCCTCTCTCTAGCCGTTGCACAGACTTTGGGAGAGCGACGTTGTATACACGAAGGGAAAGTGTCAATCCAGAATCGAAGATAAGACACCGGAAGTCAAATCGTGGTTACCGCTACGTCACAGTACCTCCACCTTTGATCAGCCGGCCACGCAGGATACGTATGAAGTCGATTTTCATGAATATTTTTTTAAGTAGGTTGGAAACAATTTTGCGATGTCGTGAAATTCTCATATTTAACGTCATCGTTTTGTTCTGTTTTCAAAGTGACCTGTCAAAAATCGGAATCTATTCAATATCGATATTTTTGAGGTCCATATAACATCGATTTTCTATTCAACGTTGCCCGAAACACTGTGATTAGTCGCATAAGAAAGTTGGTTCCGACAAAAAGTAACGTCTAAACAACATTCCTAACCCAACGCCTCTTCAGTGTTGTATCCAAGACGTTGCTAAGACGTTAATTTATGGTCGCGAACACAATTTATGGTCAACCAATCACAACCAGAGTTAATGTTGTGGTTCATTCGACGTCGCATCCTGACATCGATGTTAAATCGCCGTAGGATGTTTACTGGGAAGCCAAGGTGACAGTGGAGATTTTTTTGTGAGGAAACCATTTTTGCTTTTGCGTACCGATGGTTATAGTAATCATCCATGGGACTGGTGTGCTTTCTGTTGGATTAGGGCACCACCTGTGTTCTCCTTTCGCATGCCCGAATCCATCACAAAGCTGCAAGTCCCACATTCTGTGGCTATAATCAATAACACATTTCGAATTCAATGGTACATGTTGAAGAAAACATATCAGTGACAACATACCTCAACATTTTGTAAAAACAGGTCATATCATGTTACAGAATTGATGGCCGGATGCCACCAGTCTCATCATCACATTCATAGTGACGCTGCTGCCAGTTCTTTTTTTTCCTGTATAAAGGCGCATGTTGTTATTTAACACCAAACCAGTGGTGTGACCACCGGGTAATGACACTATGACGTAGGCTATGACGCCAGCTTCTTCATCTTTTGTGGGATTGGACATGCCACATTGTTGTTCTACTATAAAATTTAACTTTGCCACATTGTTGTTTTGCAATGAAAGACGCATCTTTCCCGTCTCAGTTGCACTAAATCTGTTCGTTTGCATTTTGTGAACATAAAGACGCAAGCTATTTACTCAGCAGAAGGTGCTTAAGGCATTTACCTTGTCCATGAAGAAACGTCTTTCCTTAAGGACAATTCCAGAAGCCAAATTTATCCCTATGAGTTTTTGCCGTATAAGCTTTAGCTTTTGGTCCGAGCAATGTAAATAGACCTTAGTCAGAATATTTTTAATTCCAACATATCAATTGCAAATAACGGGTACCGGCAGTTTTGTGACGTGATTTGTGCGCAAATGCCTTGGGTCAAAGAACCAACTTGTTTTTCTTTATAAAGCTTTTCATTTAATATTCATTATTTTGCTCAAATATATTGCAACACAAATTAATCTAAAATTAAACTATATGACTTATATATATGTATAAAAATTGTAAATATCTTCGAATTTTATGGCCCCACAGTTCATACTTGCATCTGGCTGCACAGAATAAATTTCCCTAAAACACTAAAAGTTATCCATGTTCTTTGCCTTGGCGCAATAGGCAAGAAAGAAATTCCAAACACTAACTGATAAACGTCGTAAGTGATACATGATGAGCCACGTAAGTTTCTAACTGTCGTACGTTACACATAATGAGCCATGCAAGTTTCTAACTGTCGTACCTTGCACATGATGAACCATGCGAGTTTCTAATTTGTCGCACGTCGCACCTGATGAGCCATGCGAGTTTCTAACTCATTTCATAAGTTTCTAAATCACTTCTAGCCGATTTTTGACACAGACAGAATGTTTTTAGAGTTTATCTTTGCTTTCAAGACAATATAGCCAACAATAACACCCTTCACGTATAAAACTCCGTTCCTTTAATATGCCATCAAATGCACATCCAAATAAATTTCTTAAAACAACCTTACCTATGAGTGGAGAAACAGAAAATGCAAAGAATTATATGTTGTACATAAATAACGTTGATAAACTCGCATTTTGTAAGTTAACTCTTCGATCCTTTGAATTAAGTTCGCCTCTGAATTAAGACCTCTTTCGGTATCATTGGTGGTCTTAATTCACAGGACATGTCACATGACAGATACCGAAATGAGGACTAACTGACTATGCTCGTGCTTAGTTTATTGTACTTATTGTACTTTATTCATTACGTGGGACGATTATAATATTAAGAGAACTGAAATTTAAACAGCAACCAGGGCAGAAAGGTCCGAAATACATGACAGATGTTCCTGCTTAGTTTGTAGGATTTTGTCAGATATATGATTCAATTTTTGTTGTATTAAATGTATTAAACAGAAATAAGTGGCCTTTTATTTGCCGCCTAAATAACTTAACTTTTGGAATTAGTGGGTTATTGAGCATTATTCATTACGCAGGACTATTTAACTATTTAAGAGAACCGAAATTTAAACAGGAAAACCAAGAGAGAAAGTCTAGAAGACATGAGATCCAGGGTTGTTACGGAACGAAATATGAATCGTAGAATGGAGAAATAAATGATTCCATTAGCGTTCATTTTGCAAATACCGGCGACAGCTAATGCATCTGATGCGTGAAGATTTTAGTGGAAGGAGTAGGTGGCCACACACGTAACACAGCAGAAAGAAAGGTCCCACTTCAGCATTTGCCTCTAGAATACTAGAATGCTGTCTGCTCTATTAATGCTAGTTTTAGAACATTCTTACACCAAGTCTGTGAATGAAGCACGGAAGCAAGCACAAACAAATTGCTTGTCATGTACTTTCAAACTTGATACCGCATTTAATCATCCTAACCACTTGTCTTATTGATCAAGATTATCCTTTTAACACAATTAATTTGTTTGCTGTGTCCGATCTCTATTCCAAAAATCAATAACAAAGTCTTTATTGTGGAGCTCATGAAGAAAACAAGTGAAGTGTAACGTTACTGCAATCATGGGTGAAGAAGTTTTATTAAATAACACCTTATTGTATAACCACACATGTAATTAAAGATAGTGGTGATTTGCAAGAAGGCAAGCGATGTAAAAACTAGTGAAGTTTCGGCTAGCGATGTTATAATCAGGATGTTTTGGACAGAGGCGTTTCGACTAGCGATTTGGACAGCAACATTTCGATTAGAGACATTTCTTACAAAAATGACAGTCAGTTTAAATTTCAGAAATGACAAGTTTGAATGATTTTAAATAATGATTGCTATGCTTTGAGATATAATTAAGCGTTTTAGACCTAGTTTTGGGGAGTTATCATTTATTGACATATTTTCCAGCAGCTGTGGTGGCTGAGACATTTCCACCTTTGGATAGTTATTGCAATAGAAAGACAGTGAAATAGAAATAGGCAGTGCCACATGAACAAATTGAACTTCAATCATAAAATGTCTAAAAAGGGTGAATGTTTTAGAACCAAAATATCTCTAATTTCCATTAACATTCGGTGTCATGAATAACCATTCTATGGCAAAGTTTCAGCAGAACCGTAGCAGCGTACATATAAATTACACTAATGCTACTGTACAGAACGTCGTTAGACGAAAGCTACCGGAAACGATATCGCTAAACGAAACGTATTAAGGCGCAGCGTCGGGTTACCAAGAATAGTTACATAATATAGCTATCGGTGGCAGTTGCTATATTTCATTCTGTAAGTGTTGCTATGTGAATAGTACCATGGTTCAAACCGGACAGTTTCAATAAATAATTTGCCCCAACATTGAGAGTTAACGTAATTGTCCCATCCTTAAGGCCTAGTACATTCGATGCACAATTTACTCCCACCAATAGGATAAACGTACTCTACTTATATTCCATCTCAGAAAAATACTAAATTGGTTAAATCAATTTAGCTAAATCAAAAAGCTATTGCCTTTTATTGGCTATACTACCATCATAAATAAGAAGTATCGTCAAGAAACAATAGCACAAGCCTTCAGAAACACCAGCAAGTGATGGAATTGTTCATTTTTATGCAGTTTAAGTAATTGTTGTACTTTTTGCATTTTGCAAATTGCCTTTGCTTTAGACAAAAAATTAGCACAAGTGAAAGCATAACGACTGCTCATTTGGAGGAAAGATGCCATTCATTTCCTGCACAGCTATTTACTCACGGATCGGCTTCCGAAACGAAGCCAACTTTCAACAGTGCAAATGGGACTTCATTCCGGAAATTCCCTGGGCGCCGTGGCTTCAAAGAGGGTGCGGGCATATCGTATTTATCCGCACAGAATAGCAATTCATGGGATACTAGTACAAGCTGTAGGTGTCGGAATGTTTCTGGGTAAAATCTTTAGTTTATAAAATAGATTTGAAAGATTTCAAGAGAACCAGTAAATTCAATCATCAAGCAAGTGTTGAGATTTCTAGTCTTGTCATAACTGCTGTTTCTCGTGTTTACCTATGCACTAAGGCAAAATCATGCTAAGCTAGAACAAATGCTTGTGGTTAAGTTTAAATTCTTTCAGTTGTTATGATGAAGGCATCACAGTGTCCCTTAAAACAAACCGCACCACAATTACACTTCCTCGTACAACTGAAAGGTGCTGATATAATTAACATGGCTCTTTCCAAGAGTTATCCGTTCTTTACCAGTCATTATTTACCACTCAATGTTTTCTACCCATTATTTACTATTTACTACTCATTATTAACTAATAAATGTTTACTATTTGTTATTCGCCTCTTATATAGTTTTAAAGCTCAGACATGTTATTCTTAAAGGTTATCCGGCAATGTGATGTTAGAAATCAATAGTCATAGTTTTCTGAATAATACTTTAAATCCTGCGACAATATTATCAATATTGGACTAAGATCATTGTAAAATGCAGCGGCCAACTGCAGTTTTTCAGATGTGTATTTATTGGCTTTAAATGTGTATTTCTTGCAGGTTCAAGCTTAAATTAGCAAATATAACATTTGAGTGAACAATATGTAACGCTGAAAACATTCCCCAGTATGTTAATATGCACTAATATATTCTCTTAAAATATGTAAATATATGTTTTGGTACGCATCTCAGAATCCTAAGTATGTAGAAACCGAAAGTTTAACCCGGTCAATAATTTTTAGTATTATCCTGAAAGAATACCAGAAAGATAAAGAAAATGCCCCCATGCACTGATTGGATCATTAAAAATAGTAACTAACCGACCTGTGGCTCCAAAGGCCTCTTTATAAACATTAAAATATTATTTAACCGACCTGTGGCTCCAGTATTATCTTCATAAGCAGTTCTGTATTGCTTTCTGATACTTGAGTGCTTTGAACCATCTGTATTATATTTTGATGACACTATAGTTTTTTTCCAATAAACACCATACTTACTGATTTTCTTCTCAGACGTATCTATGGATTTTTCTAATGTGCATTTATCGTTAACATGCCATGAAATGCCTGTACTGTTAAAATCTTTAACCGATCTGTCGTGTGTCATTTTTACTACCGGGCCATAAATGAGTGCATCCAGACCTCTCCTGTGTCTAACTGGATAGCGATCGCAATTACGTAAGCTATCGTTTTTTATATTCTTTTGTTTAAGTGTTTCGGTATTACTTTTGTTTTTACTGAGAAGTGATTACTCACGTTTTGTGGACAATTTATGCAGTAGTTGTATTTCATATTAGTGCAAGTCTTCTCGTTCCTGCTCACACTGTTCGCTCATTGATACTCATTGTCTTTTAATGAAACATTCACCCTTTAACATAAGCCCAATGCAAATTAGATACCTGCATTGATTTTTAGATAGAATAAAAATCATTATTTTCTCTCTAACTTTCGAAGTAGACGTTGTCAGATGAAATGCAATAGTTATTTTCACCACAAGGGAACTACTTTTTCTATGACTAATTGTCTTTCTTGGAATACAATGAAATGACTTTCTCACATAACCCTCGTTTTCCCAAAGCACTGTTTTAATTACATCGCATGACTGGAATTTATTTTCATTAACAAAAATAACTCATTGTTGGACCTGAATCTGTTTTGCCAATTAAGATTTTTTGCTAACTTGCGGTTTGGCTTTTGCCACGCAAGCATTAAGTAAACCCCACGCATGACCATTTCATGTTTTGCTTTTGTCATCAGAGATCTTTTGCAAGAAGTTTAACGTCTAGAAAGACTTATGAAATGAGAATTAAAGTCTTTCGGAAAAAGAGTTTTGCAAGAAGGCAGTCTTCAATAAAAACAAATAATAGTTCAGTAATTGCTTACAAAGAAGTATGAATTAGATAAGGAAATATTTTTATGTCATACATGATATACCATGAGTCAGTAAATCGGACCTGTGTTTGATCACGCATAACGAAATAAATTCATAAATATTCATAAGGTATATTTACAGCTAAACATTATAATTCAAATGAGCCCAGGAGAATTGTCGCACGGACTATTGCCACATGGCGAATTGCCGCAATGGGACTATTGCTGCATAGGACAATTCCCTACTTTTTTTAAAAAGTCACAATCTTTTGTACTATTTTTAATTTAAGTATTGTCACATTATTCTACTATATTTCATTTTATTGCGTGCATTTAAAAATAAAATTACTACTATTTTTCTACTTGTGTCACTATTCAATATCAAACTATAGCTGTGAATTTCTACTAAATGCCCAACTAAAAACTGGCTCCCGAAATACAAATATCCAATCAATGTCCGCTATTAAACTACTCTGAACTTCTGTGAATACAAATATTTTACTTTATGGAGTAACAGTTTTGGTCTTCATGTGAACATTGTGTGATGACCCACGTAGGAAATCCATGATGTGCCTATTGGCAAAGTCATCCACATTTTCGCGATACAGCTAGTCCGGACTTTGGGCTATCTACTCCGCACCTGGATCTATCAAACCTGAATCTAACTACTCCAAAAACTTAATTGCAGTTGTTGTCGATTGCTTTTAACTATCGATTGCAATTTTCGTAGATAAGTAGATTGCACTAAACGATGTGTAATCATTCCATATCACAGACATAAAACAAAATCACCAACACCATTGATCATTGTAAATGGCATACATGAAAGACATCTGTCAAGTTCTTGGAACATCGCAAGCATTAAAGAAAAGGAAAGGAAAATGTAAAATTAACAAATATGAAGAAATACGTGTGTGATGTGTAGAAGGGATTCAGGAACAAGGTTGAAAACACCATTGTACCAAATATGTAATTGTAAAAACAAGTTATATTTACTTCGGAACCATATTTTTGAAGTTTAAGCTTTTTAAGTAAGATTTCAGTTTGCACACAGTATGTACATGAACTAAAATGAACTTTTTGTTTTTACTTCTTGCAATATCTTTGTTACTTACGTAATTAGCTTCTCAGGGAAGGTTATAATATGATCTTCCAGATCCTTTATAGTTGTTATCACACTTTAAGATATACTAGGCCTCGCACTATTGTTGGTTTGACTTTACAATAGCACAGTTTTATTATTTTGTACAGAGAAAGATTAATGCACCAGAATAGGCAGGGTTTCAGTACTCACGCGGACTGGTCACATAACACATATAGAATGTGTGCATCTTCAAAATCGTAGTTTTTGTGTTTCGAAGTGACAGTTTTGCTATTCGGTGGCTAAAACGATCTAGTGGTTAAAATCTAAATAAAACACATTGTATTCCGCGGTGAGAAAATCCCGAGTTGTGCAGCAATGGCTGTTTTGTTGCAAAAGAAGACGCTGAATCTTTGAATCTTTTAACAGATTTAACTGGCATTGGGAACTGCCCAGTAGACGATTTGGGTTGGTCGGACAAATTTTTCCGACGTCTTTCTGTTGCAAGTTTGTCTGAAATTGCTCGTTTCTGGGAAATTTTTGCAAGAAATCGGCCGTCGGGGTCTGTCGTCGGGAGAACAATGCTGTTGACATTGTTACCCCTACTTTAAAATTATCAAGTATTGGTTTACATTTCTTTTACATTAAAAAAAATGGCATTAATAAATACTGATCAGTTTTCTAATCCCAGAACGACGCCAAACGTAGGGTATTACCTCATAACGACTTCATTCAGATATAACTGTTTATCTCTTCTTTGCGGTCGGGGAGGGTGGGGGGGGGGGGGGGGGGGGTCCATTTTGACACTTCGCTTTTGAGGTCGCTTCTAGATTTAATTGGAGTCCCGTTTCCAGCGTCAAAGCGACGCGATGTTGCGTTTTAGGAGACATTACAGGGACCTTAGCAGCTAAATACCTGCAACCTATGGAGCGACCATTTTATTGCTTAAAAAATTATATAGTATTCGTCAACGTAGCCATAGCCTGGTTCTTGCTTGATCGCTTTGTGGCGTCATTGAGCGACGTCAAAACGACAATTATATGACATTGTTGCCTCAATTTCATTTTAGAAATTCAGAGTGGTGTCCCTGTGAGGTCTTTACTGGCATCGTTTTGTGACGTCATAACGACGTACCCGAGCGTTATGACGTCACAAATCTTCTTGAATGGCGTTGTATTACTGTATATGGCCATATTACATTGTTTTCGCTTCCAACAAGTACTTAAGTTTCAGACCCACGTGAAGTTACCCCGTAGACTAGTTTCACAACTTTGTAATTACTCTGTAGCACCGATGCGTCTAACAGAAGAACTCCGCTTAATAACCTTTCTTTTTCCTGTCACTTAAAAAGCAATTTTCCCGCTCCTTTCACTCCATAGATGTTACTATTTTAACACAGGAGTAACGCCCTTTAGACTGCATGTTTTTTGTTCGGTGTTTGAGGCGTTGTGAGGGGGGTTGTTATGTATTGGTTGAAGCAAGGATGTGGGCAATGTAGGTAATTAGTAAAACATGTTATCTTTCCCGCTCAGAAGGCCGCATAGATTCAGGAAGCGAACAACGACAAAATTGGATGTCTCTAAAGACCGACTGTTCTTCACAATTTCTTTCACATTGATTAGGTGGTGGGGTTTTTTGCAACGTCATCCTAATTTGAAAATTTAAGGTAGAATGGGAACAATGCATTAATACTGTGTACACCCGAGAACCGGACACGACACATGTGGTTAGAGCTATTTTCAGTTTCATGTAGTTAGACGCCTATATTTCTCAAGTGATTGGTTAAAATAACTCTTTTTTGAATAATTATGTTAGTCCAGAAAATTACACGAGAAAAAAAAGTGAATTGAAAATGCAGTCAAGTCGTCCGTTAGATGCTACGAGATTGTGTGTGCTTCAGCTTTTCTTTCTGCATTTACATCCACGCTTTAACGAGTTCATTGTCGACCCCCCCCCCCCCCCCCCCCCACACTGCCATGCTAATTCTGTGCTTAAAACTAACCCATCCAAAACAAGATTTCCTTACATTTTTAATAACATATTAAGAAATTTTTCTGTTAATTTCAAGTTTGGTGTTTGTTGAAGAAAATAAGACCAAAACAGAAACATTATATAATTTAATCTTCAATTTTCCCATTTATTCCTTCGGAGTCATATATCACGAAGTCTTTTTTAACTTAGTAAAATTAAAATTAAGTTCGATTATGTTCATAGGTAAATGGTAGTTTCAAATCTAAATAATTTATCATCCTTCTCCCGGAATGTTAATAAACCATGGACTGGATCATGATCCGGTATGTTCATTGCATTAGGACTCCACTTGATCCGCACGACATATACGACACAAGAGACGCCAATTGTTGACAAATTAAGAAGTTAATTAAGGGTTACTTAAGGAAATCGGTTTCTAAACTAAAAAAATATTGGACATTTCTCTTTCCTGAATTTGTGACGAACCCGAGTGAATGTCCTTGACCTTGAGCCACTACGCTCTTTGATACGTTGCTGAGAACGGCTCACTTAATGCACTCCCGCAGCCAGAGTATCGGCCAAAAGAAACCAAATTAGTTTCACACTCACGAAGGTTTTGAAGATCTTTTCACCTCTGCCTTATTTGATTCAATCAACAGATTGAATTTTGATCAATGGCAATTTTATTCTGAATGCCACCCGCTAAGAGGGCTACAGATTGCTCCTTGGAAGCTGGTCTGGCGATAAAATGTGAGCAGTGGTAAATGTGTCTAGTTTTTGTATTCTGTGCGATTCTAGAAATGCAGCCATTGGATAATGTATTGCGGTTGGCTGTTGGAAGGTAGTGGTTTGGTGCTTGGCCTTGACTTCAGCGATGTTCCGTGCAAGCATCCACCCCAATGTAACCAGATCTACCCCCTCTAACCTCCTAAACCGCAACCACTATCGCTACGTAATTCCCACTCGAAAACTTCGTTTGCAACTGGGTATAAGTTTGTATTTTTTCCTGAAATTTTCTGCCCTTTTTCGTTTTTTTTTCTTCTCTTTTTTCCGTTTGGATGGTTTCCATAAAACTCTCTGCTACAGTTTTTGACGGATGAAATTTGGCATACGTGTAGGGGGTGAAGAGGTCTCGGTGAATCTGAAGCTGAAATTGAGGTCAAAGTTTCTTTTTCCATAAAATGATTTCCAGAAAACTTCTCCTAGCGTTTGAATCAGCGGAGCTTTATATTTGGTAAACTTATAGAGAATCATCAGGTCTCGGTTGAACCGCAAATATTTGACTTCAAGGATCAAGGTCAAAGTGAGGTCAAAATATTTTTCAAAACGCCTATTAATCACAAAAAGTGGCCTTAAAATGCTTAAAATGTGCTCAAATCCCAGTTTGAATGTCCAAAACATACTCAGTAGAGGATAATCTTCCATCTTGAATCTTGACCTTGAGGTTCAAGGTAAAAGGTCGCGTGGCCTCATGTGCCGTTAATGATAGGCCGACTTATCCCGAGGACGGTTAGAGATAGAGCGATTTTGAGACCATTTTCGTCTCTATGTACCAAAACAACGTTACATGAGAAGTATCTTGTTGACCTTGACCACCTCGGTCACGGTCAAGGTCAAAAACCGGAAGCTGAATATTATCTTGAAAACAGTTAGATATAAAGCGATTTTGAGCTCTTTTTCGACCCTTTGGGCCTAACTAACGCCACACAAGACTCACCTCGGCGACCTTGACCTTCCCGGTCACGGTCTAGGTAAATAACGAGAAGTTGGCTGTTATCTCGAAAACAGTTAGAGACTGTGTGATTCTGAGCTCAATTTCTAACCCTTTGTGCCAAACCCACGACAAAGAATTGTTACTATGTAACTTGGAGCTTCTATGTCATAATTTAATACAAACATTTTCTTTTGTGGTTCTGCAAGTGGGTCTATTTCCCTATCTAGTTCATGAATATAGCTGTGAACTGTGATCTACTGATGGACAAACAATAAGATAAAATATAATTTTAAAGAAAAATACAACCATAATGGTCATCACAGTAATAAATGTAACAACAATAAAAACACCCAATTGTTAATTAATTAGGGATTTTTAAAAATAAATATCCTGGTTTATAAATGATCGAAAGCCTTTTTTTTTTTTGTCTTCTGTTCCAGCAAAGTAGAGTATTTTTTAGCCGTTTTCTGGCCCGTGAAATGTGTCACGCACTTGTTGGTGTTTTTTCTTAAAAGCTTTCGTTTTTCAGTCCGGCAGTTTCTCGTGTGATTAATTAAGGCGTGATACGGACTGTTTAAAAAAGTGCACCTTTTTTCTTGCAGCTGCGTGATTGGGAGTTTTCAAAATCGCTTTGAGAAATAACATTCAGAAATGCACAAGAGGTTTCAAGCCATGTCGTTAAATAAATGAAATTATTACATGGGACTGGAGAGAGAGAGAGAGAGAGAGAGAGGGAGAGAGAGAGAGAGAGAGAGAGAGAGAGAGAGAGAGAGAGAGAGAGAGAGAGAGAGAGAGGGGGGGGGGAGAGAGAGAGAGAGAGAGGAGGGGGGGAGAGGGAGAGAGAATTTTCACAGCACGAGAACCTTAAATTAACTGTTGAGATTAGTCGTTTTATTTAGATGTTGGTAGTGGTAAAACATTTCCTTTGCAAAGCCAACAGCTCGTTGGCAGTCTCTTTTACACACCTTAGATTTAAGCTTTTCCGAATATCCAACTGACCGATGGAATTTTTTTAGTTGTTAAAAAATGAAACTAAGCAGTTTTTTGCTAAAGCACGACAGATACAATTATGGACAGAGTAACCAGAAAATACAGACCAACAAAAATAGAACGGTATTCCCAGAGAAGCCTAAAAGAAACCCTTCATAATTTCCCCAAGCATATAAAAAATATAGTAATTTTTATAGCCGTGTCTTATTTCTCTTTTGTTTGTTTGTTAATTTCTTTTTTGAAGATTTCGACATGAGATGCTCATGGGAGTGCGCATCAAGAATAATTTAGCTCATTATTAAACACTAAATAGTTTTTAGTTTCCAGTCGGTCCATCTCCTACCCCCCCCCCCCCACGCCCCCCCCCCCCCATTAAAACATCAGACATTTCCGCTTGAAGTTTTACCCCTGATTTTGTGCGTTCCTTAGGTAATTTCTTCACGTACCGTCTTAATAACGTTTATTTTTATTACTCCGTTACTACGACAACTCCAAGCTATTGCCTCAACCTTTTTTTGTCATTTTTAACTAAACAGTGTGACGCAATAATATGGCCGCTGGTGGGACTTCACTAAAGTGGTCATCTGTGCGGACGGGGGTGGGGGTGGGGGGAGGGGTCCTATTGATGGGAAGTTTCAGGATAGAAGACAATGAGGTGGTGCAATTTGCTGGCTAATCTTATCGCCGGGGTCCGATAAATGCTGTGGTGTAGCCCCAAAATAGCTTACTCCCCCCAGCTGCGTCTTAAAAACGTAACTGCGGATTGCTTCATCCCAGATATTGTGTTAGTTTTCGATGGTATGGTGATTTGCTATCTGCAATGTTTCATCTCAGAAAGGAATTAGTTTGGATTTAGCAGGCAATACGTTTTTACTAAGCTTTTATATTTAAAAAGAAAAAAAAGAACTCATGCATGAAATGAATAAGTGACGTGTGAGTGGATAAATGTGACCTGTTCTTTTACATCAGCGAAAAAAAAAATGAGTGGGCTGTGATTTTAGTTAACCCACACCCCAAGCAACGGGAACGTGCAAGATATCAAAAGAACCAGAACCAAATACGGCATCGCCATGGCAACAGCTGCAAAGCATTGACGTCACACTTTTTACCCGAATTAGTCTATTTGTCAATTAATTAAAAAAAATACTCCTCTCCCTTTTCTGTAAGCGGCTGTATGCAGTAGTTTGTCTTCCCGAATGGAATGTTTTCTGGTCTTCTTTTGCGCTACGCTCTGGCAGGTCAATTTGTTTTTAATTAGTATTTTTTTTCTGATGCAGAAGGAAGGGTTTGGTGAGGTTTTGGGAAGGGGCTGCTATTTTTGGATTTAGAATTGTAGTTCACATAGAGAGTATTTTCTCCACGCAATCTCGTTACAATCACATATCAACACTATTTTTGCCTCCATTCAATCAATTTACTGTAATTGACTAACAATTCTTGGATAAAACAAAAAACATGCGCTTATAATTGTTTGCGTAATACGTGCCTTAGTCATAAAAATAACGAGAAAATCAACTATTTTTTTCTCAATGAAGAATGTTAACATGAAGTCGCATAAATGCACGACCACAACTCGAGAAAAAATGTACTCTTCACTCACCTGAATACGAATTGCCTCTTGTTTAAATCATGGTTTTTGATGTCAAGAGTCTCAGCCACGATTTCCACTTCGGATGACGTCATTTGGCAATTTGAAATAAAGAAACATCTTTTGACACGGTCTAACAGCCGTGTGTCCGTATCGAGTGTTCGCCAGGTCAAACCCTCTTTTGATTGCAAAAAAAAAAAAAGAAAAAAAAAAGCAACTGTGTTGTTTTTTTTTCTCTAGAGAGTAACATTTATGGGTTAATGCTACGAGCTCTTCTTGCTTCAAATCATCAAGCATTAAATTTTATTACTGTTTTACTCTTGCATACAAATAACGTACGAAAAATGATCTCATTGGATACACCAGTATTCGTTTTTATCATGAGTTTCGGATTTGTAGAGGCAGCACAATAAATAAAATAAAATAATAATAACAATATTAATAATGATAATAATTAATAAACAAAATTAAAGTTACTGTATTAAAATCCCTAACCCAGTATAGAAAAACGCATAAAAGGTGTGACGTAAGCGACATTGGTAACTAAAGCAGTTGGAGGGAGGGGAAGGGTGGAGGGGAGGGGAGGGGAGGGAAGGAGGGAGGGTGGGGGGAGGGGGCTTGGAGGAAGAAACAGCTGCCGTGGGTTGATGAATGCTGGAGTTAAAATGATTCCTTGTACTCTAAAAATAGCCCTTGCTTTTAGTATTCACCGCAATGGATTATGGGATCAGGGTGGTTTGTTTCAGTGGTTAAGATTTTGCTGTACTAATACCTACCGACTACTTTCTTGAACTCTCAGTGAGCAAGAAAAAAAAACCCCAAGTAATCCTCACTTTCCCTTTCACTAACTTAGTTTAGTTTAGGGTTTGAAAGCAAAAATAAAAGGCTTGTACCTTTTGACAATTGACTATTGACGTTGTAGCAAAGTCTGCAATGTATTATTCATCGGTTATTAATAGAAGAGACTGGTGCAAAAAGACCAAAAAAAAAAAAAAAAAAAAAAAAAACACTGAGAATAACGGAAGTAACAGCTTTAGGAGGCTTTGATACGTAGGAGCCTGGCCGACGGGCCCGGCTGAGGGGTGGAGGGGGAGGGTACTCGGTATCATATATGTTACCAATTTTTGTCAAAAAAAAAAAAGCGGAGAAAAATGAGTAATTTTGAGGCCAGACGCGGTCCGCGCGGAGTGTCAATTTTGTTGAAAGGGTAACGGGTAATTTTCATTCAAGGGGATATTTTTCAAACTTAGGACTCATCGTTTGGGGAAAGTTTTGAACGCATGGACACGCAAGGCAACTTGACTGGCTCACCTCCCCCACCCTCTCTCTCCTGGCCCCCTTGGTTATTTCGTTCAACAAAAAGAATTACTATTTTTCTGGTAAAATATTAATTAAAAGGGAAAAAAATTGACAAATTTAAAATTTAATTTTACTAAAAGACTGCTGACTGGGGTGTATGTGTGTGATGGTGTAAGTGTGTGAGAGGGGTGTGTGTGTGTTTGTGTGTATGAATAATGAATGTGTGTGTATATGCGTGTGAGTGCGTGTGTATGTGTGTGTGAGGGACTGTGTCTGTGTTTATATATATATATATATATGTTTATATGTGTGTGAGTGGGAGGGTGTGTGTGAGGGTGTGAGGGTGTGTGTGACAGAATGTGAGGGTGTGTGCGTATATGTGCGAGTGAGGGTTTGTGTGGGGGTGTGTACGTGTCTGTGAGGGTGTGTGTGTGAGGGTGTGTGTGTCTGTCTGTGTGTAGCGGATCCTTTTCCGGCGCACCTCAGCTGCTAAACCAATTGTGGGAGCAATCTCTCCCCCTATCCGAGAACAACGCATAAAAAAGGCAGCCTATTAAACTCCGCTTGTTCGTGTTGGCAAGTTGCAGCAAGGAAGGAAGACCCCGTCTGCACCCTCGCCCCCCCCCCCCCGCCGCCTCCCCCCCCCTCAACCACACTCTCCCGGATTTAAGTCTTAGTTGATTTGATTTGATTTGCTATTAAAATCATTCATTCAACTTAAATGAATGTTGAAAATTCATGAATATAAATTACGGTTTTTTTTCTATAAAATTAAACCAAAAAGAAAAATGAACTAAAGCTTCTGATAGAATTACACAGAATTACACAGAATTTCAAGGAATTACACAGAATTACACACAATCGCATGGAATTGTAGTGTTGTTGTTCATGTAGTACACTTCGAAATAGCTTTTTTCTTTCATTTTTTAGCACTTTCTCTTTAGCCGTGTTTGGGAAATAGTTGCTAACAGCTAAAATACAACGGCCATTCCGGCCTGTCTTCGATCCCTAATTATGTAACGCCGCCATCAAAACGTTCACAATTTCACATTTCCAGTTAGGTAGCTTTGGTGATTTGAATTTATGGTAATATTTCGGGTTTGCAGGTTCGGTGCAGATTTTCGCGGGAACCAGCGAAGATTGTACATCGATAAGCAAGCCAGAACTGATAGCAGGAGTGGTTGGGGCGCCATCTAGCGTCACTTCCATACAAGTAGCCAATCTGCTGAAGCTCTTCGAAATACCGCAAGTAAGAACGGAGTTTTGTATATCAAATACACGTGTACGAGTTTGTTTGTCGTAACATATTTATTTATTTATATTCTTATTTTTTAGATGATCAAGATGCACTTTAGGCTACGAGAGTCTTTCAGGATTATTTATACGTTATACGCTGAAAATTGAATAATAATAATAATAATAACAATAATAATAATAATAATAGTACTAATAATAATAATAATAATAATAATAATAATAATAATAATAATAATAATAATAATAATAATAATAATAATAATAATAATAATAATAATAATAATAATAAACAGAGTTATAATAGTGATATCTGGAGGTTTAACGAAAAAGTCATATTCAGCATGCCACATCGCTGATTGCACTTCTAAAACAAAACGGTAGTGGCATTGATATTAAATAGATCCAAATGAAACTAAAGCCTATGTTTGATATGAAAGTTTAAACGAGGGTAGTGTTGCAATTTTCTTTCTTAAAATCTTTGACCAAAGTAAAGTTTGTATTTTTGTTTGTTCTTGTATAATCACTATTCATGTTTTAAGCTTAATTCACACTATTTTGCCACTAAAATATAACATACAACCCCTAAACAGATCAAGTGGAAAATTTAGTTTTGAGTTAAAAGTGGGTTCACTTGAATATTGCAAAGTTATGACAGGCCATTTAGCATTAGGTGAGACAATACAAGTAGAATTGGCTGTTACATACTAAATGGACAGATGACCGTACTTTTCAAAACGATCTTAACATAGAAAAATAAATAGGTCATTTTCGTTACTCGAGGGCTGGGGGGGGGGCCATAAATTTCAGATCAATTATGAACACTAATTGCCGAAAATCATAAATGCCAAAAAAAAAAAAAAAAGAATCATTCGATATATATAAGAATCATTTCTTATTTTGGCAGTGTGTATTTAGGTTGCCGGTGCATAACACTGTCCAATCCAGAAACTAAGGTCACCAAAATGAGAAGCTCCAATGGTCACAGCGATTTCGCAATTAATAAGGTTTTTTCTGAATGGAGAAAGTAATGAAACCAATGAAAAGGCGGGCTATTTTGTGTAGGGTGGGCCTCATCTGTGGGTTTCCCTGGCCTTAATTTTCAACGGAAATGCATAAAGCCATTGTGGTGAAAACAAGCGTCCGCCCACCCATGTACTTGAATTGTCCACTGCTTCTTAACGTCTTTTGTTCAGCCAAACGTTTTAAACCATCGCTAAAAGCTCAAGGCAGTGGCGATTATCGACGCCCCACTGCTAAAGTGACGAGGGAAGGCCGCGACATTGTTATAACACATAACATGGGCAGTTCTTGTAAAGAATGACATAAAAACAGTTTTTTGTTATCTTTAACGTGGAATAATGAACATTTTTCAGTATATCTTAGCATTGGTAGCAGCCTGTTTTAGTCAGTCAGTGTTTACAAAACAGCATTTTCTGTTGCCCGAAATCCACGATGTCTATGCAAGCCGGTGTATTCTGACAGTAATATAAACTTCTTGTGTCTTTTAAGCATGACGTAGATCTTAAGCTAACAGCTCATTACAACCTCTCCTCGCGTATTTTGTCTTATTACTGTTGACTTAAGACAACCGAGAAGAAAATCAAATTGATGAACATGATCTGACTCCTGAATACGGAATGAAATCACCTTACGTTGGATTAAGTGCTAATTTGAGGCATATTAACACCGGTATAGTTTTGAAAACGTGTCGTGCATATGATATCGTCAGCAAAAAAGGTGTGGGTCAAACCAACGCCCAGAGTCCTGGGGAAACCTATATGTCGTGTGTCTTGCTTGCCCAGGAGCACCAAGTGAGGCTTTATAATAAAAACGTCGCAAATGGGTGTGAGTTATATTGCATCAAAACATGGAATCATTTTACAGTTTAATCTATTTATTAGAATAAAGACATAAATAATATAAAATGTTTGAAGTATGAAGTTTGAAGTTACCGCAGGGCTTTACTAAAATAAGCCAGGATATTATATGGGTTCATATCCAAGAAAATACGAGTTGTGTAGCTGAAGGCAATTCCAATGTTTTAATGTCCCGTGCAAAATAACTCCTGCATGAAGACCGTTTGTTGTTTCTTAGGGTGCAGAAAAGCTAAAAACAAAACCCATAAAACACCGGCGAGTTTTGTTTATATTTTTGTTTGCACAACATGGCGCTGGATACCTACCACGAATAGGCATCTCAGAGGCGAGAACGTCCCACACCATTGTTCTGTTAATTTGAAACATTGATGTGACACAATTAATGAAAATTACTGCTAGCGGGTCTCGCATGACTCGACTAGTGGTTGGCTGTGTGGTCAGAATTTCTAACTTGTTTTTGTCTCCATGGCATTCTTTATGCAAAGGTAACGCTATTATGCACACTGGCCATTGCCTCCACCCTGCCTCCCTGTGGGGAGTGGCATCGGGGGTCGATGTCGCTGACCGTACACCCCCTGGCCAGAAATTCTCATTGCGTGCTCACGTTTTCTACATTGCTGAGGACCAACGCTCATTTCTCATTGGATACAAAGAACTCCCAAAGCACGAACGTTCCCCTAAAGCAGAGACAGGGGTATGATTGCTAAACAAAGCCCTAAAGCAACATAATTGCATGCCGTTATTTCTGACCAAAAGCAGCCACATGTTCTTTTGTATCAATGGTAACTCTAGCGAGCGCTAAAATGTGTTATTATCACAGGAGAGAATTGGAAACCCACTCCGCTCCTTGTTGCCTTTCCCGAGCGCTTTTAGTTTTTTATCTTCTAATTTCTCAGAATTTTCCGTTGGTACCTTGTATATGTATGTGCCAATTTCACCATTCTCTCTGTTTTCATATCTGAGTTTTGTCCTTTCGGGTTTTCAGTTTGCCAAGGTTTTTACCACGCTGCTTTTGACCGTATGGATTTTATTCGAACACTTTACAAAAAGAAGGGAAGCGACAAGTCCTATGGACATATAAAATTAAATAAATGAATAAATAAACAAATAAACAATATACTATATTTTAAGATGTAGCTACAATGCTTTATCACCAAGAGTTAATTTTACAATCACTTGGCGTTTTGTTTTTTGTGTGAATGCCAACCAATTTCTCTTCACCATAAAATCTGTTATGAAGAGAATAGTTCTTGATAGTTTTAGTGACTAAAGATGAAAACAATTAAAGATGAACAACAGCATTTCTGTAACTCCGCGGAGAACAAGCTCTGTACGTGAACCACATGTAATTAATCCCTCTCGTCATGGAGAACAAAGCCGTTGCATTATAACAAAAATAAATAGAGAAATCCAAAAACCAAACAAAAAAAAGTGCACAAAAACCAATATTACCAACTACAGCCCCCCTCCTTCTTGCACTAAGAATGCTTTTTGTGTCTTCAGTTTATTGCAACTCGTAAGAGTACGTGGATTTTTGGTGTGGAGAAGGTAAACAAGATAATGAAATTATATTTGCAAATATTTTCCGAGGTAGCGTGTGGTAAATGCCACAGACGATGAGAGGTCAAAATATGGAGCTCAAATCAATTTATCGTAATCAGTTATCTGGCAGAGTAAATTATTGATGATATTATCTGTAGGGAGGAACAGACAATAGAAAATTATCTGTTAAGGGCAGACAATATATATTGTCCTGTGACAACAACAGTGTGGCTGCCCAGTCGTTAAATATAGAGCCACAGATATAGGACGAGACCGTTGTTTGCTGGCGGTGTATTATGACGTCAGTAGCCGTCATGACGTCAGTAGATACGTGTATGTCCTTAAGTCAGGGCATACCCGACGCAGTTCTATAAACAGCTGCAAGAAAACGACCTGAGAGTCACGTGATAGATGGCTTCCACGTCGTACCCGGCAGATCGTTACCCCTGTAGTACTGACGAGCGACTGTGCTTCGGTCACCACCAACTTTGCTCTATTTTTAACACCGAGACCGTCGACAATAATTATTTCATGTCTAACCCGCCCCAATTAACCCATGTTCTTAGAGCGTAAGATACAAATTTTAATATCCTTTTGCACAGACCTTTACATATTAAATTGCGAAAATTAATTTCTTTACTTAAAGCAAGACTGAAATAGACTGAATAAGAAAAGCCATCAACACTTAAATTAGTTAAGCCTATTTTCCATCCTTAGAACAATTCAAAGAACGTTAAACTTGGACAAGCCGTCTGCGGGTGTTTGTCTGATAACGCAGCCAGTTCAACGCCTCCAATTAAAGAAAACCTGCGTGAGTGACTTAAAGAAAATGGTCTTAATTCCGGAGTGGCCTTATCTCGTCCTTGTTGTGACTTCCGTATTTCCAGAAGCAATTTTCCTGATGGCATCGGGTCGCGACTACATTCTGTTTTTGTTATCAGATCCCGCTGAGGGACCTGCGCAAAAATTCGACTATTCTGACCCCCCTTCCCCAAGCCCCCTCCCCCCCGTCTTCCATCCAATAATTTGTGACGTCAGCCATGAAGATAGCTATAACATTAAGGTATGCAGAAGCCCAGCACCCAAGCCTCCACCCTCATGTGCATGCCTACTTCATGGAAAATCCCCAAGAAATATGGAAGTATCAAATTAAATTAATGTTGTTGATTTCAGATCAGCTTCTTCTCGACGAGTCCCAGTTTGAGCTCGGAGGAAAGATTCCCATACTTTCTACGAACCATTCCGTCAGACATCCATCAAGCCGAAGCAATGGTGGAGCTCGTTAAAATGTTTGGCTGGAAATATGTCTCTATTGTCTACGAGGAATCCAGCTATGGACAGATGGTAAGCAAAATAGCAAGAAGGAAGTAAGGGATGGCTAACACAGCAGGTCTTTTGATTCCCTCGTCGGGGATTTAATTTAACAAAGTTTAAAATCTTATTATGCCATATAAGGAAAACATATAATGTCTATCCTGAAAATGTTTTAGGTATTTTAGTCCTGGTTCGGTCAGAAAAGCATACTTACCCTGTGACAGGTATACCGACACCCTCCACATACAAATTATTTGCCCTGTAACATATATGCATTGCATCTTGGGTTCATCCTGTGAAGCAAAATATTTGCGAAATCACTATTATACATGTTGTTTTCTCCAAAAGTAACACAGCACAACGTCTGTATGACGTCTCTAGGACGTTTGTTTATCGACGTCATTTCAAAAGACAAAGGTATCAAATAGACTTTATGTCTGGGACTGAGAGTCGCGGTGTTTACGGCGCACTTAAAGTAAGAACTACCATTGCCCCCCCCCCCCCCCCCCCCCCCCGGTTACTTCCAAACCGACAGGTGCCCCCTTCAGACAGGTCATGTATACAGTGTTAACTTACAAGTAAGTAAAAGCGAAAACAAGTTAATTAACTTGCTAGACAAATCTTATTCTCTTTTGGAAAAAAAAGCAGCTGTTTTCTAATTATTGTTTTACATATCGTTTAAATGAGATCATTACGAGATTTCGCGATATCTCGCCCTCTAGCGGCGAGACAAGGTCACATCGTGATGAGATGGTTAAGTTTTTGTCATTAGATAGCATTAGACATTTTAGCTAGGGGAGTGCTGGAGCTCGTTGCTTTTCTCATTATCACCATTAAGCCCCCGTGTAAAGTATGTGTGGACAAAATGAATCCGGTTAAATACAAAATACATAGCAACTTCAATTAAGGCTAAAGATGACAAATGACAATTGCTTGACAAATTGTGATCCAGCCTAATGGCCAATTACCTTTCATTTTCGTTCCAATGTTTCTGTGTTTTAGCGACGCTCTTGGGCGCTGCAGTTTACTCCCACTTCCGTTGTTTTAATACTTTGTGTACTTTCAGTTATCGTTTAAAGGGAGCACATTCTTGTGGTTACTGACGAATAGGCTCTACATATGCTCAGGGTTATCGCCACATACAAAATAACGCATGTAATATATTGTGGCCATATGATCAACATGTGATCATAATCTGGGAATTGTTGAGAATTGTTTCAGTGTGGAAAGTATTCGTTAAACATGTGATTTCCATATGCTTCAATGTTTTTAATGTGTGTTTTTTTTTTCAAAATATATTATTTTTTTGAATTTCGTTAAGACTGTTTTGAAACTTGAAACGTGTCGGCGTTGGGTTGTGTGCCGCCAGGGTTACGAGTCTGTACAAGATTTCGCTACGATGTGTGCTGTAGTCTGTACGAGATCTCGTTGCGTTGCGTGTTGCCAGGGTTACGAGTCTGTATGAGATTTCGTTGCGTTGTGTGTTGCCAGGGTTACGAGTCTATACGAGATCTCGTTGCGTTGTATGTTGTCAGGGTTACGAGTCTGTATGAGATTTCGTTGCGTTGTGTGTTGCCAGGGTTACGAGTCTGTACGAGATCTCGTTGCGTTGTATGTTGTCAGGGTTACGAGTCTGTACGAGATCTCGTTGCGTTGTGTGTTGCCAGGGTTACTAGTCTGTACGAGATCTCGTTGCGTTGGGTGTTGCCAGGGTTATGAGTCTGTACGTGATCTCGTTGCGTTGTGTGTTGCCAGAGTTACGAATCTGTACGAGATCTCGTTGCGTTGTGTGTTGCCAGGGTTACGAGTCTGTAGAGATCTCGTTGCGTTGTGTGTTGCCAGGGTTACGAGTCTGTACGAGATCTCGTTGCGTTGTGTGTTGCCAGGGTTACGAGTCTGTACGAGATCTACTGCAGAAAGACAACATCTGTATAGCGGTGACAGACAGATTGATCAAAGACAGCGGCGTGGCGGCATCCTCAGAGTACGACAAAACCGTCAGCAACCTGCTTAAGAAACATTCTGCAAGAGGTATCACATACAAGTGTATTGCAATGGGAGTGACTGGATAGCAAACTTATAACTGGCTACTTGTATTTTATTTTAGCTTGACTGATTCTGGTCACAGTTGACGTTTTTGGTCCTATCGCACTTCCGGTTAATATTTAAACAGCACTGGGGAATGATTGCGCATGCGCTCAAGACAAACTCGTGCTTAGATTGGTTAGGCGTTTGTATTATCATTATAAATTATAAAACCCGTAAATTATGTTCAATGAAATACACGGAGCGAGTTATCATACACTACTGGGGCGGGTACAGGCCCCTGGTGATGGGCGCCGCCATTTTTTCAAACAAAATTTTTAAAACAAAAATCAAATCCAACCAGGGTTGGGGAGCTATGCTCCTCCCAGTGGTAGCAACATAGGTCCAAGTGTTTCTTTGGCAACTTGACTTCTGCTACAAAACTCCGCCTTCCATGCATTTGCAAAACAAAGAAAGACGTATGTCTGTAGTTCTAGTGTGTTGATATTAATGCCACGCTAATGTACTATAGATGAGGTAACCTTTATGGTCCATTAGAGACGGAGTCATTGAGAAACTTAGGGTGTCTGTCTCTCGAGTTCTACCAAGAACTTGTTAACACAACGATGTCACTTTTACGGTGCCTAAAAGTAAGAGAGAAACGAAACGATCCATTAAGAAAGCCTTTAGAAGGCGATGCGAACGACTGTGTGATCGTCCGCTTTTCTTGTCCGTTACAACAAAAGTGATGCAGCGCTGAAAATTATTGCACTGTCCAGGAAGAATAAAAAAGGGGGATAATATAATGGCAAATATGCGCGGCGTGAAAGTCAGAGTGGGACTTGATTGCAGGGGTGATAGTGTTTGCTTCTGACCAGGAAGTGGGCCAATTGATGAAGGCAATAGAAAGAGCTGGTAAGGCTGGCTATTTTACGTGGATTGGCAGCGACGGCTGGGGCGGAAGGACACTCGTATCCGATGGCAACGAACGACAAGTAAGCAACCATTTGATTATACCAGGGCGGCCCGTTGGGTGGGGGAGGGGGAGGGGGAGGAGGTAGAATTGTTTGGAATAAGATAATATAAATCTCTTTTCATATCTTCATCATTTTAATTTCATGTTTTTACTTATTCTACTTTGATTTTTCAACCTCCATTTAAACATCAAAATGTTTTTTTGTTTTTTTTTGGGGGGGGGGGGTGGGGGGTTGGGAAGTGGTTGCGTGTGAGTGGGTGGGGGTGGGGGGGTGGTATTTAAAAAGAACGCTAAAGCACTTCAAGGTCATTTATACGAAGCGACTTACTCTCCAATAACTGGCTTAAAATCTTCAAAATTGTGCCCAAACTGAATATATAGAAAATGCATTAGAACAGTAATAAAAAAAAAACAGCTTGCGTGACAAAATTGTTAATTGCAGAGATGAACTCCCGAAAGTTTCATTTGAGCGATCTGGAGGTAAAATGGAGAGTCCCTGAAGTGGCGAATAACAATTATTTTAACAGACTACTATTTGCCACACCTCAGTGCCATTCTCGGCGTAAAGTGATTTGTGTCGAAATTAAGTAGATATGTTGCTGTTTTTTTTTCTCTCGGAAACACTTGTCTGTTCTGACTGTAAAAAATGTGCTAAAAGGTTGCTTTAAAGTGTGGATTCGTGCCTAATGTGGTGATGTCAAGAGAAGAATAAATAGATCGCACTTGTCTGGCTACTGAATTCAAAATGTCTTGCCCCATTAAACCTGTGACGGTTTTCTGAATTCCCAGTCGCCGCAAATTGCTTAGTTAACAGGTCTCAGCGTCTTTGCTGCAACGTTGAATAGACTTTGGAAAATCGACATTTGATAACGGTCGAAAAATCGACATTGTACAGACGTCAATCTCACAACCAAAAAGTGACCTTCTTGTATTATCGCTCCCCGGAAATGGTAGTCATGACAGGTCACTTTCAAAATAGACAAAAATCGACATCTATCCAACGTCCGAAGGTAGACGTTGTTTCGACTTCCATAAACAACTAAAGCTAAAAATCTATCCAACGTCGATGTAACGTCGCAATGTTTACAGTGTGTCGAAACTTTTTTTTTTTTGGGGGGGGGGGGGGGAGGGGAAGAGGATTCTCCACTAAAACCAGACATCTCCAAGCTCTAAATATTCACAAACAAACTTGAAATCAAAATGTTGGTGATGGGAGTTGACCGATATACCCAGCGGAGTGAGGCCTTGATGTCGCCCAGCGGCTTAGCAATCGGTCTCATCTTTTTTTTTTTGGGGGGGGGGGGAGGGGGGGTTGGGGGGGGATTAAGCCTTCTGGACAAATTAGCAAGGGACCTTGGCATCTCGTTATAGCACATTCATCTGGCAATAAAATATATCAAAAGAAATTTTTTATCATGAAATAGGTAATTTCGTGTCTGTTCTTCTTGGGTTCACTGTAGACAAATAGAGTCTGCATTAGGCTCTATTCAAGGCCTGTTTCTCCAGGGTCTCACCTGTTATTTATATCCTATCGAATCGACAACTACTGATAAGAATACAGCTTTTAGTTCACACGCTAAATTTTTTCAAGGTCAAACAGAAAGCTTCGACATTTAGACAGTTTTTAAGAGAGTGTTTCTAAAATTATTTGAAATGGGAAGGAACATCACACTGTGCAAATGTTCCACAGTACAAGTGAAGTCGCATTGCATTGCAAGAATAAAACATAAGTATCGAAGATGCAGAGCCCTCAGCCAATAGCGGTTACATCACTGTGGTCCAGTTACTCTTTTGAAATACCGCCCGGACAAAAAACAAAATACAAGGTGAAATGGATGGAGCGACGGACTTGTCCTTGCACATCTACACTACATATGCTTTCTTCTTGTAAGGTTCAGTGATAATCCGATGAATACTTTTTGAGATATCTCCCGGACAAGCAAAAAGTTTGAAGTGTGAGGGATGGACAGACGGACGGACAAGAGACAAATTAAACCCCCGGTGCACATCTATACTATATATACTTTCTTCCTGTAAGGTTTGGTGAAGATCCGTTGAATATTTGTTGAGATATCGCCCTGACAAGAAAAAGGTTTAAGTGCGACGGACGGACAGACGGACTCACATGGGATAAATTGCACCCCTCGTTGCATATCTACACTATACATACTTTCTTAGCGTAAGGTTTTGTGAAGCTCCGATAAATAGTTTATGAGATATCGCCCGGACAAAAAAGTTTACAGACAGACGGACGGGCTGAACGATAGCAATAGCCTTCAGCCAATATTGGCTGAGGGCTAAAAAGGGACCGCTCTTTGGTCTCGTTGTTTTATTGCTTCTAGCTTTCTGTGGCAGACAAGTATTATTATTGTTTATTATTATTACTTATTCTTCCACTTTCAGCTCTGAGTAGAAGTGACTACCAGTTTTTTAGTTACCCACTGCATATAAATCATTTTGTCAATTGTTTATCTCTACTCTAGGTAGAGGGCGCGGTGACTGTCCAGCCTTACGCTGAGCCAATCGAAGGCTTCTTTGACTACTTTCTCAACTTGACCCCCATCAACAATACTCGCAATCCCTGGTTCGTGGAGTACTGGGAGGATTACTTTCAGTGCCGCATACAAAAGAGCATGAGAACCCCATTCAACAGAAATTACACAAAGGTACGTACTCATATTCCAGTGTATTTTTCTCAGCTAAAATAGCAGTATATTTTCTCAGATGTTTGCAGCTAATGCTTGCTTTTTTAGCTAACCAAATTGCACCAGACTGATTTTCAAGTACTCAGATTGACGGCACTCAAAACGATGACCTTTGGGTAATCAGAAATTCTTTTTTGTCAATAAACTGCTCTAAAACCAATGAACCTAATTTAATTTTACATACCATTTTGATTATTTCAGTGTGTATAAATCGTGGGAATCTCAAAAATCAATGCAGTAAATAAGTAATGTTTCGGTATTCAGTTTCCTAACAGGAAACTGAATCGATAATATAAATATTGATCAACAATTGGATTCCGACTTTTGAGCCATATCTTTCTTCATATACATAAGATACTAAAGTATTTCGGTGACCTGATGAACTTTAAAGACCTATGTGATGGAGCAGTTTGAAAAGAAATACATGCTATTATTGTTCCCATTGCGAGCTTTTGTTTTTTCTGTAGTTAGACGAGTGTAGGACTTTACCCTACTTGACATTACCCTACTGGACATTACCCTACTGGACATTACCCGACATAGGTCAATACCGTACCTGACTTTACCTCACTGTTTACAATAATATTATTCAATTGTCGATGAAAGAAAAAAGAAATCAAGAATTCATTGATCAAGCCTTTTGAAGTTATATTAGTTAACTTTTTATTTCTTTTATGTGTCATTAAAGTGACATCAGCCGACTTTTGATTACAACTGCCATGCTTATTGAAGTCTGATCAATCAAACTTCGATCTCGTTGATTTATATCTATAAATGTGATCAATGAACATTTGATTTTATTCTTTTATCTATAAATTGCAATCTGCCTTTTCCTATGATGTATGATCAATGAGCGATTTTGTCTTGCATCTACGAATTGCAATCAAGTTTCTTCTATGATCACTGAGCGATTGTTTCTTGCATCCGTGTATTGCAATTAAGTTTGTCCTTTGAAGTGTGATGGATTATTCTCAGATATCCGTTGCGATGTGTGACCGGAAATTGACGTACCTCCTCTCCGGAATAGTTGTAATTACGTAAAGTGCAATCAACTACTGGTGAAGATGTATAAAATCCGTAGAAAATTTTTGTTAAATTATGCTTTTTCACGATCGAATACATTGTACAGTTATAATAAATAATTAAATTATAGAAAATATGGATTATTTTTTTCTTTAAATGTAGGGTGAAATCCGGTAGGGTATTGACCTATGTCGGGTAATGTCCAGTAGGGTAATATCCAGTAGGTACTGTTCCAGGTAGGGTAAAGTCTTGTCGGGTAAAGTCCTTTAAGGTAATGTCCAGTGGGGTAATGTCCTGTTCCCAGTCAGACATGTTAAAAAGCTGAGCTTAGTCTTGAGAGCTAACCCCTTTTAATCGCAAAAAAATCACCAAACATACCAAACACATTTCCTCTAGGGTCTGTTCACTCGGGGGCTTTGTTTTATTCCTGCGTCCCTACAACATAAGACTTGTAAACTTCACACAGCTATGTTCAGAAATACGGGTGTGTGCTCAAGGTGAGTGATAGAAGCAATTTTTGTTCGTTTATTTTCTTTTAAAACGGCGGAGGGCAGTATCACTGACTAAGTAAAAGAGAGTGAAAATTTTCCCTTGCGTAGGAAATTTCTCGACCAACGAGTTTGTTGTAAATACATGTAAATCTGAAATAAATAAGGTCTCTATGAAGGGATATAGCCTAACGTAAAGACTTACTTGAATAAAGTTTGTTTGAGAATATGCTCAGAAGGGGACGAATTAGCGATATATTGGCTTAAATGCTCAGAATTTTCATTTCTCCAACCATACTGAGAACTTAATATAAAATTTATTATCAAAATTAATATGAAACTAAGCTTCAAACTTAATATCGAATTTAATGTGTTTGGATAAAGAGTAGCAAAGCGTGGCTCCTATTTTACACGTTTAGCTAAAATTAGAACGAACGTCAACGAAAAAGTAGAAAAAATTACTTGATAAAATTACGTATAATCCGTTCATATTTTTGGCTACAGTTACAAATAGTATTGTAAAAAATGACGCATAACAAAACATGCAACTGTCACTAATATTCATTTTTGAAATAAATATGTATACATTTACTGCCTCGCCTTTTACTAGCGTCTGCAGTTACCGTAGAGACAGATCTTATTGCGCTTATGTTTTCTTAAAGGATGGTAACTACAATTGCGGCTTGTTGAAAAGTCCACGCGAAAACTAAAATAATGTGGGAAATAGAATTAGCTGTAACCACAAGAGCAATAAACACGAAAGCAACAAAGTAATAATAATAATAATAATAATAATAATAATAATAATAGTAATAATAATAATAATAATAATAATAATAGTGATGATGATGATGATGATGATGATGATGATGATGATGATGTAATACTTTTTCCAGAATTGTCAACCCAACCTTAAACAGACTTGGAAGAACGGGTTTGAGCCGGAAGCTCAGCTTCAGTTCGTCAGCGACGCAGTCATGGCCTTTGCGTTCGCTCTGCGGGTACGGTGTAGAATGAAACTAGTTTTTTCTTCGCCACGGCAAGTCATGTGAACAAAGTGGCGTTTTATTTTCGTAGCATTGGATATTAGAGTTCGCCTATGATTACGAGAGTTATCTTCGTTTAGCTTTTAACAGCATACATCATCAACAGTTAGGCCATGCTATTTGGTCATAGTTTTTTGGTGTCTTTTTGTACTGTGATCGATAAGTATGATTAACTGATCCATTTCCCGGTAATTATAGAACTCTTCTAACGAGGCTAAAATTATACCTGAACCAGAGACGCTGAGATTATACCTGAACCAGGCATCAAAACCCAATATGCGGACTTGAGACTCTTTCTAAAATTAATGTACGGGTAGTGAATCGTAATAAATATGTAGCTTTTACGAAAATTAAGCACGAAAAAAATATATTTGCATTGCAGATTTAACCTTGATGTAGCCAGCCTTATTTGTGGACAATTTGATCTTTTCAAGATTATTCTTATTTGAAAGCGGCCAACGACTCATTAAAACCACTAAAAAGCTTAGCATTTGTAAATAGCGCAATTGAGAGTCATTATTTGAGTGGGGTTTAGCAGAATTGGTTTTGGTTTAACACATGTACATTTTGTAACCCAGTCTTAGTATCAAATGGCCAAGCAAGTAGTACAATAAATTCGCTGCTCTTACATGGAAGCAATTTCTTGTGATGTTTCGTAATTGTATCATTTCTCAATAACTGTTTTACAGTGCTTTAAATTAATATCAATCAACAGGTGCTGCTCAAAAATACGTTCTCGCTAATGCAAACACTAACATACATAATCATGCCTTTCTTTCAACTGGAGCAGAATAGGCCTGTCCCCTCTCAGATATTTCTCAGAGCTGTACTGTTGCTTGTGTGTCGCACAGCAAAAGGGCTTCCGTTGCAAAACTCGCATGCGTCGTGCTAGTTTATACCTATGACATTCTGAATTCCTCCTTGGTTTTCGTGAACTGCTCTCATTTTCTCTCACTTTTTTATACGGGTTTGCAAAGTCACTCGGTGCGTGTTTTCATTATAATCGGTTTGACAGGGGATGCACAGAGATAAGTGTGGCGGTGCAGATCATCCAGGAATTTGTGACGTCATGGACCCGTATAACGGAGAAGAACTTCTTCAGTATCTTCTGCAAGTTAATTTTACAGGTGTCTGTTTTTTATATTTAGATTTTAATATTTATATTTAATAGAGTTACTGTTACATAAATGTTAACTTAAGGTTGCATTTCAAGGCTTTGGTTTGTAGGATGGCCAGGCTTTTAAACTTATACTCGAAGTAATACACATTTTCATCAGAAATTTATTTGCCTTTTGTAATGAAATCCGAGGAATAACTGATATCATAATCGTTACAAATATAGGCGATTGTTGACATACTTGGCAAAACTAAGATAAAATATCCTCAGCTATAAGAATATATTTTATAATCTGGTCCGATATTGAATCTCACAAGGCCTGGCAGTTTCAACAAATATCATTTTAGATGATTTGATGGTGGGAATTGTATAAGTATTCATGACATTCCTTACACAGATTCCTGGGTATACTTGTATGTAACACATATTATTACAACATTGACAATGCAAAATAAAGTTAAAATAAGAATTCACATCTTGTGAATTTGATAGGACAAATTTAGACAATGTAAACACGCTTTCATTAAGTTGATGCTATACACACTTTTTTCTCATCAGGCCTGTCAGGTTCAGATTTCCGCTTCCTCTCAAATGGAGATGGTGTACCTCGATACAGAATATTAAATTTCAAACAAACGGAAACTGGTGTTTTTAAATGGCAAACCGTTGGTGTGTATGAAAATCAAAAACTGGAGGTAATGCCTTCTTTTTAATGAGATATTTGATTTCGGATTAAAAAGAAACAGTGCTAGCTTTTACTTGTTTTCGATACTAATTTTTTTGAGTTAAATTACGATGACCATATCTTTTTGTCAAGATCGTAATAACATATAAATACGATGTGGTGCTTTATGATTCTAATAATATTCTAAATTCCATTGTACGATAAAAAATTACTTTGAAAATTATTTAAACTATCGGTTACACAAGAAAAGATTACCACATTTTAAAAAGAACTATTCCTTGAACAAACTTTGCACATGTAACTTCTTTAAGGTTGATTCCTCGCAACAGGATGTGCTTACCTATCCATTTCATGAATTCTTGCTGAACTAGAGCCGTAAATCCATACATGTTTGGACTATGGAATGCCAGCAGTAGTTGTGGTGCTATTTGATGTTAATTCTGTGAAATTATATTAACAGATGGATTCAAAAGCGCTGCAGTTTACACTCGCTCAGCCAAAGCACCCTTCCTCGGTTTGTAGCGCAGAATGCAAACCAAAACAGGCTAAAGTCATACATGACTACAGTAAGTACTCCCTGTGTAAGTACTCCACTCAACAGAAGTAAGTACTGCCCCCTTTCTGCACCAGAAAGAAGTTACCATCTATACGTCAAGAGTAAGCACTCCTGTCTACACGAGAAGTAAGTTCTTTTTCTTACATAGGAATAAGTGTTCCTGCTTACATCAGGAGTACATACTCCTTCCTGCGAGAGAAGTAAGTACTCCTGCCTACATCAGGGGTAGGTACTCCTCCCTACACTATGAGTAAGTACTCATTACTTTGCCAGAACTAAGTACTTCTTCCCACGCCAGGAATAAGTACTCTTCCTCACTTGAGGAGAGAGTACTCCCTCCTGTGCGAGGCGTAAGTACTGATTCTTACACCCGAAGTAAGCACTCCTTCTAACCAACGAGTAAGTCCTTCGCCTAACCCCAGGCCTAAGTACTGCTCCCTACACCAGGAGTAAATATTCCTCCCTACGCCAGGAGTAAATACTTTCTACAGCAGGAGTGAGTGATGCCAATAGCAAGTCCTCTCAACACAAGGAGTAAGCACTCCGCCCTACACTACGAGTAAGTTCTCCTTCTTACGCCAAGAGAAAGTACCCCTGCCTCCACCAGTAGCAAGTATTCTCTGTACCAGGAATAAGTAGTATGTAGTAAGTAGTCCCCCTGCGCGACGAGTAATTTCTCCTTCCTAAGCCATTGGTAAGTACTCCTCCCTACACCAGGAATAAGTACTCCCTTCTGATGCGGTATTCTGAACGATTATCTGTCTGAAATATGATTAAGTCTAACATTGATCAAGTGTTCTCTTTCTAATTTGTTTATAAGATTTAGTGTTTGTGTCCAAAAATGCATGGTCATTGCTACTTGTTACTGAAAACAAGCAGATTTAAATGTCTCAGGTGGCTGTTGGATGAGGTTGCTCTTAGACCTTAATAACTTATGTTTTCTGTGTTATTAGCAGTTGCCTTCTCTATTTAATTGTAATTTTGATTGTTTTAGCTCAACGCTGTTGTTGGACATGCATGACGTGTGACGAATATGAATACCTGCCCACGCCTTATAAGTGTGAAGCGTGTGACTGGGGCAAGAAACCCAATAGCGATCTCACCAAATGCGTGACAATACCTGTTGAATATCTCAGGCAAGTGCTCTCAGTGTTCCCAATTATTTTGAGTGAAGTGGCAATGTGTTATTTAAATGCAGGGATAATGGTCAGGCTGCACATTTGCATCACTACATTTGAATTTCCCCAAATTTGTATATAAATAGGTTTGAATAATTTGGGCCACATGTTACATAGTTATGAATAAGAGGCATTGACATCGTGTTTGTTTTCTGATTGTTGCAGTGTATTTAGTATTTCCTTCCTTAAGGAACAGATGAACACGATTTTAATCAGTTCTTGTAAGATGCCATAGACCATTCAATTACATTTTCCTGTCTGTCTCAAGCACAACAGTTTATTTCCATTCTTTTGTCTTTTCCTTTAACATATACTACGTTTACAATTCAACTCCTGATTCTATTGTGTTTTAGGTATGACAGTCCAATAGCTATAGCGGCAATACTTTTTGCTGTAGTAGGACTACTGACGACATCTTACGTTATGCATGTATTTATCAGACAGCGAGACACACCTGTGGTCAGAGCATCCGGTCGTGAACTCAGCTTTGTGTTACTCGTAGGAATACTCCTGTGTTTTAGCATGACTTTTGTTATCATCGCACGGCCGACTGATTTCACATGCGCTGCACAGAAGTTTGGAATAGGTTTCTGCTTTACTCTCTGTTATGCAGCTGTTTTGACGAAGACAAACCGTATCGCACGTATATTTCGTGCTGGGAGACGTACTGCGAGAAGACCAAAGTTCATCAGTCCGCGTTCTCAGTTGGTTATCTGTGGAAGTATTGTGTCGCTGTACGGAATAATCGGAGCTGTCTGGTTAATACTAAGCCCTCCGAGAGCTGGTTACCATTATCCAACACGTGATGACAACCAACTCGTTTGTCTTTCCGCTGTCGGGCTTTCATACATGATTGGGTTTGCTTACCCAATCTTTCTTATTATAATATGTACCTTTTATGCCTGCTTGACTAGGCGCATACCAGAAGCATTCAATGAATCCAAACACATTGGTTTCACAATGTACACAACTTGTATAATATGGCTGGCGTTTGTACCCATATACTTCAGCACTGCAAACAACATAGAGATACGCCTAGCTACTCTCTGCTTCTCCATCTCGTTAAGTGCTACCGTAGCATTAGCTTGCATGTTCACACCCAAGTTGTATATAATAGTGTTCCATCCTGAGCGTAATGTGAGACAATCCATGTTGAGTGCTAAGCTTGCTAAACAAGAGAAGTCACCCATGAATGGCGTGGAGACGAGACTTATGTCACTCCAAGGCACCAACGGTAATTCTTCTCTATAAATAAATGTGATTTAAGTAAACATACTACGTACCTTTGTAGTTATGTGTATTTATACTCACATAAACAGAATGCAATGCAGCTACTCTTATGCGAAACTCCAAACCCCAGTATTATATGCTATAATTTGAACAGCTGATAAATCTTAAATGCCTTTTTATTTGCTATGAAGTATATTTTACATAAATTATCATGTAAAAAGTAAGTCTATATCTGATGCAACAAAAGAAAGCGTTGCTTTAAAAGAAAATATAAAACCTGCCAACACCAAAGTATTAAAACTATAAAATATATAGCACTCGCATCAAACTATATCCTACTGGTATATAAGTTTATATTTGTGATGCAGGTAATATTGAGGCGCATCGTAGGACTCAGTCGTGTACATCGATTAGCAGCGGTACCTCTAAATACACTTGTGCGACACAAACTTATATAAGTGCTCAGACGACAAGTACTCAGACGCGCAGCAATCAAGAACCATACTCTCATCATTTAGAAGACGTGATGCTGTGATGAAGATGACATTATGCTTACACTAGCTCATGAAGCCTGTAAAACTAAATACATGTGCTATATAAAGTTTGATATTTGATCGAATATTAATAAGTAAGTATTGTTGTGTTTCAATGTCGATGGAACAAACTGCAAAGTCTAAGTCTAACTTTTATCGAATTGTTGAACGCATGATAAGATAAAAAGATAATTAAAGCCATGGCAATTGTACGTGGTAGCATTACATTCAAAGCTCAATGTGATATTTTCCGTCTCTTAAATATTTAAGTGTGCTTGTATGTTATTGCCAGTACTTAAATATCAGTTAGCGTAAGCTAAACTGAAATGCTGGATTTGTGCAAATGAAAACATTGTAAACTACGTACCAACAAATCCAATTTGAATGAATACCAGTAGATATAAGAAATTTATCCTCTGAAGATAGAAATGTTTACTTGGAGTTCTAACAGTCAGTCACAATGAGACCAGATTTTCTCTACATTGGGCCACAAAGTGATGCAATATCAACAACAATTATATATCAACACAATATAAAGATTTCACGTCAGGAAAGTTTTTAAAGCCTAGTCTAAGAATGCCATACTGCTTTCAAAAATTTAAATAAATGCGTAAAATTGCGTAATCCATAAGTTCCATAACTTTGATAAAATACACGCAATCACACGGGGAACATTAATTAGTTCTTCTCTATCATTTTCTTATAGTTGTTTATTTTTTTTCATAATGCTGTTGCAATGTGTCTTTTAGTAGCATTATCTGGAACTGGATGGAATATTGTGTAACTAAAATTAGTTTTATTGCTTAATATGTTGTGCTTTTGATAAGTAAATAAATGTACTTAAAAGACAGATATATTGGTTGTAATTGAAGCATATAAATTCACAAAGGTGTTCTGAAAAATTGTTCTTTTTAATTTACGTGCTTGTTTCACCGAAGATTGGCGAAAAGAAATATGTTTAAGTTCTGTACTAGAATTATTTACTTCAATTTCAATGACTTTTCAAACTTTTATTTTTTAGGATTGACTGAATAAAGACTGTTGACGGGATTTAATCTTTGTATTTTTATTAGACTTAGGTAAACGCGCGAGCAAGCGTGTGCAACTCGGAAAAGCTCCTGAATCCTGAAAACTGAGTTTTTCAATGGTCGAGTTTAGGACATAGCCTTTTGGGCTCGAAATAAGAAAACGTTAAGATATCTGGGACATAAATGGTAAAACTATTACTTTTAAAGATAGCAGTTTGGCATAGTGCAACTTCTAACTGTGGGTACATTAAACACAGAAATAGGAATATGACATGATAAATCTACATGGTTTTTTAAAAGTCTAATAATCTAGATAAATGAATTACTTACATTGTTTGAATCTCGATGTGGTTCTCCAATGTTGATTTTCAGAGTCTAGCCTTAAGGGGTTTTAGTTTAAAAAAGTTAAGGCATCTGGCATTAAGCTTGTCTTACTAAATGTTAACATTACAGGGGACAGCTTGGAATATTTGAGATACATTTAAAAGAACAAATAAGTATATGAAAAACAGAAAAGGGAAATCGACATGATTGAAGAAATATTTAATCCTTACGAAAGTGCTTTGGCTTTCCAGTGCTCATTCAAAATTTCCATTTCTAAGAATGGATGTGTCATTTAGCCTGAGTAGGTTTGGCAATGTGGGCAATTTTAATATGGAGTAGGGATGTATCTTGAGTGTTCAGTACAGTTAATGCACCAGCCAAACAGAGCTTCCACAATATGTTAGGATGGCGATTTGTTTTAGAAAAACAGGATGTGTGAAGCACGTTGTATACACGCAGTATATTTGGTTTACTGTGCAGATGTACCGTTGGCGAACTTGTGAGGTATACACTAAAATATCCAGGGAAGGAGGTAGTTCAATACATTTTAGTTACTTATCTGCTGTTCAGCTTCATATTTGAAATTTGTAAAATTGCTAAAATTATTTAAGACAGTTGTATCTTTACTTAATTCACATGTTTTCCAACGTCAAGGTAAACAGAAAATTATAGTAGTGGTGGCAAGGAGTCTGCATTAAAATAAAAAAAAATAGAATATTATTAATAGATATCACTTGATTGGGAAAAGATAAAATAGCAAAGCCCATTTCTGCAAACAAAACCCTCAGTATTTCCAAGTGTTCGGCTTCCACACGAAAAAAGAAAACAAAAGAAAACAGATTATGAGGACCTATACAATAGTACAGGGTGATAATTGACAGAAGGCACTTACAGATCCAGGTCTCGCGATGGGTTATTTATATATATAATTTATACACCTCACTTAAACTAAACGCTAATATAAGCAATTTTAGGAGCTGTGTTGTAATTTCGTTTGTATGTCGAAAAACAGTATAATGTCTCCCAGTTCTAAATATTTTGTTCGAATGGAAACGTACATATTCTGTGGGATAGGTGAAGGTCCTGTACATCATGTTGAAATTGCAGTAAGTTTGCCCCTATTGTCATAAAATTCAAAGAGGTTGGATAAAATTGCATACAAAAATAAGTTCTTAAAATGTAATGTTCTGCCAAAGGGGAAGTTATAGAAGTAGTATTCTGTATCACCAAATCCACCTTATTAACGAAAATGGGGCTTATGAGAAAAATGAGATTAAATAGGTCTTGTCTATTTTTTCAATGTAATTAATGATGTAGAAAAATACCAACGCAAATACAAGAGCTAAATATATTTAACTATCAGTCATTCTCCTTTTATTTCTTAATAGGGGAATTCAGACGATACATTCTTTTGGTTCTGTCTGCCAGCTTATACTGTTAATCAGTTTGAGGCAGTTACAGGATCAGGTTCAAACTTGGAAGAGATATAATTCAGCACTGATTGATCCTCATTGTGGTTCGTAGTAGCTTAAAAATATTTAGATTATTCAATGTTTATTCTGGCTCACAACTGTTCGTTGGTAAAAAGAATCATAGAAAATACTTTTACTGCTAACTTTATGACAGGACATGTTTGCTCAATATCCGTACTTATCCCGCTATTTTTTCAATTGAAATCAACAGTGCTGTATGTAATAAAAACTGGATTCTGTTGTTTTGATTTCAGGCCTTTCTTCCAGGGAAATCAGGACGTCTTTTGTGAATTTATAGTTGTATTTAGATGACAACTGTTTCTCTGTATGATAGAGTTATTGCAAATAATTTCGTAGTTTGGCGGATTGTATTCCCTATAATTGGTGGTATAAATGCGATAAAGGAATGAGTTGTTGAGCGAAAATTCACGTTAAAGCGGTGGTTTCTTCTCAAGGCATATGACCACCATCACCCTTTCGTGTACCTGATGATGACGCCTAACCACGTGCTAAACACATATTTCCAGTTATAATATCTTGAAGGAGCCTGATGTCCCAAGAAGTCTTCCTCACTTAATATCATTTAAATGGTCCTGGTAAAAAACTTAAACAAGCATGGCAGAGAAACGTCATTGCTTATTTGCCAGAGGAAGAACACCAATTTTGAATAACATATTACATAGGTGCCTTAACGTTTTATTTTTTGTTGAAAATATGCAAATAAATTTCTTTGGTAAAATAACTATTTATGAAAGGCCTTGAAGGTTTTGTTTCTTCCAGACTGCTGAGAGTCCTCCAAACAGAAGAACTGTTATGAAGCGCTGATCGGCAGCAACGGACCACGACTATAAATTAGTTAACGTATTTGTTTTGTATTCTTTCAAATAGTGTTTAATAAACGCATTTGAGAGGCCCAACAGCCAACTCAAAAAATTGCACATTGACACACCCTAAGTGCTGCACAAAGAGTGCAGCACACCCTAACTGACCTGATGAGCTTTAATTCGCAACTTCTTTTGCACTACATTCTCAGGTTCTTTCAGAATATCATCATATGCTTGGAAGGAGAAACCCAAACCGTTGCAAGACGTATCGGTCTAGACCTGCCTTGATGGGAATCGAAGAGAGAAAGGCATCCCTTGCAGGATATTACTAATAAGGAGAGCTGTAGTCGATGATAGGGCCACTTGACACCACTCAACACTCTCAGAACCACACGTTGAAACTCTCAAAAATGACATCTGCCTAATTCGACTGTCTTCCCCTGGCTACCAGCAATCCGAGATGCAACTCTAATAGGGAAACATGAGGCTTGGACGTGGATACGACTTAAGCAAACACAGTTGACAATTCTTTAATCCGATTTTGAGTGGGAAACCTCTGGTTCTTTCAAAATCTAAGAGTTTGAACCCAAAAGCTCTATCCGTTGCATCGGAACCAACATCGACCTGTTGGAATTAGCCAACAGACCGAGGGCACTGTTTGAGTAAGTTGCCAATTGAGAAAGAAGTATATACCTGTCGTTGTTCCCTAACAGCCAATTGTTGAGATATTGGAAAATGAACAAGTCGAATGCAGCGTTTGACTATCTTCCTAATCTGACTGAACACAAACGGTGCTGTTGACTAACCAAATGGTAGGGCAAGAAACCAATAGTTTTGTCCACTACCCTGAAGGAGAGATAACGATAAGTGTCTTGCATTGGAATGTGAAGGTATGTATCGGACATGCCCAGTGAAACAGTCCACATGCCTTAGTTTACTGTGGATTTGATCAATTGTAGAGCGTCCATTTTGAACTGTTTGAGATATATGAACTGACTGAATTGTGACAAGTCTATGATAAGACGCCAACTGCTCGACTTTTTCGGTAGAAGAAAGAATCGAATGAGAAACCCTTGAGTACCCATAGGCATCTTTTCTATGGCCTTTCTGTCTACCAGTTCTTGAATTATAGTGGTAATGTTAGCTGCTTGTCTAGCTGGTGCTCGTGAGACATAACTAAAGATGAATTGGAAAGCTTGGTTAGCGATGGAAGGATTTGACGACCAGACCTGGCCCTTGCAAACGGTAAGGGATATACCCCAACACAACCAGTGAACTGTGCTTGCCAAACTTGCCAAAAATTCTTTAGCCTTCCTCCTTTGGGCACATTTATGCTTGATTTGGGTAAAGGAGAGACAATTCTTAGCAAGTACCTCAAGTATTTGTTGGTGATCGCTCAATTGGCTGCTACCTCTGCTCCGGAGGAGCAGCCTGCATTTAGTGTCCACCTAAGCTTCTTGACCTGTGGAGCAGAAACTGGCGACGGTCCCGCGTGGAAGGCAATTATCTGGGAAGGCAGTTGTCGTTGTCTGGGCCTGCTGCAATGTGGAATCAAAGCTTTGCGCATAAGAGCATCCTGTGACTTCACCCTAGCTGTCTCGATTACTCCTTTTTAGAAAATTGGGCGGACAATGTTCTAATTGCCTATCTGTCTGCGAAAACGGAATTTGCGAGCACCCTCTGTACTAATATTGGAATGCGGAAACGCTTGATCACGTCGCAGTACGACCAGCGAGTTTAGTAGGCAGGCGTTCAGTTTAAGCAAATCACATGACTCTGCCACAACGGAGTTGAACAAAAATTTTCTCAACGTTTGAAAAGCTGCATTCTTGAATGAGGCTCTTGCGGATAACTTCTTCCAGGAATCTAAAATCCCGCTCCGCCAATGGGACGCTGTAATAAGGGTTTATATTAGGCAACCATGTCCCCATGTTGAGAGGATAGGCCAGCGGTTGCATCTGTAACACCTCGTCATTTGATTGGTATTTCGATGTTTTAACATGAAATAGTTTAGACGGGGGCAGACGCGACCACTGCCGCGGCCTTGCGGCTTGTAGCATCTGAAGTTCTTCCATCCTTGCCTGCTACGCACTAGTTTTGGATATACCCTTAAAAGCCTTTCTCGGTGGTGGTTGCGACTGGGCTGTGAAACTCAACGAGGATCTACTCACATGGCTTCGGTGTGATGAGAGAAGCCGATCAATTATCCGCAATGAATTTAATACTGTACCCAAAGGGAAAGTCAGTAGAGGTTAAGTCCACAATGGATGCTTCTTACCACTCATCTTACCACTCGTTTTCGTCGCCTGGCAGGTGGTGGTGAGTACAGACCGTGACGGCCTGTAATCCTCTGCCATCATGACGCGTGGGGAAGCGTGACATAGCGCTGAGTGTGGTACGGTAGTCACTGACACTTGTGGAGCAGACAGTGGTGGAGATTGCAATGCACAAAACATGACTGTTGGTAAGGATGGAGAGGATATATTATATATATATATATATATTATATATATAAGAAAAGAAACAGCGCACAATGCATTATTGTGCGTGTTTGTGATACACTTTGTCACGCTTAAAATTCAAGGCTTTCTGCCTCGTGGCTTTAAATTGCGAGGTCTTTTATCATCAGTTCGCTAGAGAAAGGTATCCTTTAAACGTAAAAAGGAGAAAAAACACAAATATTAAATTTTTTGGACAAAGAAAAACTGTTGTTCTTTTAAAATAAAAAATACAAAAAAGTTAGTTAATTAATTATTACGTTGTCTAATTCTAAAGCAATTAAGCAAATCATTTAAGTCAGGGCAATGATTATTCTTTGAGTTTCTATCAATACGTTCCGAAATTATAGACACAGTTTTCATGCAGATTATAGGGAATCTCCCATTAAATCCGTCTCCGAATTTGACACACCCGGTGAACAACCTCTCCATCATATTTGTATACTCAGTAGTCTATCCCCACTCCCTTATTATTTTTCCGAATGGCACCAAAACTTTATTTAATTGTTCCCTTTCAGCATTCTTCTTTAGTTTCTACTCTTTAAGCAGCAAATCATAAAGAACATCCAACAAACAAAATATGGAAGATGATTGATTAATAGACTGCAATTATAGTAGAAGAAAGTTCGAAAATTATTCGCACAGAATTAAGTGCAATGGAAAGTCTCAATCAAATATCGTCGGTTTCTTTCCCGGAGTCGACTCTGTAGCTACATCAAAGTGAGAAAAATATCAGTTTAAAGAATATAACACCCGGAAATTGAGATAGTCTAAGCCAACCGTTTTGATTAACACATTAAAAGAACGTTTATTGTTTGCTTGGTTAAGCTTTCTTTTTAGATTTTATACTAATAAATGACTGGGGCACTCGGTGAGATGTGAGGACCCTAGGATTGTCGCTCCTTTCTTTTATAACTATTTTGGTTAAGTATTGAAAGATTTTAGAATACAAGTCCAACAGGCCAGGGTTCTGGACGCAACCCTCGAAAAGTACTTTCCCATCCGCTTTGCAGAATAAAAATAGGTCCCCCACTCCCCCTGCTGCCAACGACCCGAGATCCTTTCCCGTTTTAGGCAATGTTTTTCATGAAAAGCTCGGCCTTTCTTATTATTTCTTTGTGGCCAGTTAGCAATGATGTCGTGCCCAGAGTCCTCCGCGGGCAAATTCGGTTTGTCTTTGCCTGTCTGGAAGTCCCTCTCTGGAAAACCGGGGAATAAAACTCCCCGGCGATGCTGCAAAAGGCAGGCTTCAAGGGTTCGAGACTTACAGATTGAAGGTTACGTAGACCTGACAGCCACTAAAAACGGAGGATAGCAAAATATAATTTGTGAAAAACCCGTGAAGAAAAAATAGTGGAATACATTTTAAATCTCAGATAAAGTTAAGTTTTTTTAATTGAAGTCTATTGTGAATTAAAGACAGGCTGTTTCTGAAAGAAACAGCCCAGAAGAATCGCACTTTTCAACCGGGCAAAAGTGAACCTTTTCCAACTCTCCTACATTTTATTTAAAGCTGGAAAAGTCGCACTTTTCACGATCTCAAAACTCCCAGTGGGAATCCCGCGAAATAAGTACTCATAAAAGAGAGGAACTGCATTTAAAATATCTGTTGGCATTGTATTTAAACACTGCAGATGCATGGGCTCAGAGGTGAGCTGTTTTATAACAACGGTCCCACTTTCTCTAACCGGTAGCAATCGCCAGATGTCGCTTTTTACGCAATCGCCATTTTTTGTTGTTTACTTTTTTTGACAGGACATAAGTGTATGTATTAAGCGAATTCATACTTTCACATTTGCAGGAAGCTTTGTTTCCGCGGCCGTATTAGCTTGGTCTAGACTATAACGGATCGAAAGACATGAAAAATTCTTGTAAAAAATAAACCCATTCTAACTTTCACACTTTTCCGTACGAGTAGCTCCAAGAAGCGGCACGCTACAAGGTTTCCAGGCACCGCTTCAAATCCTGGCTATACGATTAGCAAGTCAACTGCGCTTGCTTTGAGGCACCTGAAGATCCTCGAAGTGGAAGACCCTCAAAGTAAATCGGTAATGACATACAGCTTCTGTGTTACGCTTTCTTTAAAAGAAATCAATATGGAAATAACCACAATTCCTCGACAATAACTGACACTTGTTTTATATAGGGAGCATAATTTATTACGTGAACAAGTAACAATAATTTTCACAATTTTTCCACTGCAGATCCACTGTAGATTCCACGAAAATATTCAGGGAGGGGGGGGGGGGGGGGCTACTTCTTGAAATACGTATCCGCTCTGTGTTCATACATAACACGCAGATTTCCTCAGAGGTCATCTGTTTTATAACAACGCCCTATTGTTGCCGCATAAATTTACGTATGCGCATGAAGGGAAGACAAAAGATGTCTGCCTGTGGGAATTTGTGATATTTCTAGAGCTTGTTCTTTTATGAATATGTCAAGATATGTAGTTTTTAACAACACATTTTCTTTGAGGGCACTCCATAACAGTTCATAAATCTAGGAATGTATCTTAATACCCTGCAATGTCGCCACAGAGGTGCCTCAAAGCGAGCGTAGTTGACTTGCATATAGGTATATAGCGAGGATTTGAAGCCCGCCGCCAGGGTTGCTTTTCTTCCCGGAAGAAAGGTATTTCATTCCTTCCCTATGAAGAAGTGGGGAAGAAACTGGGAAGAAACGGGAAGAAATACCTTTCTTCTGGGAAGAAAAGGAAGAAAGTGGGAAGAAAATTGGAAGAAACCTACTTTATCAAGAAAACCTCAATGCAACGTACTATCTATTTATTGATTTTACAGAACCAATATATATTTAGTGTGTTCTAATGTACCATCAAACAAAAAACGAAAAAGAAACAAAGGAAAAAAATACACCCAAACACAATGAAGAAATAATGATGTTATTCTATGTTCTTTGCTAATGTGCCGCAACACCCTTTTCTCATAACCCCCTTTTAATCTTAACACTTAACCCCCCATTTATGGTAAACACAGCCTTTGTCTTTCACTGGCACGTTAAGAGCAAACAAAATGATATTGTAATTTCTCATAGACGAAGTCAAAGTTTAAACACTTGACCAAAAGTACTCAGGCTATTACAGCGTACCCAGCTGTGTGGATTCGCGTCCCGTTCCAAATCGCGGCGCGCAGAATTACACTTGTTTCCGGAGTAAATAAAAAGCGCAGTTGATGGCACCCAAGACCCTTTATCTAATCCCTTTTAATCCTACTTATTACATAGAAGTTTGATATGTGAATTCGCACCTAAGAATTACTGCGAGTGCAGCTTAAGCAAATTATTTGAAAGAAATTCCAAATGTTACACCTTTTAAGGTTTCTTCCATTTCTTCCCTGAAATTGGAGGGAAGAAAGTATTTCTTCCCTATGGGAAAACCCCAGAAAAAACCATGGTTTTTCCCGCTATGTAAGAAACATGCCAACCCTGCCCGCAGCCGAACCTCAGTAGCGGATGACTTTTTGGAGCTACGTTGGAATTTAGGTCACTTGACTTTGGTCAAATGACATTTAAAAGCCGGAATGTAAACAAGCATTTTACAGGTGACTGCGGAGGCTAAATTTTCTGCACTTCAACGAAGAACTAGAAGATATAATCCCATTAAAATTGTGCCTGTTTTACAAAAAAGGTGTATTGGGCAAGAACTTTCTATAAATGTTTGAATAATTGGGGCTGGTGTGCAGGATTCGCACCTCAGAACATCTGAAGTTGACCCCTATTAGCGGAACAATTAAGGGTTTGTAGCCGTGGCAGAGAGATAAACGATGTTCAATCAAAGCTGACTTGGAGCTAACTTTTCCGATGTAGGGGACATTTTACAAACTATTTTACACGTTATTCTGCGTCTTTTATAGTGACGGTGTGAATGCGAGAGTACAGGGTCGTTTTTTCCGTCAGTCGATGAAAATCCGTCGATTTTGAGTCGGAAATTTGTGGTCCTTCAGATCAGCTGAATTTTTTTTCACTTTGAAGGGGAGGGGGAGGGGAGCTCGGTACTTGCAGATGCTCTTGTGGAGATTGTAAGTTATCAGGTGTAATTTTTTCGGGCTCGCAAATTAACACCCTGCACGTCTTGCTATGCTTTAGCTGTGGTTGCCTTCGCGCCGAAAATATCACAAATTTCCTGGCTGAAAATTTTCCGTCGATTTCGACGAGGCCGAGAACGACCCCTTAGAGTAGTCCCGGGTGAACCTAGTCCATCACAACCCCTCTACCCAGACTCTGTGGAGCTGGGAGTCGCATGGGACTAATACGACAAGAGCGATATACGTGTGGTGCTCAGCGATATGGAAATGTGACTGAAGGTTCTAAACTTTTAAAGCTTTTACTTTTTAATAAACAAAGTTTGTAAATATTCTAGGTTTTGGCCGAGTCATTAAGGTTTAGATTTGTCTAATTTCTATACTGCTGTGTCATTGCCATGCCTTTCGCTCGCAGGTTTCTAGTAAAATTGTATTTTGTTAATTTTCATATTCTTTTTGTGCGTTTATTCCAATCCGATACGGTCGAAGCGCATTTTTTCGCCTAACTCCGAGTTGGTACGAATAAGCTTATTAGGCCCCAACCCTTCGGATTGGGGCCTATAGGTTTGGGGTGTCCGTCTGTCCGTCATCGCTTTATACCCCTATGAATTTGGGGGGCGGTTGGGGCCTGTTTGTGTTTCACAAATACTTACTTGTTTCCTTAGCTTTGAGCAGCACCAAACCATAGGGTTTCAACAGCACAAGGGCGAAAAATGTGAATATTAAACGTATGCAGCATGGGTAGGGATTTACCATGTCGTTGACTTGTCATGCGAAAAGCCTTCTAACTAGATATATTTTGTTGTTGTAAATCCACTTACTAAATACACAGTAAGTGCACGGAAATGTTTAATTTAATATTTTCTTTCAAATGACCACAAAAAGCCCCAGTAAATACATGCCGAAGCTCTAATCTTCAGACCCCACACTTTTGGTTCTTGTATATTTTCGTGCCTGTACACACTGCTGAGGCAGCGGACCTACTTATTTCCTTTCCAATCGAGCCCGAAGGAAGAAATACTTTTCTTTCGGGAAGAAAACTGACGTCATCATAGGATTATCACCATTAACATCTTAATGTTAACTGTGTCGTATCGTTGAACTGAATACCGTGACACCACAGCTACTGGCAATAGATTTTTTTTCCTCAGATGATTTAAGGTGGCGTCACTGTTAGAGGCATCGGAGAAACGAGACTTAGTAATAATGTCCAAGAGAGTCAGCCGCTGCCCGCACGTGAAAACAGCGCAGCACAACACATGGGATGCCGTCCTTAGTAAAAGACAGGTACATTTCTTATCAGTGAGATCACACGTAATCTTCGTGAGAGCGATGTTGTTGTTATTAATAATAATAGCAGCAGTAGCAGCAGTAGCAGCAGCAAAATCAATTATAATAACATATTTAAAAAAAGAAGTGCGCTTGACGCGGTGTATTTTTTTTTTTTGGCAGGCGAAAGAGTGTGATCAGTGCGACACGCCGGCGCCTAACCTGTGGGTGTGCCTGCATGACCACTGCCTGGCCGTGGGCTGCGGGGAGGCCGGGTATGATCACAGTACCATCCACGGCGAGGTGAGGATACCCCACGTTTATTCTCCTTGTTATGGCTACAGTCGGGATAACAATAGCAGTAAACGTGGTGGTGCCGTTCCCAAAATTATTTAAAAAGTAAAAAAAACAAAAAAACTGAAATCTTGGTTTAATCTATTTATTTATAGTAGAATTGTTTCATGACGTCATTATGATCAATGCACAGCGCTATTGACTGTGTTGGTTTTGTCGCAGACGAAGTTCCACCCTCTGACGTTGAACCTGACGACACTGCGCATCTGGTGTTACATGTGTGAGAGCGAAGTCTTCAGGGAGAGCAACCAGCCCCCGTTTGCGTATGTTCTCTGACGTGGCTAAAGTTACGAAGCAGAGAATTCATTTTACTACGCCAATTTGTATAGTCGGTTTACAATAAAATGCATGCTGGAAATGTTTGAGTAAAAATGTTGCGAAAGTGCGAAAATACTTTTATTTTGGTTAAAAAGCATGCTCCTAACGAGCTCCTGTTTAAGTAAATTGGGTAAATTTAGGCAGACTGCTGCCGCTGACTACCACTGATAAAAAATAGCCAGGTACATTTCTCGTGTTTTTTGTTTGTAGTGATTCAATGCGAGCTCGTAGCGTTGTAACCGTGAGTAGCGTACCGTCGAGCCCCGAGCACAGCGCCCATAGACGCTCGCCACAGGACAGCCCTATGCAGTACCAGGTATGTGTTGTTGCTACGTAGGAAAGTGTACTGTCTGATAATAGCCATGTACCTGTGAAGGGCTGTAAAACAGTGCCAGCTGGCGTACATAAAGTACGTGCGTCAGGACGTACGTCAGGCTGCGTTTTGAGGGGGGGGGGGGGGGGGGCTGCGTTTTGAGGGGAGGGTAAGAGTGTAAATGCTTGCAAACGTTCTTTATGAATGGCCCCAAGGAGCTCTAAAACATGCTGCTCGCTGATATACCTTGCAGCTAGTACGTAAGTACTGAAAGAAAAAGAAACCTTTAAAAAGATTTCTTACATTGTTGACGGTCTCTTCATGTCATTGCTAGAGTTGTTTCCCAGTTACTGTTTAATAATAATAATAATAATAATAATAACAACAATAACAACAACAACAACAACAACAATTACAAATTAATTAATTAATTTAAAAATTGTAAGAAAAATGCCTAATTGATCGATGCACGTGTGCGTGATGTCATGTGACCTGTTCTTTCTACAGCAGTATGGGCGGCGTCAGAGTCCCACCCCGGAGCCAGAGCCGTCGTCAAGCGAGGACGAGGACGATGACGCACAGAAGCCCAGAGGTGCCGCACCTTCCGCCCCCACCCTCCCCTCACACATACACGCTCCACGCCCTTCCTGCCCTAGCCCCGAGGTGCCGCACCTCCCCCCTCCCCTCACATACACGCCCACCCTGCCCTAGATCCAAGGTGCCGCACCTCCCGCCCCCCCTCCCCTCACACACACGCCCACCCAGCCCTAGCCCCGAGGTGCCGCACCTCCCGCCCCCCTCCCCTCACACACACGCCCACCCAGCCCTAGCCCCGAGGTGCCGCACCCCCTCCCCTCACACGCCCACCCTGCCCTCCCCCCGAGGTGCCGCACCCCCTCTCCTCTCTCACACACACGCCCCACTCCCACCCAGCCCTCACACATCCCCCCCCCCCCGTACACACCCAATCCAGCTTGTCCCGTTTCTTTCATCCACAAAGAAAGACCAGATATTACAGCTGTGCAACATGCGATTGTTTTTCGTTTTTCTTTAAAATTAAATAAAAAAAAAATTGAACAAAATGTCATTACAGTTATGAACGTAGATATTTTGTGCGCGCCATGTCTCTGGAACAGTTGAAATAACCAGTATTCGTGTGACCAAACTGGCGATGGATTCTTACCAAGTTCACTGGTCCACTTGGATTCTTAGACTTGTATAAAGAAACTTATTTAATTGATTAAATACTTTTTGATTGACAGGTTTAACGGGATTACAGAACATCGGCAATACGTGTTACATGAACGCCGCCATTCAGTCGCTTAGCAACTGGTAATGTGCTCATTCTTGTGTCACGGTCGTTTATCGTTTGCGTTGGATCATTTTGGCTTCAGTTATGATTGGTGATTTTACAACGGTGTGTTGAAAGAAAAAAAAAAAAAAAAAAACGAAAAAAAAAAAGGGTTCAAGCGGATGTTGTGTAATTGGCTCAACATGTAACAGAACGTACAGGTTGTTTATAATCTGAGCTTGAAAATATATGCCTGTAAGTGTCTGGTCGAATGAAAGCGAAGCAGCTCTGAGAAACTTTCCAGGCAGGGTGTTTAACAGATAGAGCTGTTTGGTACACGAGCTAATAGAGGGTATGTGGATGGCTTGTGGTTATTTTTAGCCCTCCCTTGACGCGGTTCTTCCTGGACTGTGAAGGCTATGTGCGGAGCGACAAGAAACCCATGCTGTCACGGAGCTACCAGAAGCTCATGCAGGAGATGTGGCATAAACGCAGGTAAGTGCAGTGGTCTCGGTGGCATAAACGCAGGTAAGTGCAGTGGTCTCGGTGGCATAAACGCAGGTAAGTGCAGTGGTCTCGGTGGCATAAACCACAGGTAAACAGAGAGGTCGCTATGGCATAAACGCAGGTAAAAAGAGAGGTCGCTATGGCATAAACGCAGGTAAGCACATTGTCTGTGGCATAAAAGCAGGTAAGCACATTGTCTGTGGCATAAAAGCAGGTAAGCACATTTATGTCAGATACAAGAACAACTTGACATAGTGTTCTTTATTAAACAAAATATAAAATAATATGCAATTAAATAAAGCGTAAACAGGAAAAAAGAAGGGTTAATCAGGACCGAAATAGGTTGGACTCAAAAGTTGTGCAAGTGACAAATAATTTAAGAGGACTGAAAAAAAAAATGTTTGAAAAGTTGAAAATGTCGTCTTATGTTGCTTGCTTCAGGCCCGCTTACCTGACTCCCAGCAGTGTCGCCAGTGGAATAAAAATAGTACATCCGATGTTCAGGGGCTACTCGCAGCAGGTAAAGTGTACTCAGTCAGAGTTAGAGATTGTGAGATTTCAGTGGCTGCTGTAATCCTTCATGAAGGATTTACTTTAGACCCCCGCCCCCCACCCCCCACCCCCTCCCTCATCCCCCAATCCCCGGGAACATGCAAGTTTGTACCTGCATGGTCCGAAATTTTTCAAACCGAGATCATTAAAAGGTCTTTCCATTGAAATTTATTTAAACTTTTTAAATACGACACTATCCTTAATCATATATGTTACTGGGCGTCAAGGCAACTAATGCCGTGATAGATCGGCGAACACGATATCTGATGGAAGATATGCACAAATTACCTCCTTGTCCCACGGGGGGTTCGTAGATCAACCCAAGAAATATCTTCTCCAAAGTTCGTTAATGACCTGTTATTGATGTGTGAACGTGGCAGCGATTGATTGATGTGTGAACGTGGCTGTGATTGATTGATGTGTCATTGCTTTTGTGAACGCGGCTGTGATTGATTGATGTGTGAACGTGGAAGTGATTGATTGATGTGTGAATGTGGCAGCGATTGATTGATGTGTGACCGTGGCAGTGATTGATTGATGTGTGAACGTGGCAGTGATTGATTGATGTGTGACCGTGGGAGTGATTGATTGATGTGTGAACGTGGCAGTGATTGATTGATGTGTGAACGTGGCAGTGATTGACATGTGATTGCAGGACTCGCAAGAGTTCCTGCGCTGCTTCATGGATCAGCTCCACGAGGAGCTCAAGCAGCCCGTGGTCCTCCTCCGTGACGACAGCAACCCGGATGCCAGCGATCCAGAGTCCATAAGCAGTAGTCATAGTGACGACACTGTGTCTGACAGGTAGACAACTCTCAGAGCGAAAATATTCAAAATCTTTACTCTTTTTTATTTATTTTTTGATTTATTTATTTTTTGTTTGTTTATTTTTTGTAGTTCTGTTAACGAGTTTGTTCCTGTCTTTTTTATTGTTTGACGCGAGTTGTTTTCTGGTTTAGTAGAAGCGTGGAATCGCGTTTCACGCGGCTTGAGTCAGACTAAGTAAAAATCGTAATATTTTACGGTGCTTGCTATAGTAGTTGTGATAAATAACTGTGCAGGAATTAATTTTAATTGGTTACGCAGCTTGGGACATAGTTATCTGGGAGGATTTATATACCAAGTTACTTGTACCAAACCTGCATAAATGTGGTGTGTGACTTGTGTTCCTAATGTTACAAATCACGTGGGAATTCTCGGGGCCCCGAGAGCTGCGATCGAAGAAAAAAATGTAAAATCCTGAATCGAAAAATTTTGGCGAAGTTCCTATTCCTAGTTATGTTATTGCTAGGTAGTGGTTTAAAATTTGTGAAACATAACCAAAACAAAACATAACCGATAAGCTGCCTGTAAACTGTTCTTTCTCAAAAATAAAATTCTGACATAAATAAATGATAAATATTAATCCTGTTGTCCGCGATATAACTATCGTTTTTGGCTCTCGCGTTTGCTGTAGATTGTCCAAAGCGGCAACTTATGTAGCACCGGAAGTGCTGGCCCGGAGCCAATCAGATGATGAGTACGAGACATGTGACTCAGGCCTGAGCAGCGAGAGAAGCTCCATGCAGAACAGCATGACCAGCTGCGAGGACGCTGTGAATACGGTCCCCGACCCACTCCCGGAAAGCGTGGACAGTGCCCTGACACGCAATATGTCCCAGAATAGTCAGATGTCGGTAGATTCAGTAGTTTCGACAGAGACACTGCAGAATGGCTTACCTGAGGAAGATAACGCGGAGGAATCTAGTCTTTCAAGCTGTGATCAGTCTAGTCAAAATATGAGCAAGAACGGCAAGCTGCCGTCTGTTGATAGCGGCATCCAGTGCGGTACATGCTCTGAGAATTCAGGCCAGGATAAGTCGAATGTGAAGGACGTGAAGGAAGCTGCGAATTTAGCGGAGAAACGAGCTACGCACACCGACCTTGCCGATATGCAAGTTGCTCAAGTCCACGGCAGTGCAAGTAGAACAGTGGGCGATAATGTGAGCTCTTCAAGGAGCGCGCCACAGGTGCAGCGCATGGAGAGGGACGATATGGTTACTGGCCCAACAGTGAATGGCCAGAGCGAGGCTTGCGAAAGCCGGGTGAGCGATAATACCAGGTCGAAAACGAGGATAAATGGCGGGAGTGCCCATGCCAGGTCCAGGTCCTCGGACTGTGTGCATGACGTACGTGAAAGGTCACCGGAGGGGAGAAGCCGCACCGACGGGGGTAAGAAGAAATCCCCGGATGCTCCAACACAAGTGGGCGACACTGCACGCAACGAGTCGCCCACGGGTCAAGGTCAAATCAAGCCGCGGTCACGGTCAAGGCAGAGCTCGGAGACGGAGAAGTTGTTGTCATCACGGCATTGCCAGTCATCTGTACACATCTCAAAGAGTAAGTACGTTTTAGTGGATAAAAACATACAAAAAGAAACGGTCTTAATTGTTCAGTCTGTCTGTTTGTCTGCTAGCCGAGTTAATCTTGTAGGTCTTTACTTTGGCCATTATCCCTGCATCTGATAATTTAAGACAAAGAAAGTCACTTAAACTGTCTCGTAAGGTATATATGTTACAGGGAATCTGTGAAATTGGGGATTTCATGAAATCCCTAGTGGATTCGTGTAATAACTTGCTCAATCAATTTCGATGTTTTTATTGCGAATTTTCATGTTTGCAATGTAGTATTTTACCGAAATTAGTAGTAGATTTTGAAGTAATAAACTCAAAGCCAAACTATCCTTCATGAGATACCCCAGTACCTGAATTTAGCGATTTTTTTTATCCACTGTAACTTATCTCACATTTCACGCCAAATTCTGTTATTTTGGATGGTAATGTTATAAATTCCAATTCCTTTCGATGTGAAAAAGGGATACACAGTTCTGAAGAACCACTAAACAGCCTTCCTGAATGGATAATTTTTCAAAATAGTTTTATGATCAATATGAGCTTATTGGTTACGCGAATTCCCTAGGGATTTCATGAAATCCCTAATTACACAGATTCCCTGTAACATATATATTTATGGGTATGTTTTCGATTGGTTTAGAAGACAAGCAGAAGAAGAAGAGCAAGTTCCACAGCGTCATCTCGGATGTCTTTGACGGCAAGATCCTGAGCTCCGTTCAGTGCCTCACGTGTGAGCGCGTACGTGTCCCATTTCCCTGTCACGTGACGTCAAAATAAGGCCAATGTAGTGTAATGTAATGCCACCCCTGTTCTGGTTGATTATTACAGTCATCGCCCTTCTTTCAATGCAGTATTAAATTTCGTGCAGCCCTTACAGTTATGATCTGGAATGCGTCATTAAAATATCTTTATATATATATGTAATTTTGTGCTGTTTGCTGCAGATTTAATTAGACTCAGATTGATAAATGCAAGAAAGAGAGAGAGAGAGAGAGAGAGAGAGAGAGGAGAGAGAGAGAGAGAGAGAGAGAGAGAGAGAGAGAAACCTTTCAGTGATCGAAAATGTAAGTAAACAACAGTGACATCACTTTGAATGTGTCCTGACGGTAGGTGTCGTCCACAAAGGAGACGTTCCAGGATCTGTCCCTGCCCATCCCGACCCGCGAGCACATGCGCGTGCTGGCCACGCAGCCGCAGCTGATTGGCCAGAAAGGCGCGTGCGGCGAGGTGGCCATTCAAAACCACTGGTTCAACTGGATGTTTGGCTGGATGAAAAAGTAAGAGCGTGAAAAAAATGTGTACAACATATAGCGGCAAGTAACCTTGAATACTGGCGCTCACTAAGTTATAAGTGATTTTTTTCCGGATCTATTTTGGGTGCCCAAACAAGAATGTTTTTCTTGATTTTTTTTTCTTGCCATTATGTCTGAATGACCATGGTCCAATCGGAGCTTTAAACCGGAGGTACGACCTTTTCCGTACTCTGAAAGTGCGTCACAAAAGTACGTCACGAAAAAAAGCGTCACAAAGTACGCACTGAACCTTCCAATTTTTTTTTAAATAATCATAATCACCAGACATTTTGGTATTGTTTTTGAATTATGACAAATAGTTATGCTTACGTAACTTGGTTGGGTAAAAAAGGCCAAATCGCGCTTAATTTCAAGAGTAAAGCTCAGACTTTCACGTTAATCAGGTCTATAAGGGGCGTAACAGCAATCTGTACAACTCCAGGCACACAGAGCGATTACAGTTGTTAAACAAACTGTCGTCATAAACCCCATATTAAGTGTATTTATAAAGACACTATAGAGTGCATAATCGGCCACGCACCGCTGATAAGAGATTAAGATCTGAGTTACTCCTGTTGTTTCCAATTGACGCATATTGTGATGGCTCAAGGCAAACGAACGCTGTTTATTGACGTTAAAGGAACCTATAAATAGGCATCTGAAAATACTTAATAATTATACACTGATTTGCTAACCGAAATAACCGATGTATCGATTATGAGCACCAACTGGTTTCGATCGGTGACCGTTTTTTGGTGACCGAATGCGAACCCTCCAATTTAACGATATTATTTCTTTATTCTGAAAGACTAAGGCAAATATTACATGGATTAGTGACGCAGCAGCGTCCATGTGTTGATTCTGGACCTGGAGATGCAGTGAGGTAAACAACTCCCGGTAGTTTAATATGAGATGAGATTTGACATCATGGACTAAGTAAGAGGACTGGTTGTTTTCAGTTGGCTGTGGGGACCAGCCATCACGCTACAGAACTGTCTGGCCGCATTCTTCTCTGCAGACGAACTCAAAGGCGACAATATGTACAGCTGTGAAAAGTGCAAAAAGTACGTTCTGGTGAAAACCTAAACCCGTTCTCATGCTTTGGGTAACAACTGAGACTAATTCGTGTCTCCCGGGTCATCTGAGTGGCTTTGTGTATGTATGAATTGTTAAAAATGGGGAAAAGTGTGTTTACGTTTTGCCGCTCTTTTCGCTCGACCAATCAGTGAAGAGTATTTATATCTGCCACCTGTCATCAGATAATAATCCGTGTACAGAGGGTAGCGTTCGAAATAATTTTAAAGACGCTATTAAAAATATTAAAAAAAAGTTTGTTGATAAAATCCCCCTGCTCACCCTATCAAATGATGAACGTGGTTTGATGCTAACTGGATGAGTCAGTGCTCATTTTGATAACAAAAAATATGCATGATACATTACAAGAATGGAAAATTCAATCCGTTTTCTGTTTTTTTATTTTTTAAGGTTAAGAAATGGTATCAAATACTCAAAGGTTCTTAAACTGCCAGAGGTGAGATTATTAAGTCGTGCAGGAACATTAAACAAAACGCATTTGTTCTTTTGAATAAACGTTTAATTATAAACGAAGTTTTTCTGTTTGGCTAACAAAAAGACGAAGTCGTCATTTCGGTTAAGCAGATAAATAAATAAAGCAAAAAAAAAAAAAAAAAAAAAAAAAAAAAAAAAACAGATGGATGAAAACTGTAAACAGTTGGGATCAGATTGCAGTAATAGCTCAATAACTGGGCAATATCTTCTACCTGTCTAGCCCCCCTCTCTCTCCTGTGCTGAAAAAGAAACACCCACCCTTCTTTCTAAGTAGATGCATAGAGACTGATGTCTTCCAAATGTGGTGTATAAAATATGTTTGTTCTTGGTTTGAATCAAAGCACCAATTTTCCAAATTGAAATGTGAAATCTGTGGTGGTCAGCAAATCAAGAAATGCTCTATGGCCTGAATAATAATAATAATAATAATAATAATAATAATAATAATGATGATGCTGATGTGTTGTTTTCTGTGCAGGTTTTGTGCATACATCTGAAGCGCTTTAGGCACGAGTTCATGTTCTCCAGTAAGATCGGCACGTTTGTTTCCTTCCCTCTGGACGGCCTGGACATGAAGCCTTACCTTCACAAAGGTATGTCAGCATGCCTACAGCAGCTCTCCCCATCACCCGCCCACATGCCTACAGCAGCTCTCCCCATCACCCGCCCACATGCCGACAGCAGCTCTCCCCATCACCCGCCCACATGCCTACAGCAGCTCTCCCCATCACCCGCCCACATGCCTACAGCAGCTCTCCCCATCACCCGCCCACATGCCTACAGCAGCTCTCCCCATCACCCGCCCACATGCCTACACCAGCTATTCCCATCACCCATCCACATGCCTACAGCAGCTGCCTCATCACCCGCCCACATGCCTACAGCAGCTGTCCCCATCACCCGCCCACATGCCTACAGCAGCTGTCCCCATCACCCGCCCACATTCCTACACCAGCTCTCCCCATCACCCGCCCACATGCCTACAGCAGCTCTTCCCATCACCCGCTCGCATGCTTACAGCAGCTCTCCCCATCACCCGCCCTCATGCATACAGCAGCTCTCCCCATCACCCGCCCACATGCCTACACCAGCTCTCCCCATCACCCGCCCACATGCCTACAGCAGCTCTTCCCATCACCCGCCCACATGCCTACAGCAGCTCTCCCCATCATCCGCCCACATGCCTACAGCAGCTCTCCCCATCATCCGCCCACATGCCTACAGCAGCTCTCCCCATCACCCGCCCACATGCCTACAGCAGCTCTTCCCATCACCCGCCCACATGCCTACAGCAGCTGTCCCCATCACCCGCCCACATGCCTACAGCAGCTCTCCCCATCACCCGCCCACATGCCTACAGCAGCTCTTCCCATCACCCGCCCACATGCCTACAGCAGCTCTTCCCATCACCCACCCACATGCCTACAGCAGCTCTTCCCATCACCCGCCCGATTAATAGATTGATTACTTACTCTGCACAGTGTTCTAGAAATGTGGCAGTTAGTTTATGTATATATGTATATAAAAAAAAAAAAAAAAAAACACACACACACACACATAAAGAAAAGTACAATAAAATTTTCACGTCGTCTGCGACGTATTGAGCGTTGGGCAGACAGCGCTCTAGAAATGTGGCAGTTAGTGTATATAGAAACACACACACACATAAAAAACGCATAAAGAATAGTGTCAATAAAATGAGTAAAATTTTCACATCGTTTGTGACGTATTGGGCAGACTGGACGTATCTCCATTGCAGTTAAACTGTGAAAACAACAAAATAAATCGACAAGTATATTTAAGATGCTCATGCGTTATCTGTTACGACAGATTGTGACGATCAGATAACAGAATACGATCTCGTGGCTGTCATTTGTCACCATGGCACGGCTGGCGGTAAGTTACCCACACCACTTATACCAGTGTTACGTTCCAGCTCACAGCGATTGCTCAATAACCGTGGAAACCTGGACTCCAGTTTAAACCTCTTAATTCAATAAGGTGTCTGTATTTTTCATATGTAAAGACCTTTGATCTCATTTTAACTTGAGTATAATAATAATATTTGAAAAAAAAAAACATCAATGAATATGAAGGTGAATGCTTGGAGTTGTCTGATTGTCCTTTTGGACGCTGTCTCTTCACAGGCCGTCATTACACGAGCTATGCTGTGTGTTCACAGGCGGTCATTACACGAGCTATGCTGTGTGTTCACAGCCGTCATAACACGAGCTATGCTGTGTGTTCACAGCCGTCATTACACGAGCTTTGCTGTGTGTTCACAGCCGTCATTACACGAGCTATGCTGTGTGTTCACAGGCGGTCATTACACGAGCTATGCTGTCTGCTAACAGACGGTCATTACACGAGCTATGCTGTCTGCTCACAGGCGGTCATTACACGAGCTATGCTGTCTGCTCACAGGCGGTCATTACACGAGCTATGCTGTGTGTTCACTTCACAGGCGGTCATTACACGAGCTACGCCCTGAACCACAGGAACCAGCAGTGGTACGAGTTCGACGACCAGCTGGTCACTGAGGTCGATCCACAGCAGGTGGAGAACAGCGAGGCCTATGTGCTCTTCTACAGGTAATGTACCGTGAAGTCTGTGTGCTCTTCCACAGGGTATATACCATGAGGCCTATGTGCTCTTCTACAGGTGCACTGCGAGGTCTATGTGCTCTGCCACGGATTATGCAGTGCTGTTCTACAGGCGTTGCACTCCACTGATTGTCTACATAACTTCTCTGTTAAATTGTATTTTGTAGAAAGAACTTGCTTAAATCCCTCACTTATGAGAAAAATAGAAGGAAAAGTCACGTGACTTTGATGTGTTGTCACGTGCACAGGAAGAAGAACGATCACATGATGAGCGTGCGGAAGAGAGCAGACGAGATCCTGCAGTTCAAGGAGAACTCGTTCATGAAGTTTTGGATCTCGCGTCAGTGGATCAACAAATTCAATACCTTTGCCGAGCCGGGCCCGATCTCCAATCACGACTTCATCTGCAAGCACGGTGGTACGTGTTTGTGGCCCCATGAAGCTTAAAAACCCGACACAAATGAAAAAACAATCGAATAATTAGCACTGTGAAAACATTAATGAAATAATAGCCAGTCGTTAAGACTGTCAAAGTAGACTGGCGTTTTTGTTTTCGTACAGGGGTATATCCGTACGCTTGGAGCAACGTCAATGCGCTGGCGATAGAGGTGCCGCAGACGCTGTGGGAGTACTGCCATACCAAGTACGGGGGCGGGCCGGCAGTCACGCACCTGCACCAGTGCACCACCTGTCTGGAGGAGACGGAGAGGCTGAGGAGGCGGCAGATCTATGAGAGGGAGACATTCCTCACGGTGAGAGGGGGGGGGGGAGGGGGTGGGGGTGATGGGGCGGAAGATCTCCAAGAGGGAGACATTCCTCACGGTGAGAGGGGGGAAGAGGGGGTGGGGGTGAGGGGGCGGCAGATCTACGAGAGGGAGACATTCCTCACGATGAGAGGGGGTGGGGGGGAGAGGGGTGGGGGGGGGGGCGGAGCTGAGGAGGCGGCAGATCTACGAGAGGGAGACATTCCTCACGGTAAGAGGGGGGGGGGAGGGGTGGGGGGGGGAGCTGAGGAGGCAACAGATCTACGAGAGGGAGACATTCCTCACGGTGAGAGGGGGTGGGGGGAGCTGAGGAGGCGGCAGATCAACGAGAGGGAGACATTCCTCACGGTAAGAGAGGGGAGAGGGGGTGGGGGGCTGAGGAGGCGGCAGATCTACGAGAGGGAGACATTCTTCACGTTAAAGGGTTTGGGGGGGGGGGGGGAGAGAAGGAAGGAGGAGGGGGGTTGAAGAGAGCCCAGATTTATGGGGGTTGGGGGGAGGGAGATATTCCTCATGGTAAGAGGAGATGGTGGGTGGGGGGGGGGGGGTTGGAGGCTGAGGTGACGCAAGATCTACGAGGTGGGGGGTTAAGACTCGCTGTTAGGGGAGGGAGAAAGGAGGAGGGGGAGGCAGAGGAGGAAGATCGGGAGGAGGGGGGGGGGTTAGGAGGGGCCAGATCTACGAGAGGGTGACATTCCTCACGGTAAGAGTGGGGGAGGGGGTGAGGGGCTGAGGAGGCGGCAGATCTACGAGAGGGAGACATTCCTCACGGTAAGGGGGGGGGGAGAGGGGGGTGAGGGGCTGAGGAGGCGGCAGATCTACGAGAGGGTGACATTCCTCACGGTAGGAGGGAGACGGGAGAAGGGGAGGGGGGCACAGATGCATGGGAGAATATAAATGATTATGTTAATTATTACGAAACAGTTGCAGTTATTCTGTTTTTTTTTCTGCTTAGAATTGACAGACACGTTGTTGTGTTTCAGCTGCATGAAGAGTTTGAGGCCTCCGAGACGAGGGGTGCTATTTACGCCATCAGCATGCACTGGTTCAAGGAATGGGAGAATTTTGTGCGCACAAGAACGGATGGTGAGTTTCACTTGTATTGCCGAGTGGGGGGGGGGGGGGATAGCGGCTGGTAGCGCATGTGACGCTCATACTTCTGGTAGCGAGCGTGACCCTCTTCTGGCTGGTAGCGCATGTGACGCAGTAACTGTTCCAGGAACAAGGTATGGCGTACGAATTGTGTTTACAAGTGAAATTACTGCAGGCCAATCAGAGTAGCCGAAACAATGCGGGAGTAAATCCAATCCAAGTTATTTACCTGAAGATCTGTAATCATTGAACAATTTAAGGGTTATTAAAGCAATTCATAGGAATGAATAAAAAAAATAGTAATAAAAATAAATAAGTTGTGTTTTCAGAGCCTCCTGGTCCGATAGACAACTCCCGTATTTGCGTCACGAAACAGGGCACGGCCGTGTTACGTCACAACGCCGACGCGGGCCAGGTGTCGCAACAGACATGGCGCTTCCTGCACGACATCTACGGCGGCGGACCGGAAGTGATCACCAGGCAGAGTCTGCCCTACGACACCTAGTCGTCGTCGTCCTCGTGACGTCGTGACGTCACGACATCTACGGCGGCGGACCGGAAGTGATCACCAGGCAGAGTCTGCCCTACGACACCTAGTCGTCGTCGTCCTCGTGACGTCGTGACTTCACGACATCTACGGCGGCGGACCGGAAGTGATCACCAGGCAGAGTCTGCCCTACGACACCTAGTGGTCGTCGTCCTCGTGACGTCACATCTACGGCGGCGGACCGGAAGTGATCACCAGGCAGAATCTGCCCTACGACACATAGTCGTCGGCACCGTCGTCCTCGTGACGTCGTGTCTTCATATTTCTGATCTCGCAGACTCCAACCCAGTAGGGCAAAACAACAAAGTGACAAGTGATCATGTGTTTCAGTTCAAATCTCCAGACTTTTTTTTTTTTTTACCTTTGCACCTTAAAAATATTGTTGTTTTAAACGATGTGCGTGCAAGGTCGTCAAGTCCAATGCGCAGAATGAAACGCGAAATAAACTTCCTGACTCGTTGTTGCAGAATACAGTAGACATGTTTATGTGATAAGTCATTCAAGAAGTCTTCTTTGCTGATATTCAAAGACTATCCTAGTGCCTGTAGAACACTGCAACAACACCGATGTCTCAATTTTTATTTTTTTTAGGCGAAACTGCGCGCTCTGTGGCTAAAGATATCCAAGACCCCCCCCCCCCCCCCCCCCAAATAAGAAAAATGTCTGAAATTGCGGGTTAATTCTGTATGCAAATGCGGATGGAAAACCACCAGGATATGTTCTTAATCGTAATCAATGGGACTATTAAATCGCTTCGAAAAAAATCAGAACAAATGTAATAGATAAGACGTTTGCTGACGTAAGCAGGCAGTGTGTTGCAGCATCCTCCACGCTGTGCATTGATACTCCTTCAGATTATGGTTATGCTAATGCGACTGTCGCTTTATGAGGGGAGAAAAGGTAAAGTTCCTTGTGAGCTCTCCTCCAGTCAGATTAATCAAGGAAACTGGAGGCATGTTTTCTCACCGGGAACAAAATCATGAAATTCGGAAATTATGGAAAAAAATAAGATTGGTTGACGTCATCATCACAAAAATCCTTCTTTTCTCTGCCTCAGACTGATCAGCAGAACAGAAAAAAATCCATGGTTTCGCTTGTGCGCCCAAAGCCCATTACGTAACCGGGACCGTTTGGATAACCTCTAATCCTGTGGTGTTATCTATTGTGCAGCTGCGAGCTACGGAAGCCCCAATGTTATATATTGTTTTCCGCGGACGTTCGCGCGCAGATGGTCGCATATACGTAGTATGGGCTTTAGGTGTTCAATTTTCCTCGATCTAGTTCCTAACTTGAAAAGAAACAAGCAATTTGCTCAGGGATACCCAGGAGGGAATTGTGAGAATCGTAAGAATAGATCCACGGCTGTTGGTTCCATGCCTGCCGTGAAAGGTGGCCAGTCTGGTGAGAGAAGAGATATTTAGGAGCTTGTCGGCGGGGGGGGGGGGGGGGGGGGGGGGAGCAGTGCTGTTGGTTCCGTGCATGCCGTGGGAGGTGGCCAGTCGGGTGGGAGGAGAGATATTTAGGAGCTTGTCGGGGGTGGGGGAGCAGTGCTGTCGGTTCCGTGCATGCCGTGGGAGGTGGCCAGTCGGGTGGGAGGAGAGATATTTAGGCGCTTTTCGGGGGGGGGGGGGGAGGGCTGTCGGTTCCGTGCATGCCGTGGGAGGTGGCCGGTCGGGTATGAGGAGAGATATTTAGGAGCTTGTCGAGGGGGGGGGGGGCAGTGCTGTCGGTTCCGTGCATGCCGTGGGAGGTGGCCGGTCGGGTATGAGGAGAGATATTTAGGAGCTTGTCGAGGGGGGGGGGGGGGGGCAGTACTGTCGGTTCCGTGCATGCCGTGGGAGGTGGCCGGTCGGGTGGGAGAGAGATATTTAGGCGCTTGTCGGGGGGGGGGGACCCACTGCTGTCTGTTACGTGCTTGCCGTGGGCGGTGACGAATAAGAATTTCCTTTTTTTCTAGTTCTTGTACTATTTCTGCATTCTGTCGCCTTCCCCTCCCTCCCCTCCCCCCGCCTTGTTTCTTTAGCAGTCGCTAGTCGCTAAACGGGACGTTAAACACAAAGCAAAACAAACAAAATAAAAATAAATGTGTTCGTAAAATTGAAAGCCGTGGCGAGCAGATGGGCGGCGTATCTACTGTTGTCAAGCACATGCTCGTTCCTTATGGTCATTGTTGTGACGTCATGAGTCAATGTGGGAACACCTGTTTTCCTTTCTTTTTCGTTTTTTTTTTTTTTTGTTTTTTTTTTTCAGAACAAGGCGAGTGTATTTTTGGTCATCGCTGCTTCATAGTAAGTGCTTTGTGGACATAAAGGTGTATTACAAAGTGTTGTCGGTGACCATGTAATGGTCACGTGCGGACGAGTGTGTTACGGTCACGTAGGCACGAGTGTGTTATGGTCACGTGGGCACGAGTGTGTTATGGTCACGTGGGCACGAGTGTGTTATGGTCACGTGGGCACGAGTGTGTTATGGTCACGTGCGGACGAGTGTGTTACGGTCACGTGGGCACGAGTGTGTTATGGTCACGTGGGCACGAGTGTGTTGTGGTCAAGCGGAGACGAGTGTGTTATGGTCACGTGGGCATGAGTGTGTTATGGTCACGTGGGCACGAGTGTGTTGTGGTCAAGCGGAGACGAGTGTGTTATGGTCACGTGGGCACGAGTGTGTTATGGTCAAGTGGGGACGAGTGATTTTTTGCTCGTTATGTCTGACGTGTTATGAGCACAGCAGACAAAATAAAAAAAAAAGAAGAAAAACAGCACAGGCGGTGTTATGCTAAGACTGCATTTTGCAGTGTCAGCGTGTCAATAGGTTGTGAGATATACCGAGTCACAGATGTAGTCATTCAAGTGAAGACATTGTGCTTTTTATTAGCCTGATCGGCTTGCTGATGCCACCATGCTATTTTTTTTACAGCAGACATAATTAGAATTTGTGCCGTATTTGGCTATTAATTAATGATTGTTAGATGTTTGGTTATTGAATAAATAAATAAATGAAATGATTGCTGAAGATAATAGATGTATGTTTACAGTATTAACTACGATTGGAAGGATTTTACTAGTTTGCAATACACGTTCCAAATCGCCCTTTGTTCCATAGGGGTACCCCAGGGGTCCATAACGGGTGCAGAATATACGCTTCAAACGTTCGTATACACAGGCATATTATATAGCGAAGATTGAACTAATTAACAGATGCTGACTTATTCTACATCAAGCGTGAGATAAGTCAATACCTCCCTATGCTACGTATTGATTAAAACTAATTGCTCGAAATAGAAAAGTTATTGACTTCTGAATCGACCAATCAGATTACAGCATTTATCCAAGTCATGTAACAATAGGAACTGGTTCCTATTAAAAATCCGAAAAGCCAGTAGTAGACATAGGTGCTTTTGTTTCTTCTTTATGCCAGCCATATGTTTAATTGTAAATCACTATACAATTTAGCAGTTCGGAAGAGAAAGTGCCTGGGGAGAAAATTATTCCACAATGATATTTCGTGAAGTAAAAGAAGCCACTAGTGGGCGTACAAACGAAACACTGGCATTGTTTCGCCTTAAAGCTACAAGGAAAATCCCGTTTCGTAACTCGGTTTGCGACGAAGACCTACATTTCATTTAGAACAAGGAAGTTATTAGCAGAGGTGTTTCCCACTTAAAACAGAGAAAATCATTTTACTTCAATACAACTGACTTACTTTTATATTGGATAACGCTGTGTAGGCATAGGCCACATAGCTATACAATATAGTGCAATATATTCTATGATGCATACAGAACAATTATGATACTGGAAAAAAAATAACCTAAAATATATATAAATAATTTGTCCTCAACAATTACACACCTAAAAATCACAAATAACTATGATATAAATGGTTTGTCATGCTTAACAATCACACACCTTTTTGCACTAGTAGGATTTTAAGCTACACGTAAAGCTTGCCAGTGATTTAGAAGCTCGTGTCGCATGGTGATCTGGTCCACAACGCCGGACCAGCGATGCTGAATGCCTTGTATCCTTATCCTTTCACATTATACATAGGCTGGGGCAACAGACTCGCGTCAGCAACATGAGAAGGCGTGGGGATTCTCAAGGCGACGGCAGTTTAATGAGAGATTGAGGAACTTGTCTATTTCGGGATTTATAGAAAAGCACCAGAACTTTGTGGGGAGCCATTGTAACAATGTGAGATAAGGTTTGATGTGCTCGCTCCTTTTTGAAGGACTTGGGCATGTGCTTTTTTGTGAGCTGTATGAGCTTTTCTGGCAGTCCAAAAGCAGGAACTTAGCGAAATCCAATGTACTTAATAACAAGTGCGACATTAAACGAGAGGCAGCGGCCAGTCTTTCCGACAGCTTTTCTGTTTGCACAAGATGTTCTACAAAGGTGGTGAAACTATGTACGAACGACCGACAGTTCGGAGTCTAAAAACACACCTAGATTATGAGCTAATGGTTAATGGTTTCATCACCCAGGGTCATTAAGTCAACTGTGATGTGGTCACTATTGCGTTTGCTGGAAATTTTTTTTAAAAATTCCGTCTTCTCATTAATTTTAACTTCCAACGCATATCGTGCATCGACCTTCCTAATAGCAGATTCCAGTGCGTGGAATGTATCACGTTTGCGATGTGCGAGATCTCGGATAGGCGGATTCTATCAACTGGCTATCATCGGCAAATGATGAAAAATTGTGAGTAGCATCCGCAGTTATACTTCTAAGAGCATGGTGTACTCGTTGTAGATTTTTGAGCCTAAGATATTGCCTTGCGGTATACCACATCTCAGCTCAATGGGATCAGACTTACGGCCCGATATAGTCACTGCGATCGACCGTGGAGATAAGATATCGGAATCATTTGATGGCAGTGTCAAGTGGGGGAATATGACTAATTTGCGAAAAAGTACATCGTAATCCGCGGTGTCGAAGGCCTCTGAAAGCTCTAGGAAGCCCTCCATAGCATCTAATTCGAGCAAGATCTCGTTTAAAATTTTAACCAGACCGGTTTTGGTTGAGTGGTGTATTTTGTAGCCGATTGTAAGGGTTTTGATAGAGAATGAGTGTCTATGTGTGAATATCTCTGAAACAGCCTCTTAGATGAGTTTTTCGAGAAAGGATAGGTTTGATGCAGGCCAGTAATTTTTACAAGTTTTGTAATAAGTTTGCTTGTTTTGAGGAGTAGCGTGACCCATTGCATGCTTGGGAACTGAGAGCATGACACCTGGCGCTAGGCACTGATTTGTGATGTGTCTCACAAATGGAGCGATACTATCACAGCCTGTGAGATAGGGGGAATCTTAAGAGTGGACCCTCTGCCTTCTGTGCCTCTCGTAAGAGGAGACTAACTGGAATTAGTTTCTTTTTGGCTCGTCTTTTGCTATTTCTTCATTTTTCCTTCTTTTTCCCCACTTGTTTATTTTGCAAGTGCATCCTAATATGGCTATCCTAGTTGCTGAACGGGATGTTAAACACCAAAAAAAAAAAAAAAAAAAAAAAACAAAAAAAAAAAAAACAAAAAAAAAACAACAACAACAACAAGATATAAGTAAGTCCTCTTGAAGTTCTACTCAGGCTACAAATCATTGAGGAAGAAACGTTTACTTGTCTCTTAGTGTCATCCAATGTAAGTGGCTTGAATTCTTGAAAACATGCGCTATTATGGCAAGTGTGAAAACATTATCCAAGTCAAGACCTCTGACGTTGTCTAGAATACAATCAATTTTGGTCTTGAAATATGACACAAATCCGTTGCTTTGGCCAGTACGGTTACAGTGTTCTGGTGGTGGATTGTTTTTGCCAAGTTAATACCGGTACTTTTTTATTTTGCACACGGCACGCATAAGAAGTAAAATGGAGTGTAAAATGAGCCGTTTTTACTTGCTGCGAGAGGACTCCATTCTTTTTTTCTCTTTTACATCTTAAACAGACCACACTATACGCCTGTCTTTAAACATTAATAACCCTTCATTTACAAAAAAGAAAAAAAACTTCTAAAGTTTGTTTAGAAATCAGGGAACCCCATTCACCGTTTATCATTATTAAAAAAAAACAAGGAAAAAGAAACTCGGCCCACATTTCAGAAATTATGGGCATTGATGGCATTAATTCATTGAATTGGTTTTCTGCAAGTCTCTTATTTACCGAACAGAATAAAAGTATTACAATTAATTAAGCGTTTATTACATCATATGAAGATGCCATTATCCACAGAACCATTAAATCATAAAGCAATATTTTTTTAATTAATTTCAAAAATTAATGCAGGTTAACAGAAGTAAACCTAACAGCTGAACATTTAACTATTTACAGTCGCTGGACCAATAACATGAACACATTGATTATCGTAACCATAGAAACGCGTTGGTGAAAGGTAAATTACCTCTGTTATATCAGATAGTTATAGGGATGACAGGTGGTAGTCTTGATGGAAGGAAGGATGGGGGCGAAAGGCAGGAAGGGTTGGGGTGGGGGGGGGGGGGTACTGTGATGATCTAAGGAAGTGAGGAGGGGTTTTGGTACTTCGAGCTGTGGTACCCTCGTTTCGGCCACCAACGGTCCACTGAGGTTTGTTTAAGTAGTATCAATATCCGAATGCCTTGTACAATTAAATAATATACAATTTAAACTTGTTATATATATATTAAACAGTTGAAATCCATCCAAGAAACACAGCCTCTTTCAGCTGCTGCATTTCTTAAAAGCTATGTGATTTTAGAACTATTGCAAAAATTTTAAAAGACACAAGTGTCCAGGTGAAAGTCTTTGGAAATAACGCTTTTAATTTTTACTCTCCCCAACACTATGCAAATAAAGTGTCAAATGCAGAATAGCATGTGGTGCTGCCTTCCCATTGGTGAGAGGTGAGGGTAGGGTGGGGGCCAGGTCTTAGCTTTTTTATCTGGCAAAGATGAACTAGTTTTATCTGCTATCTTTAGTTCTGAGAATGACACATGTTTATGTCATGTATTTATTTACATGTGGTTATTCTGTAATTTCAAAGGACTTTGGAGCAATTCTTTCGATTTACTTGTTTTCTTGTTGACAAAAATCGGCTTTTTCATCTAAATTTCAGGTAAAGCATTTTTATGTCGAAATATTAGTCTCGAGCGGCGGACCGATTTTTTAATCCATATTGTTCTAGCAAAGGAGGGCCTTACCGTTTATTTGCAATCTTAATGGGAGGAGAAACAAAGCTTCCTGTCCTTACTTATCTGAACACAAATCCTAAACTGAGCACAACATTTTCTGGTGACCGTTGCTTATTTCCTGCAAAGACGGGCAGCTTAGTGTAGTTCATTAAGTCTTGTTCATGATGTTCTTCTACTTGACAACAGGCCTTTCACATGATCGGTCTTCTGTCAAAGTACCCTATCAAACTTAATTTGTTTTTTATTCGTTTTTACTCAGCTATTGACAACTGGAACTCCAAAACTCCACCAAAATCCTCGCATAGTAATAATGTAAACAAAATGCTGTAGCGGGAAATAATCCAGCTCTTAGACAGAATATATATATAAAAACATCAGTGACAAGTATTTCACACAAATTTTAACATATATGTCATATATGAACTCCAGTTTGAATGCGTTCCGATCCAAAAAATGAAGGTCCTTGTTGTTTATATTGATCTGTGTCATTAATTTTACTGCTATTTGTGTCCCTCACGGCAGGTGGTGGTGACGCCAGAACATGATGTGTGGGACACATGGGTGCATCTTGGCGTAATAACAAGTCTACATGAGCGCATGGTAGCATTCTGTCAGTTGCTTGCGGGTAGTCCGAGGACACTGGGCACTTGTGTTGGATTTCGTCTCGGAGCATTGACGCATAGACTTGCTTTTGTTGGCACTCGGTGAAATAATCCATGGGCACTCCAGCTTGTTCATACTCATGCTTGGATTTCCTAAAAAATATGTAAACCTTAAAGCAAAATATCGTTCTTAAATCATTGTGGTGTTAATTTTTTTACACCACAATTATCGAATTTAATGCCATTTCCTTAGAGATTCCTGCTCTGTGCAACAAAATAATCGCAGCTTTTTGGTGTGAGTTCCTCTGGAAGAGCCATTTTCACTTTGTTCTTTTTAAACAACGTCTTAAAACTCATGAAAACCAAATCAGTTAGTGCGTGGGGGTGTTTGCCAGCATATGTGTTGCCACGGATGCCAACCGAACCAATTAACAAAACTTAAACTAAGAAAAGGGGTGATATTTTATGGTAAACCGTGATCCCTGCAGACTGCCGATTTTGTTAAAAAATACCGAGAAGGAAAAAATAATAATACGGATTTTCCGTCCGCTTTTCTTTCCCCCCACCCCTACCCTAACCCCCTTCCTCCCCCGGCGCAGTCCCGGGATGACGTCATACCTCCTGTAGCAGAGGTACACGGCAGCCAGCAGGACGAGGCCAGCGATAATGCCGATGACGATGCCGAGCATGATCGCCATGACGAGACGTAGTGGGTACGGCGTGGGTGACGGGCCCTTACGAGGCTCTCTTTCTCCTAATCCGCCTGCTAAATAAATTTGACCAAAGCTATGCGTCATGGAAATGTTTATGAAATTATGTACCTGTGCATCGATTTTTTTTTAAATCTTAACTCGACATTTTAACCAGAAATTTGACACGTGTTTGTTGTTGGCCTTCGCTTGCCCTGTGACCCGTTGACGAAAGCCTAGTGAAAGCGCAATTATTCAAATTATCCCTTCACACCATGTGTGCATTTTGCAAAATTACATGTTTTAAAGTAAACAATACCTAGAAATGTTAAATATTTTAGGAAATTATAAAATCGCGTTTTTCTAGTTTTTGGATTAAATGACTGAGACAAAAAATGCTATCAAAGTTACTATGTGTTGTGAACTGTTGTGCATATCTTAAAGAAAATATTGCGAATATCTTTCATTGTGAACAGCTAGGAATGAATGCCTGCTGGAAATTACCATCAGAACAGTTGTCAAAATCGCCAAGCCAGCGATTGCCTTGGCACGTCAAATACCAGGTTTCTTTTGTTTTATTGCATTGTACTTCGGCTACTGCTCCATCCTGGATGACCCAGCCTCCGTCAGGCCTCCTCAGCTCGGGACATCCCGAAACTGAACGGATAAAAATCGAATGAATTCCTTGAAGTTATTGAAAGTACCGGGAGTTTCCAAATAGAAGGCCCGGGGCTTCTATATGGGGGGCAAGGGGGGCTTCTTTTCGGAAACTTCCGGTAAGCTGACATCAGGACTCGTGAAACTGGGTGTAAACCGAAAATGCGTTTTCTTATTTTTTTATTTCCTGGAATCTTAACATTGCATTTAGTGATGTGCATTTATGCTGTGGGCTATATTTCTTTCGAAAATGTGCTCGACTATAAACATGCATCAGGATTCAGCGTTCTATGATTTATAAATATATCATAAAGTATATAATAAAAACATTATTAATTTAATATTTTTAAATATACCTGTATATTTAATCAGGAAATCAAAACTGTCCGTCATCACTCGGCTGGGTTGGAAGTAGAACTGCACTTCGTTGGATGTTGTGTTGTAGATTTCCCCATGACTGCCCAGCCCCGAGCACAGGTTAACGCTGACGTCACGCCGACCGTGATGCTCCCGGAAAGTGACCAAATATGGACACGTACTCTCCACGCCGTGCTTGGCCGATAAAGTGAATTTGATTGTCTGTGATTTCGACACGCTGATTCGCCATGGGCAGTCACGTGGTGCATTGGGCCCGGAGGAAGAGTAAGATATATACCCCGATGTACCACGCAAAGTATGTTTTTTCCCGCATTGATTTGGTTCAACCCACAACACTACAAATAAAGATATGAAAAGATGGATATGTCAGCGTAACGATTGCAAAATATCCCATTTTAAAAATATATGCCTCGCAATGCATAATAAGTCGATTCACGGTACAGTCCACGAGATTTAGAAAAAAAAGGATTCCAGTTTTTTAGGATAAACACAGAAGCACAGAAGGCAATGGAGAACTACATCAAAATCACTTTGAAAAATATATAATGCTCTGTTGTATTAGAGCCCCACTATAAGGCATAAATAAATTTTCCCGCATTGTGATTAGGTTTTCACACCTTATAGATGCGTCATGGTGGAGAAAAAAGCTTTTAATATATTTTCCTTATTTGTTTCTGCATGTTTTTTCTCCATTGAATTCTGCGCCTTGCCTTCACTGAGCATGCGCACTCGAAACTGAGAACTGGCTTATTATCACACGTTGTGTGTAATTACTCCTATTTCACAGTTATTATTATTTTGTCATTTCGATAGATTATCAACAACGACCACGCAAGATTGTTGACTGGGGTGGGTTGGAGGCTTGGGACTGCCGTGAAACAGATCAAAATAAAAACGTTCATACCTTTTTCGCAATAATAGCTCAACGACAAGTACGACATGTCATCGTGCGAACATGGCTGCGTCACAGCTAGGAACGTGGAAACTAGAAAACTGCAATTTCTCCTGCCCATACACATTTCTCGTACATGTTTTGTAGTGTCGGCCTGGCAGCCAATCATACGCTCGGCCGATATACATCTGGAATCAGCGCTCATACGACCATATTGGGCACTACTGATGAGCACGACTTCTCCCATCTTGCATCGTAAATTGACCGATTCCGGCAGGCAGAAATCTTTATCTGAAACATTATGAAACACATAAATAATCATTTCAGTTGACTGTGAGGCTAGAAGCAACAAGCAATCAAGCTTCATCACAAGCGACACCCAACTATCTGTAACTGAGAAAAACAGCACGAAAGTCACTCAAAGATTCATTTCTGTTATCTAAGAAACAAATAACAAGAAGATTCTATCGAAAATCTTTTTATATCACATCCGGAGGGTGGGGGAAATGTTAAGTTAAAAAACTACAAACACTTGATTTAGTACTTGTCAGAGCTTTAAATTTCTTTTATTATCGTGAAACCTTTACTGTCTGTGCATATAGCCATGAAGCATTGTAGATAACGCCATATATATATATATATATATATATATATATATATATATATATATATATATATATATATATATATATATATATATATATATATATATATATATATATATATATGCAGTAAAACCTGCCTACACCGGACAAAGGGGGACTGACGGATTCTGTCCGGTATATAGCGGTCGGTATTTCAGGGGTCATGTAAACAGAATGAGATTTTACTGTATATAATATATATATAAGCTTAAGTGCTGTGATCTAAAACATGCCATCCATTTCCATACCGTAGGAGATGAAATTTGCAAAGGAAGTTTGCCTGGTGCCTCTGTCTATTACTCGTAATCACATCTGATTAACGACAAATTTACAATCAACATTTTGCTTAGAGGAAGCTGTTGTGTTGCATGTTAAATTAATAACCCTGTATTAGATCATTGGCCAGGAAGAAAAATCCCTCCTGTTCCTTTTAACTCCCAATAATTTATTTTCTCCGTTTCCGATGCAAGATGTGATAGAATTGTTAAAGCAGGAAATCAACATCGTGGCTTGATTTCATAAATATTGTTACGCGTCTGTAGTTAGGGTTATCGTTATTAAAATATGAGGAGCGTTTTCTGATGAATAGGGGTCCATTTTATGTCACAGAGAGAAACACATTCGGAATGCTGTTTATTTCAATCATTCCCATGGCTTTTTCTGCCACGGATAAGGCTTCTGTAAGTCGACTAAGGCATCGAAAGCAATTACATTGCACGTGTCTGTAATCATTGCAGAAGTACGACTTGCTCTTTTCCTTTATCAGTTTTAAAAACCAAATTAACACCGGGGGGGGGGGGGGGGGATTAGGGGAGGAAGGGGGGATAAGGTCCACGCTGCAAATTCAAAGCTAACTTGATATATCTTTGTTTCATTATGGCTAGTGTTTGTTTTCAGTGAGCACACAATGCTAGACAGACGATGTGTAGATGTCGCCACCAGACGTCCGATCACCGTCGATATTTGGATGTATATGAAAATCGAAACAATGTCTTCCCTCTTATATTATACAGGCAGCGGGAATGGGGGTGGGGGTGGGGCGGGAGGGCTAAATATCGCAGTTGACAATTCAGCGACCATGTCACTGTCCTTAATGTTCCCGGATTATTTATCGTTGGACTATTTGTCGTTGGACTATTTATCGTTGGACTATTTGTCGTTGGACTATTTGTCCAGTTTCTATTTGTCTGGATACCATTGCCGAGATTACTGCCGACTATAAGCTCAACGGTGAAGGTCAAATCAGTGCTCGAGGACTACAGTAGTTCGTTGTGCCTTCGACGGGGTAGGCATTCTTATATACAGAATGGTAATCGTTTTTGATGACTACATCACTAAAATAAACCACCAGACAAGTCCGTGAATTTCTTACACCATTATATCTCGACAATTACCTATGATAACTAGGACTTGTATTCGTGTAACATGCCTGATAATTTGCTTAGTTGTGATTTGTGGCTGGCTATAAATAGTGAAGAAAAAGTTGTGTTTTTATTTTACTTCATTTTATACACACTCGAAGACAAGAGTTCAATAACCTGATCCATGGCCGAAATTGCTGTTATATGCCGAACCCCTGAGCAGTAGCAACTCACAAATAGGACCCATTGTCAATGGTACCATTCTAGTTGCCCCCTCCCCCCCTCCCCTCCCACACGGACACCACAAATAGTACCGCCCAGCTGATCAGACTACACTTCAGTCCCACTAGTGGTTCTATTTCCAGTATAACAGTCTATCTTGCCTTGGTTAGCCCCCCCTCGTATAGTTTGCCCCCCCCTCCCCCCCCACCCCCACCTCTCAAATCTGGTGTATGTCGAAAACAAAATTATTGATCTTTAGTTGAACAATCCAGAGAAGATAAGCAGAAAATGTTAGACTTAGGGATATCAACAGTGTATCTTTACTGCGAAATTTGGGATTTATGGACAAAGACAATAACCACGAAACACAGTAAAACCTGATTCCGGGCAAACCTGTGTAATGTGGAAAACTCCCTAAACTGGACAAACTATTTGAGTTCTTTTTCATTTCCTCATTGGTTTCTGTGTAATAATAACGTGGATAATTCGTCACCTCCCTATTTCGGACACTGGACACAATTGTAGGTTTTACTGTATAAATAACCTGTGCAGTTCGGACAAGCCAATGCCGCACGTTTTGTGTATTGTTTGCACGTCTCCGAGATAATGTCAATAAGAACATACTGCAACAAATATGACTGCTTCTGTTTGTGAACTAATTAATTCCGCAACAGTTGTCAAGTTCAAAGTGAATCCCGGCCAAAATCGCAGGCGAAAAAAAAGAAAAAGAAGCGCTCCACGAACAAATAACTCCCGGAACCAAGCGCCCCCGGAATAAATCCCCCCCCCCCCCGCCCCCTTGTTTTTGCAAAGGAAGAACAGAGCACCAGGGTTGCAAAGGCGCCTCCGGCGAAAAGGACTCTTCTTTATTAGATTCATGAAGCGACATATTTGAAGCTGATATGTTATTTAGTTGATATATTTGTAAATTTTGTTTTGAGAGCAATTCTGCTCATATGTGTAATCCATTGGCAATTCAATTTGATTGATATTTATATTTTCGTTGTTCTTATTTGTTCTGGGGTGCTTTTGGCTTGAGGTGTTTCGGTCGGGGTGGGGCGAGGGAGGGGAAAATGGGGTGGGAGTTTTTTAACCGAGAAGCACATTGTATAGAGAATAAGGGTGTTATGGTTCGTACCGTAACCGAAAACCGACGGCGGTTTTCGGTTCGGTTAAAAAACTGCGGTGTTTTCGGGGATTTTTTTGCAGTTTATTTTGTCACTGATAGTGGACAGTTATGAAATAAAGTACTGCTTTGCGCTCAATGTTGACATGTTGCTCTTATAAAAAACATGTAAATATGTCAAGTTATCGCTTTTTATTTTAATGTGAATTCTTCCTTAATGTTACATTTCCTAAGTGTAATTCAAGATTTAAAGCTTCTTATAATATGTGTGAAGGCGTTTTGTTTATGGCGATGAAATTTAGAATCTCTGTAAATGCTCTTAAGTTATTATGAAACTGTAATGTTTGTTATAGGAAATATTTCAACTTAATTGCAAGTTCGTTCATGTGAAATAATACGTATACTGTTTGTTATTTGAGATGTTTATGCTTTCTTGTAGTTTCTGTGACTTTTAAAATATTTTTAAATATTTTAAACGGGTGGAGGTATCGGCACGCAAAATACTTCTTGCAAATCTGCAAATAGTGAAGAAAATTTCAACATAGGCACAGCATATGTATTCGCCCTCGTGTTTCAGATAGAGGTTACACAAAATCATGTACCGCAAGTGTCGACAGACAGAGAGACGGACGGACAAATCAGAATATTATAGTCTTCCGCATCGCGCTATGCTGCGATGGGGACGGGGGAGGGGGGAGGGGGCTGATAAAACCATTATTAGGCCCTTGGGGAGACCTTTTAAGATGTTTCGTTACCCAACAAATTTTAAAATAGTGATGCCTTATTCAAAAAAAAAGTTTCTGATGTATCAACTTGAGCGTTACAAATGTTATAAACTGGTGTTTTTGTTTCGTATCACAGGTAAAAAACATTATTGGCTGTTATACGTAAATATCTAGCTAAATACAAATATTATACCACTTCTGCATAATGTTAGCAATTTTTGCAAAATCATACCAAAAAAAAAAAAAAAACAACAAAAAAAAAACAAACAAACAGAACCGAATAACTGACGTGTACGGAACCGAACCGTTTGAAAAAGGTGCCATCACACCCCTAATATTGAACATATGGGTATTTTATTGAACTAAACTGAACGGGCCGAAATGTTGCAGATACCAGGGCAATCCTCTGTTTTTAATGTATGTTGACCAGCTTTGACTGCAATTGGCGATTCAGTTCAATTAAACTTAAAAATTAAATTGGGATTAAATGATGGCTTTTTATTAAAAAAACTGAGGGGTCGGGGCTCTTTACCCTCTGTGGATTACTGAGGGGCAGAACACAGAGGAGAAATTAAGGGATGGGGGCCTACACTACCAACATCAGTTCGTTTACTTCACATATCAATCCGGACATCTTGCTAATCCGCACAAATTTTGTCAGTCCTGATGCTGTCCGGATTAACGAGGTTGACTGTTTTGTCTTTTTTTCTGTGTATGCCTCAACAGATATGACAACTAGACTGCTATCAACATTCAGGGTGAACTTCGCGCAAAAACACTGACATGAATATCAGACGGGAAAGCGTGATTTGGAAGGGGGCGGTTAGCCCCGGTGGGAGAGGGGGGGGGGGGTGGTGAGTTGCACAGCCGTAAGATATACTGAAACACTTGGGGCACAATGTTCACATCAAGAGAAATTAATTGATGGGTGATCCAATGAGCATTGCATGAACATATGTCTGTTGCGTGCTAAAATGCAAGTGACTGTGAACTTTGAATTGTGGAGGTGGGCTTCAATTAGTCCATCCGTTTTCTCCATCAATTCACCTTTACGGATAATCACGCCAGGTTAAGGTTTTCGCGTGTAAATTTGCTTTTGCTTTTGCTTTGAAATACGGGGTGGGGGTGCAGTTGGAGTTGTGTAGTAGCCCACAAAATGTGATTTAACCCCCTCCACCCCCCACTGAGTTGAACCTCTGTTTTTGGCTGTATAACTGCATAATTTACCGGCCCATAACCTTATATCAGTCCAGCATTATTATTTCATGAAGACGCGCTGTTGTTTGAACATAGTTGTAAATTTGATCCGACCAAGCAAGATCAATTATGCAACATTATTTGCCTTCAACAGCGTCAACAATTCATGAATGGCCAAGCAAATTCTGCGGTTGATTAAACGCGAATAGAAAAATAAGGCATTGCGTCCCATCTGGACAGACTGTACAGAACCGCACATATTTTCTCATAGTTCCCTACGTTATTCGTTTAGGAATCAAATATTTACCACTGATGTCTTTGTGATCTTTCTTCTATGTGGTTATTTTTAGGCTTTGCTTAAGCTTGCTTTTCACATTGAGTCTGATTCACACAACCAGTCACCACGACCACACAGCGTCGCAACGATGCCGAATGGGATTTTAACAGCAGTTTGTTTTGGTACCATTTTAACGTAATCATAATAATCATAATTATCATATCGTAATAATAATAGAATAATAATAGTAATATCATTTATATACTGCTTATGCCATTTAAGACTCTAAGCTTACTTACTTTGTTCCTTTGGTTAAAATGCGACAAAAGAAGAAACCATTTCGTAATCATGTTTCCTTGTATCTTCTTTCAGGTCCATTCAATGGTACATTCAGGCCCATTCAGTGATACGTTCAGGTCTATTCAGTGGTATGGTCAGGTCCATTCAGTAGTATGTTCAGGTCCATTCAGTGGTATGTTCAGGTCCATTCAGTGATATGTTTATACGTGCAGTATAAAAATACAGGGACTGTATTTGGATATTTGGAACAACCCTCAAACGAATCTTAAACAGAGACTGGTGCAAAATGAGAACGAACGTCTCAGAGATTTGGCCCCGCGTTGGGTCTAGAGGGAAAAAAACAGATCCCCTACCTGTGCTCAGGGAAAAAAGCTCCCATGCACCGCCTCTCCTCCCCCCCCCCAAATTCCAGAAAAGTGCGTCCCACGTACTCCTCTTGAAGGTGTCTAATTTTTGCTTGACAGTTTCGTGGTTTTCGTGCTTTATTTTATGAATTTCAGCCCAGAAAGTTCCATGTTCTTTATCTTCTTTGAGGAAACACGCAAATAAACATTTTCTTGTTCACATTTTTCACGTCATGTGCATCTCTAAAACGTTTGAGATAGCACAAGATGTTAAACGTGTGAGTTAAAATACTTTATTCATTGTTATTTTGTAACTAACTAGATATTTTAGCAAAATTGTTGAGGGGGATGGGGGGGGGGGGGGGGCGGCACGGGGCTTGGTTCGCACGGAACACCGGAAACAATTGACGTTCCCTAATTTTCCACAGAAAGCCCTTCATACCACATATGATAGAAAACATGCCTTGATTATGAAGCCCCAAAGCCGAGGGGTTAATAAGGTTATCACGGTTGATTCGATTGCGGAGATACCATCAAACTAACCCCGGAATAGGAAATCAGTGGAAGGGGGCAGATATCAGATATCAGATCAAGCAGAGGGGAAGAAGATGGCCGAATAAAAAGCTCTGATTAATCTCTGTATGATTGCACTTGATTACTGCACGGTAAATATTGTCGATCGTACAGTTGCATGATGCTATTTATGGTTATTGCCAACCTAAATATGCAATTCACTTGCATTGCCAATTTTTATCTAAATCCTGAGTGATCCGATAAATGGTTCATAAATTCCACAATGGTGCTAGCAGTTTTACTTCTTAGTTTTTTTTTACATTAAAAAATATAGTTTGGCCTTGTGATGCTTTCTGAGTCTGCATTGTTTCACACCGGTAACTATAGTTTCACTCTGGTCGTCAAGGTTACACTCTGGTTACCATGGTTTCCTTCTCTGATCTCCAGGGTTTTTCACCCATGTTGCCGTCACGTCTTACACATATCATTGCCTAAGGGGGGAGGGGGGAGGGGCGTGGCCTAGCTAAAGTTTTGTTTCTCGTAAAAGCTTCTAGTTATGGCTTGATTAATTCCTATGCAATGTATGACCCGTAAGAGGAGTGAAGAACAAGGGCATCCCCCTGAAATTATATTACTGAAATTAATGTGTGATAGATGGATGCCCCCCTCTATCCCGGGCTAATTTGATTCCCTCTGCCCACCAGAGATATTTTGTAAATGGTATTAGCGCCGCTGAGCAGAGGTGCCCACGGGGAGCTGCGTTTTTAACTACCGAACCACATGTTAGGTTCTCACACTTGCCAACCCTTGAGTACTTCTGTACTAGAGTCTTTCTGTGTAATTTATTGAGTGCTGAAAAGAGTTACAATGGGATAATATAATTCTCGAATCTCTCCCTATCTGGTCTTTGAGATGAAGTTATGGTGTGAAACTCCGAGTTTTTATTTCCTTTGGGGGTTATATACACCTAAAGAATGGGCTGTGAGGAAAATACAACTCAGGAAGTGTTAAACGTGAACCTATTAAAATCACACAAGGCTGGGGAAACATTCAGGTATTCTGTCGGTGCACAGTCACACGCTACCCCACTCACAAACCACAGCACGTCCACACGCTACCCCACTCACAAACCACAACACGCCCACACGCTACCCCACTCACAAACCACAACACGTCCACACGCTACCCCACTCACAAACCACAACACGTCCACACGCTACCCCACTCACAAACCACAACACGTCCACACGCTACCCCACTCACAAACCACAACACGTCCACACGCTACCACACTCACAAACCCTTTCACTGTCACACGCTACAAAACTCACAAACCACAACACGTCCACACGCTACCACACTCACAAACCCTTACACTGTCACACACTACCACACTCACTGATTACAACACGTCCACACGCTACAAAACTCACAAACCACAACACGTCCACACGCTTCCACACTCACAAACTACAACACGTCCACACGCTACCACACTCACAAACCCTTACACTGTCACACGCTACCCCACTCGCAAACCACAACACGTCCACACGCTACAAAACTCACAAACGGCTGCACAGAAACACGCTACAACACTCATAAACCCTTACACGGCCACACGCTATAAAACTCACAAACCGCTGCGCGGCCACACGCTACAATACTCACTAACCACTGCGCGGCCACAATTACAATTTATAATGTTCACAATCTACTTCTGCACTCTGCCTTTATAAAGTCTGGCTTGAAGCAAGCTCAAGTTCCACTCTTTTGAATCGGAGGTCACAGTGTGAAGCCTATCTTAGCCCGAGAATATACCGGTTCAAGTGATTTTATTGACAATTCACATGACTTCAACGACTGGAGACATCTTGGAGTCTTGCACAGTTAATGCTCTAAATGAAAAGTGCTCTTTCATAAGCAGTGCCACGACCTGTCAAACCCTCAGTGCAAGTGAACAGATTTCCTGTAAACAACTTTGCAAAATATCGGGGTTCTTACACGTTGAATTTTTGTTCAAGCGATGAATTGCAATTAAGTATAGGCAAGATAATGTGACCTATCAAAACAATAGTCTGGACCAGCAACAGGTCACATTCCTACTCCCAAGAGATGAACTGCAATCAAATAGTGGCAAAATAATGTGACCTATCAAAACCATAGTATGGACAAGTAACAGGTAAATTCCTGCTACAACAGTCTCCAGCGAGATTCCGCCGATTATATATCAAAAGGAGGAAAGCATTCACACTGCGTATAATTTAAAAGACAAAAAACTTTCTTCAGTTCAAGAAAAAAAGGAAAACACAACACAGCAAGTATTATGCGCAGGTGCAGTAGAACGCCGGTATGAGGACCTATATGAGTTGAATTGGACTTTTCAGAATTATTACAATTGGGGATTTTCAATCCCCTAGTTTATTGCTTTCGTACGACTCGGTAACGTGTTTCCATATGTTTCCTTTTTTCGCCAAAACCTTGTCACGCGAACTCCTCTGAGACGGCTAGGGCTAGGAAGATCAAATTGGGCAGAGACATAGCATAGCATGTCTAGTTGGTCCAGCTCATTTTTTAAAAGAAATTCGTCAACAAATATATGCAGAAATGGACATTGAAATTTAAAATGTGAAAACCTTGTCACTCCTCTGAGAATTTTATGGTCAGGACGACCACATTTGGTAGAGACATAATGCAGGATGTGTAGTTAGTCTTAAGAAATTCATTAACATTTAACCATGTAAAAATAGGCATTGAAATTTTGCCGCTGACGCACATTAAAAGGAAGGCAAACGATTTGATTTCGCAGTTAAAGGAATTGCTATGATATCAGCATAGGCGTATTGATCGCCCGACTCTGTAGAATGAGAGCGATTACAGTATGTGTGCGCAAGTTGAAGTTGGCTGCAGGATTTGGATTTTTCCCAAAGAGTGATCAATTTGGCTCACTGAGAGAGGGTGATGAGACGTCGTTAAATCCGCATTTTCTTACCATGAGCTTAGAAAACGATTGACCAGTATCTCGAGAACGGTTCGAGATATAGCGATTTTGAGGTTATTTTCGACCTCTGGGCTTAAAAGGTTATATGTAAGAGGCACCTCGGTTACCTTGACCTCCTCGGTCATGGTCAAGGTAAAAAGCCGGAAGTTGATTATTATCTCGAAAGTGGTTAGAGATAGAGCGATTTTGAGGTTATTATCGACCGTTTGGTCCTAAAATGCGATATGTAAGAGGTACCTCGGTGATCATGATCTCCTCGGTTATGGTCAAGGTGAAAACCGAAAACTGACCATTATCTCGAAAACGGTTAGAGACTGAATAATTTTGAGCTTATTTGAGACCTTTTGGGCCTAAAAGGCGATCTGCAAGACGTACCTCAGTGACCTTGACCTCCTAGTTCCTAGTTAAGAATCCTATTTTTTGTGGCCCAAGTGTAATTTTAGCTAACCTGCAGCGAAAACCGTCTAGTTGCATATGGTCTTATTTGCGGCATTTTGCACTGTGGAAGACAATTCGAACCGAGACACTGAAAAGTGGTGTTGTTTAAGATGCGCTTGCGTTTGCCTTCCGGTGTAACAGGCTATCTTTCCCCTCTGTACAGCTTTGCCACCGGTGGAGGGGGGAGGGAGTCATACTAGGCTATCCCCCCACCCCCATCCTTCGTTAGAAAGTTCTTTGTGTTTTCTTAATATACTTTTTAGCATTTGTAGAGAACCCAGGTGGATACTCCTTGTCGCTAAGATTATCATAAATAATATTATCCAAGAAGCGTTTTCTTGCATGTTTAACTTTATCTTCCATTTAGAAAATGATACCAGGTGGTGAAAAAGCTTCCAAGTTTTACTTAAGGTCAGGACTAAATTTTATGCTGCAACTTAAAATTACCCGAGGTTTCTTATCGAGCTGTTTTAATCGCCTGTTACAACACATAAATAAAAATTAAAACAGGAGAGATATGGATTCGTTTCATTTCAATACAGCAACGATGTGATTGCCATTGGTAAATACAACAGGGATTGCACAATGAGATTAACCTGATTAATCTTGGTTATCACGGAGTCGGATATTACAAGGAGGATAAAGGCGGGTTGAGTTGTGCTTTTGACTCAGCAGCAGAAAGAAAATAAACGGAGAAAAAATAGGAGGAAACTAGAATGGCTGGAAGGGGGGAAGGGGGGTGAACAGGAGACCGAAAAAACAAACGGAAAAAAGTACGGGTAGGGGGAGCTAGCCTGCGTGCCAGGAAGCTGAATGGGGGACAAAAAATACCAGGTGGCCCGGAGGGGGGGGGGGGGGAGACTAGACTACTATAGCTCCTCCCCCCTCCGATGGAAAGCTGTACAGGAGGCAAGATATCTATTACACCGGTCTTATCATATATGTATATGTATGTATATTATACATATATACAAATATTAACATGCAAAACTGGCAGGGATTTTCAGGAGCATGGTTTCTTGCGCCTCTTCTACCTCTAGTTCATCCTTTAGAAAGAACTTCTCCAAGCAGGATTTCTGAACCTAAAAGTAATCTCCTTTACCGCGGCAAGTAAATCGCGCTTGAAGAAGTATCTGCTTCTGGCCATGCACGCGCCGTTATCATTATTTTATGGGATTATTGCCTCATTATCGCCCTAATTACATCAAAATCTTATCAAGCCCAATGACTAACTCGTGCGCAGGAGTTTTTGCTAATCACAACTAAAATTTTTTTGTTAATTAAAGCGAAAATGTTCAAGTCTATTTTTGTGGCCAAGGATGTTTGTCATCGTGAGTCTTTACGTTAGCACTATATTTTAACTGCCACGGAAGCACCCAACTCCAAAATGTAGAAAAACATGAATATATTTTGAAACAGATAAAATTTAAGGTAGAATTGAAGGTAAGTACTAAAGATAAGTACTTAAGGTAAGTACTTAAGATAACTAATTACTGTAAGAGGAAGTACAATAAATTCTAAATATCGGGAAAATATCATATTTTCATCTAACAGAGGAGGGAGGTTTGTTCTAGATTTTTCTTGATTTTTTGTTTGAAAATGTATTACAGTGTATATGGGCCACTAACAATATAGTGCACATCAGGACTACACCATGAGGTGTAACTGGTAACGCGCAACAATATGGTTCACATTTGGACTATTCCATGATTTGTACCTGGTAACATACAACAATATGGCGCACATTTGGTCTGGGGTGCACCTGGTAACGCACAACAATAAATCGCACAGTTGGACTGGTCCACGAGGTGTACCTGGTAACGCGCTTTCTAACGGGCCTGTGTTCTCCCTGTGCATGAATGCCTCATGAATGATTGATATCCAGCTAAAGCAGGTGTGAAAAACTTGACAAACACTTTTCTCCCCCTTTTTTTTTGGTTGTGTTCAGTTAGCGAGTTTTTTGCGGTAACGTTAATTGACTTTGACACGGACGTATTGCGACAGTGATGAATGGCGTCCGTATTCCTTGCTGTCGCAATAGGCTTACAAGCGCCTTTAGGGTCCCTTCCCGGTGATATATTAGGGATGTGACAATGCGCGGATTGCAAATCAAAGGATTCCAGATTTGTTTCAGCTTTCTGTGACGTCAGTGTAACTGAGTAAAGTGAGTCTTAAAGGTATCTATAAAATATTTTAAAATAGTTTAAAATAAAAAAAATAATGACCTTTTTAAATTTGCAAGGTAAATATGGAGAAAATGATTGTCACTACGCCATGACTCAGGGGAAAGAAAATTAAGACCGCTCTGAAATGTGAGCAAAAACGAGACTGGTGTAAATAGTCCTTGTAGAGAGCAAAATCACATCAGAAGCAAAAACCTTCACAGTGCTAATTAACGGGCTGTTACTCAGATTCAGTTTTAGGAGGGAAAAACCGGAAGCACTTCACACAGTGATGATATGATTGGTTCCCGGCGTGCCCTTTCTGGAAAGACTTCTTCCTGTCCCGATTTTCAAAACGAAAAGGGATTAATTCGATTCCGTTACTTGTTCAGGGTTCATTTTCAATACAGTAATTTACAAAGACGATTTACAACTGTTGCTTTTCTTTTCAGGCGTCGCTGTACAGTTTTTGTTTCATTCCCTTACCCAATAAATATTGCGACGTTAGGCAGCGTTGGATATACGTCGCACTCGACGTTTACCCTCCACCGTTGGATAGACTTCGATAGTCTGATGTCTAATCAACGTTACGTAAAAGTGGACATTTTAATCGAAATGGAAATAGAAACAACGTCTATCTCCCAACGTTATATAGACTTCGCAAAGACCTCGAAACAATAATAATCTAGAATCCCCATCTTGTGTGATCACCCTCTATCACAGCCATCCTACCCTTCCGTCATCCGGTAACGCAGGATATGTATCAAGTTGATTTCCATAAATATTTTTTTTCAAAAGTAGGTGGGAAAAACTTTCGCACTCCTGAAATTCTCATGTTTTACGTCCTTGTTTCGGTATATATACGCATTCACCTGTCACTGGCTACCATTTCTGGTGACCGATAACATGAGGAGGTTGTTGCATTCTATGTCTATGTAACGTCGATTTTTTTGACGTCTATTTAATGTTGCACCAAGAACGTTAATTAGATCTTGGAGAAAGTTTTGGTTGCGACCAAATGCGACATCTAGACAACGTTGCTTGCCCAGTGTCAACTGAACGTTGTATCAAAGGCGTTGGTGAGACATTTATCATGGTCGCGGCCAATCACAACCCAAGTGCAGCCAGAATTAATGTTGTAGTTTGGTCGTGCAGCTTCGCCATGGAGAAAGATGTGCCCGACACCTGGTCAGCACAGACTCTAAGTTTTAATGTTACACAGTTACACAGACTAAGATGGACTTGCGCTTGAGCTGTTACTCGACTTGGACAGTATCATGCTGCTATTCGGCATTCTACAGCATAAAGTTGTTATTCGACTTTCGACAGCATAACGCTGTTATTCGACGTTCACATAACCTTATTTCGCAACTCATAAGCAACGATGCATAAACACACCAGCAACTAGCCACTTTCCCCGAAACTAAGAAAAACATTGCTGTTATAAATTAAGATTAATTGCTGGAACAACACGTACAGAATGTTTGTACACTTGCGGAAAAAATTTGCGTGTAGCAAAAAAAATCTTCACTAAATCAACATTTCCCTTGAAAGAAAGTAGGTTTTTTTTCACGGAATCACTACTGACTTAGCATATCAATGATTCTATTAAGGCCCGTTGATAAAGGAAGCTCGGTGTCGCCCTCCATTCATCTTGTAGGTGACATTAAGGCCTTCCTTGTTGTTGCTGCTCAGTCGAGGAACTGAAACTCCGAGTGCCTCATTATCGTGCGTCGCACTCCAGCCTCGGGGCCCAGTTTACAATCATTTGTTTACCAACGGATCTACTTTGTTCCGCTTCCATGTAAAGAAAAGCAAAGCCAGTACTTTTTTTTTGCTGCAGAAATATGATTTACAGAAAAAAAGCAATTGAATATTCGCCGCATCTTTATTTGCTGGAGTGTTGCCACGCTTGCGGCTGTAATCAATGCGATATTCTATTTTAAAACGAATAGCTTCGAAAAAAGTTCTTCCCACTGTTTAGATTTGGTCATTTAGCTCCTTTTTTTTTTGCAGAGTACGCATAACGACACATGCTTAACTCACACTCTCGTCGAATCAAACGTTCAGCCGACGCCATCTATTTCATTATCTTCAAACTGTTACTCTGATCCTGTTTTTCAGGTTTACGGATATCTCTTTTTTTTTAATTTCAGCATCAGCTCTTTTGATTGGCTGACGATGTTGGCACAAAAACAGATACAAGAACAACTCAGAATTTAGGAATAAAATCCAGGAACTTTGGTCCCGACCAAATAACAACATCTTACACCTACTTGTGGTTTGGTCACAACCGGAAATATGTTTTCTATAACGATGACTCAGTGTTATCTGTAAGTCGCGATAAAATAAATATTCCGGGCTTCTAAGAAACGTCTTTTTGGTAAACGGAGTTTTGACGTTAATCACGCAATGCTGACTGGATTTTTGCACCTCTGTCGCGACCAAAGACCAACTTTCTCAGAAACCTTTTCGACATCTTTGGTGCACCGCTGAACAGATGTGAAATTCGCATCGTGGGTTGTTTAGGCGTTGCTGTTTGATCGCGCCCAAACATTAACATTTTCAAGCATAGCCTTTGTCTCGATGTCGGAAAATAGAAGTTGTTTAGACGTCCGTATTACAATAATCACCACTCCACCACAATAGTGTTAGCCGGAAATGTACGCCGTAGTGGATCGATTAGAAAATAAGCAGAATTAAAGATGCAAAATATCGGACTTTAAGTTCATAAAAATATACAAAAAATTGAGGCCACAGATGTCCACATAGACTGTTTTTTTGTCTTGACGTATGTATAAAGTCGCATTCCCGACGACTGCCCAGTGTTTCACCTCTAACGTCTGTACATTTCATAAAAGATGTTGCTACGATTTTCACAACCAAGTCCCGAGATTGATCCGATGTCAGGTCGCGACGTGAATACCACGTTTTTACAATGTCGAATGATTACTAGGCTCGGACAATTGAAATAAAAAGTGTCGAACGCGGCCTACAATAAGAACGGCTGTGTTATGCTGTCATTTACCTAGCGGGTAGCCTAAATCGGTGAAAAGAAGAAAATTAAATAACCAGAAACAAGAAGAACGTAACTGTTTTGTGCAATACATCGTCCTCAAACATCTTTCTTCATTCAGTGAAGAGATTTGATTTCTCGAAGTCAAGAGGTTTTTAAGATTAAAAATATGAGAGAAGGGACAAAAAAGATTAAAATCTCTAGCAGTTCAAATAACATCAACCCTACAGGATATTATTTTCCATATAATGTTTCACTTTTATGTGCTATGTTCTTGTTATGTTTAGCCATTAAATGCATAAAAGCATTCTGGCGGCTACAAGCAATCTGACGCGTTTTCAAATTGCTTGCTTTGTTTTTGACCGCCGCCTTCAAGCAAAACAGTGCTAGTTGATAGATAGAAAGAAAAAAACAACGATCTTTGAGATTTTTTTTTACTCTTGGGTGTGAGTAATTATTGATGAAATTGCTGATAGTGTTAGGTAATCTTGCATATCTAGGAATTGCACTCTACAAGCAATCATTCTGTGAGTTGTAACTTCCACCAAATCTCGTTGCAGCGCGAAATAAACGTTAACGGCGCGACACTTCATCTTAATTGAATACTGGAGGTTTATCATTTTCAGGCTCTCTTTTTTTTCTACTCAAGTGTGAAAACTTAGATCCCAGTTTACGCGTACTTGTATTAACTATATTAGAACGAATGTAGCAAATGACATCACGGAAGTATCCGTGTCAATTCTCCAGAAGTAGACACTCTATATGAAGGCATTTTATGAAGCCACAGTTTCGCATAAATGAGACTTACCGTTGTGTGGCGTTAACAAATTCAATTAGAGATTACTTACTGTCTAGACTCGCATGCCCAATAGCTTACACCTCACAAAAACACCAGCTCTTCAATCAAACTCACAGAATAGCAATTTACTTGTTTTCGTAGAGAGGTCCATCTTACATGTAGAGTGACATATAGGGGTCATCTCCAAACTTTTAGGAGTGGCATACAGGGGTCATCTCCAAACTTCTCGGAGTGACAAACAGGGGTCATCTTCAAACTTCTTCGAGTGACATACAGGGGTCATCTCCAAACTTCTCGGAGTGACATACAGGGGTCATCTCCAAACTTAAATTCTCGCATTCCCAGCAATAATAAGTGTTTAAAAATGAAATTTTGATTGATTCTTTTTTCGATAGTTGTCTTTACGTAAATTTGAGACGAGCAGTTCACTGTAAAAATGAGACCAAAAATGGAAATATAGCCCTGTATTCTACGCATAATGTCGGACTCTGTTTACTTTGTGGGCGCGCAAAAATGTAGAACTTATGACCTCACCTCCCTCGCCGATGGCTAGAACATTAGGGAACGGAAAGCCACAGCCTCGCTTCGTGTAGACGGATATCACAACTGACGATTTTATGGATGGTCCCTTACGATTTTATGGATGGCTCCTTACGATTTTATGGACGGTACCTTACGATTTTATGGATGGTCCCTTACGATTTTATGCATGGCTCCTTACGATTTTATGGATGGCTCCTTACGATTTTATGCATGGCTCCTTACGATTTTATGGATGGTCCTTTACGATTTTATGCATGGCTCCTTACGATGTTATGGATGGTCCCTTACGATTTTATGCATGGCTCCTTACGATTTATGGATGTCCCCTTACGATTTTATGGATGGTCCCTTACGATTTTATGGATGGCTCCTTACGATTTTATGGATGGCCTTTCATGTGACAGTCTCAAAAATTCAACAAGCTTTGCAGCTTGCAGCCAAACAATAACATGAGCTGTCACAGGGTCCCAAGAAAGGAAATTGTGTTGTTTTGATATTTCTAGCTATGAGGATAGCCGGAAGAGTAACTGAGTCCTGGCCCTGGTTGGTGGGTTGGGGCGGGGGTGGGTGGGTTCGTACAAACCTAAATTTAACGCACAACCACACCACCCCCCTCCCACCTACATTCTGAAATCACTATTTGAACGCAACACTCGTATATGGAAAATGACGCCCATTCAACCTCATTTACATCGGGCATAACTTTAAGACTGTGCACTTCTCGGCAATTTGTTGTCATAATAGCACTCTATTTATTGGACTCGTTATGAGCGAGGCTTTTGATTCAGGCACAGAACTCGAAAAAACCAACTGCATTTCGAGGCCTTTCTTCACGCATCCAAACACGACTGCTTGCGGTACCAGGGGGTGGGGTGGGGTGGGTGGAAGGGGGGTTGGGGGGGGCTGGGGGGTTATTGCATTTACTGGTTTTCACCGATTTGCTTTTGTGAAATAAATTAGGAATAATGTCAATTTTCCATTATCTCGTTTCGTCTTTATTTGGCATGAGGTAATAAGAAAAACGGCTGAGAGAACGAGGGAAAAACCACAACTGAAAGTGCAATGGCAAATATGTCAACTTGTTCTAAGCCTGAACTAATTTCATCGGCCCAGTAAACCTTCTAGGGTCGATTTGAGCTTGCGTCGTCGAGCAGATCAAACCAAAACATTAATTCCTGTTGTACTTTGGTTGTGACTGGTCGCGACCACAGGTCAACGTCTGACCAACGTCTTTGACATAACATTGAACAGACATTGTATAAGCAATGTTGTTTAGACGTTGTTTTTGGTCACAATCAAAACCATACTCCAACGTTTAATCAACGTATTTGGTACACCGCTGAATAGACGTCGGAAAATTGACGTTGGATAGGCGTCGAAAAATCCGCGTTGTATAGACATCGGACTCACAGCCAAAACACACCTCTTTGTGTTATCGCTCACCGGAAATGGTAGCCATGACAGGCAAATTTGAAAGTTAGACCGATAATTTAATGAGGACATAGAATATGTCTTACTTTCGAAAATATACATGGAAGTCAACTTCATACGCAACCTGCGTAACCAGATGACCCCGAGGTTGGGGCTACTGTAATAGAGGGTGACTACACTATGACTGTAGCTGTCTTGATGATAATTCTAGATATTTTCGCTTTGCCGATATTTAAGTACAAACTTTGCGCAACGTTGATTAGACGTCTATTCGACGTCGGAAGGTAGACGTTGCTTCCACATCCATAAAAAACCAAAACCCAACGCTGCTTCGATGTCGTATGCCACGTTTCTCCTCGTTAATGCAACGTCGCAATGTTTACTTGGGATTTTCCATTCTCAAGGAAGGGAACTGCTTCTTTTTCTGAACTATAGAAAATCGTGTCATTTTTTAGATTGAGAATACTTTACATTAGCTAGATAAGAAAAATTGATTTCCTGAAATCCTAGTTCTTTCGTTTAAATCACGGGTTGGTGACAGTATCATATGTGTAGCAATCATTTACCAGCAGTAATACCGGAATCGTACCAGAGAGTATTATGAGCATGATATACACAATGACGTCATTATATGAGAATAAACTGGCATGATGAATATGTGTGAAATAAAAATAGAGTAAAAGCGATATTTATACCAATGAACAAATATTAGGAAACTCTGACAATTTACAAATAAGATTGATTTAGAAATTATCCAATAAAATTATATCCTTGGAAATCTGGAATATTTTTTTTCCTACTACCTACTTGTTCACCAAAAGACAGCTATTTTTTCAATCCTAAGCGGTTGGAAGCAGCACGGTACTGACGCGGTACAAGGCTTCAGAAGGGAACTTGCGGGGAATGGAGAAAGGTGGTGGGTACAATTTCTTAAAATATGTGTCAGTAAGATTTAGAGATCGCATTGTAGGGTTAAAAAAAGGTTAGGTCGAAAATATAGCAGAATGCCAGAATGCGTTTTTTATACGTTAAAACCAGCTCGAAAGTTTTTTTGCGGAGAAATTCTGGCGGTTGAAAGAGTTTCCACAATGGTTTCTCATATATGACTCCACATGCCTGACTAAATCACTCACATCCATAAAGTATTTATTTAAATTCTTATAAGCGAAACAGTTTTATCGCTGTGTGGAAACTTATTTCTGCCGTTCGAGTAATAAGGTGATTTCCAAGCAGCTATTTTCAGAAAACATTAACAGAAAACCAAATTTTTAAAACCACATCATCAAATCCAGCAAACAACCGACGTCTTTTTTGGTTGAAAAAAGGTTGGATTTTGGTCGCAACGACTTCAAAACCATATTCTGACTTATTCCTCCAAACCCGACTATACCGACGTCGGTTTTCTGACGTCATTCCGACGTTGCAAAAACGGCCAAAAAGCGATGAGCATTTATTGTCGCTCACCGGAAATAGAAGTCATTTTGAAAAAGAGGAAGAAAAAACGTAAATTTTACGTGAAAATTTTTTAATTTTGATGGCGCGTCGGCATTTTTCTTCCTAGATTGTAAAAATTTACATGGAAAATGCTTTCGTATGTATTTCATAACAGCAGTTGAATGATTACTCATCTATTAATTATATAACTATAGTTTGTTTCAGGTCGGAATCCGACGTCGGTTCCAATCTCATATACAACCTAAAACCGACTTAATTCCGACTTCGGAGTTCGGAGGTCGGAACCCGACGTCATTCTGACGTTGAAAACCCGACGTCGGTTCCATTTCATATACAACCAAAACCGGCACGTCAGTCCGACGTCGGAAACGTCGGGTCATGACGTCGACCCGACGCCATTCTGACGTCTTAATGTTTGCTTGGAAGCGATTTTTCATAGGTGGCGTTAGAGGAAAAGTTTTACCAGGGGAAAAATAGTAATGGTGGTGATTATGATGTGGACATTAGCGCCTTACAGTCTCCAAATATCGCCCATTTCCCTAAACCAGGGATTTGTTGACCTAAATTCATGGACAAGAAATAATACGGGGTACAGAACTGGAGAAATGTTCGGAGAATATCTGAAATAAAAGCTGACTTTCTCCATGAAGTGTTAAAAGCCTCACCAATCATTCATCCATCTATGTTCATCAGTTTCTATTCACTTCATTTATGAAACGTGTAAAACGAAATAAGCGACAATTAAATGTTTAGCGGCAGGTTTTGTATTATCGCTCACAGCGGAAAATCACGGGGGTTTATTCAATTTGCTCATGTTAAAGTGTGGTTTTGAAAAGAGTGCAAAAAAAGCAGAATATAAAAGAATGAGATGTCAGCAGCTTAATTGTAAAAATATTACGGATAAAAGGCATTTGTTTGGAAGGTTATATTTATACGGCTTTGCCGCCTTTGATAGCAGGAACAAGCTGGGTAATCAAATGCCTGAGAACACCCATTCGCCAATTACGGGGAGGGCCGGGGATCGGGGGGAGGGGTTGGAGGTTCTAAAAACATGCTATGAAAATCAATTTATAAAAAATAAGGGTATTTGGGATAAAAAGTTAAGCACAACTCCCTTTCACCTCTTCTTAGACGACCATCTTCCGCCTGCCGACCCCCCCTCTCCTATCCTCCAACTGCCCCAGATACTCACGGAGTCGTCTCACTGCGATCGTTGCATCAAACAATCTGTCTGATGTTCCCGCATCGCTTTGTAATGAAGCCATGCAGCGGGCTTACCATTTATGTTTCTGTTGCTTTAATCTACCGCAGCATTTCATTGCTGGTGTATAAATAATGCCATAATTCAAAACTGAAGCCTTCACTTTTTCGTGTACCCAGAAAAAGACAGACTTACTCCTACTTTCATGAAGAAATGATTGGAAAGAATCCGTTAGTGAACGTCTGCCTTCCACTAAACATTGGGACGTCGGGAGAACGTTTAAGTAATTCTTTGTAGCGTACTATGATTTTCTCTAACTCTCCGACTCTAAGAGAGTGAGAGAGAGAGAGAGAGAGAGAGAGAGAGAGAGAGAGAGAGAGAGAGAGAGAGAGAGAGAGAGAGAGAGAGAGAGAGAGAGAGAGAGAGAGGGATGAACTGTGCCAAGTTGTATGCCGATTTTTGAGAATATACACTAAAAGTGAATTCGCACATATTTTTTTGTTACGGACTCCACCGACCGATGAGCAACGCCGATAAACAAACGGTGCCTGGCTACCGTATGCCAATCGCCGAATCGTTAACCGTAAAAGTTAATATTTATGAAACGTCGCATGTTTGCTGGGCAGCATCACACATAAGTGGAGGTGCCGAGTTTATACTCTGTCACTCAACAGACCTTGTCTCTTGGGATTGCCACTCTTGCAACGTTTACACAACGTTACTTACTAGCGGTCGTGTTAAATAAAGTTAACTGCACAGGTAACCAATACCGTTAACTTGCCCTGTAACTAAAAGAACTTTTGAAAATTGATTTATAAATTTTACTTTTATGTTAAAACTAAATCTTGTAAAAATGATTTGTGTAATTTAGCTAAATGAGCTGATTTCCCTTGTGCGGTTTACACTTAACTGGGCAGTTAACTTCTGTGAATACCAGCCCCGGTGTACAGTTAACTGCACACTTAACTTCCGTAATACCAGCCCCGCTGTACAGTTCACTGCACCGTTAACTTTTGTGAATACCGGTGTAAGGAAACGTTTTGACCCTCAAAATAAATCGACCCCCGGTCGATTTGTTTTAAAACAAACAGGCCTCCGGTCGATTTGTTTTAAAACAAACAGACCCTCGCTGAAATGTTTTAACCCCCTTATTTTTTGTTGATTTCTTTATTTCTTTCCACATTTGGCCACCTTATTAGTTTCTTTAATTGAAATAAAAACTGTATCCATGAATAACAATTTATTTAGTAACTACCATCTACATTTTCAAACACGAAAGCAATTCCAAAACCACTAGCATACAGTCACCAAAAAATCTGTCCAAGTTCAATAATGGTATTTCAAAGGCTCAAAATAATAATTTTCTACATCAAAAGGTAGAAAATGCTTAAAATAGTATTTAAAAACCATTGCACTTATTTTACTTCCATTTTATATTTAAACATGGTTGTTGGGAGGGGTCATTTTATTATAGGGGAGGTCTGTTTGTTATGGTGGGCTTTCCCAAAACAAATCGACCGGGGGGGGGGGGGGGGCGGGTCTGTTTGTTTTAAAACAAATCGACTGGGAGGTCGATTTCTTTGGGGGTCAAAACGTTTCATTACACCGGGGCTGAATGTCAGAAAGGAAATTGACAAATTTTTGTATTTTAACAAAATAAATATATCTAATCGTCGGTTTATCAACGTCTGTCTAACGTTGCTGTCTTAATCTATCGTCGGGAAATAAACGTTTCCATTTCTGTGACGTTGATCCAAAGTGGTTCAAAACGTACATGCATTAAAGCGTATACGTTTGAAAATTTACACGCCTGCGATTGTAAGCTCAAAATACTTTCTCCAGTGCTGTTTTATTTATCACAAGTTACAGAGATAGTACCAACCCACTTCACCATACCTTAAAGTAACCAAGAACAATATATTCGCCATGACAGGTCAGACATTATATCCTCTGAATGTCGCTCGTGATGCGGTCACCCCCCCCCCCCCAAAAAAAAAAAACAACAAAAAAACTAGCCAGGCTTTACCGACACTCGCACGATTTTTCTGTCAGGCATCGGCTATGGACAGTGTGATGGTTGCTGGAAATTAGAGGAACAGACGTCGCGAGCACGCCATTTTTGGTGGTCTCGTGCCGGGTATCCACTTTACTCAGTAAACATTTCAACGTCGATGCAACGTCGCTTTGAGGTTTCGATGTCCACCCGACACAGCCACAACATTAGCTCTGGTTGTCCGAAGCTACTAAATCATCGCTTTCCCGACGTCTATACAAACAACCATTAGCAACCAAAAAAAAAACCCGACTTTGATCCGACGTCGGATGGGACGTCTATCCAACGTTGTTCCAACGTCGCAATGTTTTATGGGTAATTACCCGCAAGTTCCGCATGCCGAGTCGAATGGCAGCAATTATGAGATGGTTCATGGATGCCACATTGTCTGCCATTCTTAAGACTTCAACAAAAGAGGAAGTTGTTTTTATTTTTATTATTTATTGGGTTCTGTTTTTAATGCCTCTCTTTGAAATCCGACATGAAGAGAAAGGCAGTACAGAAATCGAACCTGAATGCAAAAAAAAAACAAACAAACAAACAAACAAAAAAAAAAAAGAAAAAAAAAAAAAAAAGAAAGAAAAAAAAATCGTGCAAGCTGGCTGCAGTGTCGTTGCGACCGCTCTAAGTAGTATAAGACACGCACGGGGAGGCACCCTCACAATCACACCACCACAGCGGGGCTGTGGCAGACCGCACAAGTTAATTTGTTCGCGGAGCCATGGTGTTGGGGAGGGGAGGGGAGGGGAGGGGGGGTTCATTGAGAAAAGAAGCGAAAGGCTGCAAGACCCTGGGCGGTTGTCTTTAACTAGATGACATGGAAATTTTGTTATTTTTTTATTTGTGAATCGAAGAGCGAACCCCGCGCAATGTATTTCTGGATCCCCCCATGGTTAATTAGACCGCCGTGATTATTTCTCATGCTAGTTTATGATTAATACGACATATAAGGCTCTCGTGCTGTCACTGTCATGAAACCTTATCGACTAATTAACAATTAGTGTGATGCCTTGTGCCAGAAGTTTATATCATGTGAAGGTTTGTGTCTACTTACCGGTTGTAAGATGTTCTGCAGAAAATGAGGTGTATCCGAAAATAGTGACCATAATTACCACGCGCACTACTTTTTCAGCTATCATGGTAGCGTGATGCATTATCCAGTGTTAACCTCAATAAAAATAATTATGCAGCAAGCTTATAACATTCCAGTTTTTTAGCAATGACTAATATGAGGCAAAATATTCTTATTCTAATTTACAATGACTTGTTTTTTGGCTTGTGTTGAAATGCATCCAAAGGTATACACCACATGTATAGCGACATGATATATGTAAAGTTCACAGTATCACAAATATTTTATATTTTATGCCTAATCTCTCACAATATATCCATCTGAACAAGTTTAAATTTAGGCGTGAACTTCTGAAAATTTAAATTATTTCAGTAGTGCATTAATAACATATAAGTAATATGTTATATTACACCGTCAATATGAAATAATAAATATATCTACACTGCATAAAAACGTAGAACAAAACAAGCAATTGTAAAAAAAAAAATTATCTATACACACAGACATGCACGATTAGCAACAACATTGAATACACCACCGCCTTCAATGCGTTGCCAATATCCCGAAATTTCAAGCAAATGGTGTATATATGGGACTCAATGCCAACCAACACAGAATGCCAATAGCATGTCTGTCTGTGAAAGATTGCAGAGCTTTGGCAAAGGCACTTAATTAAAGCACTCGCTCTGATCTATGCATAGCGCTCCGTGGAAGCGAGCCAAACGACTTCTTTTGATTAGAGAACGGGACATGCTATCCCTACACGCCCCCCCACCCCTCTCCACCCCTTTCACGACGATACCACTTGTCGGAATAAATCGCAAATACTTTTTGTCTTGAGAAAACATCGCTCGCTGACTGCTGCAGTACGATTCCAGTTTTCACGAAGACTTATTTAAGAGCAGGGTTGACGTAAATGTTTTTGCACTGTGGCGGGATTTTAAAAGCGGACTATCTGACTAGTGCTGCCTTAAAAACATGTTATTCAATCCGTGTCATGGTTTTTATGTGTATTTCGCATTGACACGAGTTCTTAGCTTTTTTTTTCTTCTTTTTACCAAAACAAGCAATTCCCATGCCTCAAACAATCTCTCACAACTGGATACACAGTTAGGCTGTTTTGATTTAGTTTCGCGTGGCTATTTTTTTTCTAAGAATTGAGTGGTGCCCATAAAGTGGGCAAATGGAAACGACCCTATAATTCAGCCCACTCGAATAACTGTGCGACTACTCCAGCTCAAATCCATCTTTAATTTTTTTCTCCTCATTTAGCTTTTGCAGTATTTTTTTTCCATATCATTGATTTGCAGAGAAACGCATGATGTTTTGTTTACCCCTGATTTGGCACTGTCTTGTCATATTATTCGTATTTCCTGAATTGAGAACCGTTCCCTCAGTTTGTTTTGTTTTTGTTTTTGATTTGCATAATAAGACACCAACTCGGTCCGTAATTATGCTGCTTCAGGGCAAAACGTGGCTGCGAATCGTGGTGAGTCCACACTAGCTCAGGCAAGAGACCACCCAGTAAACATTGCGACGTTATATCAATGTTAAATAGAGATCCCACCAGACGTTGGATCAACGCTGGCTTTTTGTCTTTTTTTTTTTTTTGTTTATGGAAGTGCACCTTCCGATGTTGGATAAACGTTGATTACCCGACGTCTAATCAACGTTGCGTAAATGTTGCAAATGGAAGTTGTCTCCCGGCTTTGTATAAACGTCAACAAAGCGACGTTGCATAGATGCAGAAAAAATTTAGAATCACAGTCTAGACAGCGACATGCTGTGGTCACCCGTCCGTCACAACACCCCTACCCTTGGGTGGGGTGGTGGGTGGGGAGGAGGGGGTGAAGACTCGGAGATACAACAGCCTCAAAAATACGAATCAAATTTTAAAAAAAGAAAGAAAATGATTTATGAGTGAAGAAAGCGATATCGCTTATATCACGTGAAGACTTATAACAGTTTTTCTAAAGCCATCATGATGCTGGGTAGCCTCCGATCCCTGTCCTGGAACAGTCATGCATTTTTATTTTAAATTGGTCTGATATTCCATCGAAGTTTTAACTCGCCAATTCATTAACGCTGTTCTTAATTCGGCTCTCCTCGTAAGATGGCAAGAGTAAAGAACCATCTTACATTTCCCCCCTGATTTTATTGCTAAAATCTTCTAGCCTAAACTTTGTTCATTGAGAAAAAAAAGACAGGAGTTTTTCTTTTTCCCAAGCATAAGATAGATAACGAGGCGGGAAGGTCGCCAGTGATCAAGGCCCTACTCCCTTTATTGAGAATGATCCAAGTCATTTATATTCGGGAGAAATGAAGAAGCTCTTCGTTTACCACAGATCCTCTCTCTGAGCGTCCCTTTTTATGAGGGCCCACCGTGTCACGTTTGATGCTGGGTGTGTCGCAAATTGAAGACAGCCAGGTCCTTATTATAAGCTTGATTCATATCCTCCCTTCAAGCCTGGTTTTGACATCCGATAATGCCCGCCTGCAAGCGGCATCTATTGGAAATCACTGACAAGGAGCACCCGTTGCTGTAAGCGGCTGATATAGCGCTGTAAAGCAGACGGTAACGCAATTTTTAGAAAGACAATACAAAACGGCAATCCATGAAGTGCGCAAGCACTGGGAGAGGGTTGTACTGATCGTACCTCAATGATATAGCCATTGGGTGACGTCACAAACTTTGTGACATAACGACGTCGTTAAACTAACGTTTTATTTCGTAAAACGAGCTTTTACGAGTAAAAGCGCAATTCGCGTTCTCCACTTTTAATGGGTTCCCTTCCAGTAATATTTACCACGCAATATGAAAAAGAAGTAGTAGGAAAACGACAGTTCTGGAACACCCCCTCCCCCTCCCCCTCCCCCCTCCCCTCCCTCCCCCCTAGGGGTCGACTGTCAGAGGTGAGGACCCCCCCCCCCCTAGGGTCGACTGTCAGCGATGAGAACCCCCCCCCCGGGGTAGTAAAATTTTTGCGATTTTAGTATAGTTATCCGTTTCAGACGATTCTAAGCAACTTTGGTTTTGAGGACCCCCCCCCCGGGCTGAGAAAATTTTGTGATTTCAGCATAGTTATCCGTTTCAGACAATTCTAAGCAACTTTGGTTTTGAGGACCCCCCCCCCCCCGGCTAAGAAAATTTTTTTTGTGATTTTAGCATAGTTATCCGTTTCAGCCGATTCTAAGGAACTTTGGTTTTGAGGACCCCCCCCCCCCCCGGGGTAAGAAAATTTTGTGATTTCAGCATAGTTATCCGTTTCAGACGATTCTGAACAACTTCGGTTTTGAGGACCCCCCCCCTCTTACTTAAAATTGCGATAACTTTCGTTATAGTTGACCGATTTGTATCAAAATTTCACTGTTTGATTCAGTTTTATGTAAACTTTTGTTATAAAGTAATCATAGGCTAGTTGCGCAGCTGGCTGTATGCATATTTATAGCATGTAGCCATTTTAACTTAAAACTGGGATAACTTTTGTTATACTTGACCGATTTACCTGGAAATTTCGCTGTTTGATTCAGTTTTCTATCTAGTTTTGACATAGTCATGGGCTATTTGCACAGCTGGCTGTATGCATATTTATAGCATGTAGCCATTTTAACTTAAAACTGGGATAACTTTTGTTATACTTGACCGATTTACATGAAAATTTCACCATTTTGTTCAGTTATTTCTTGTGTTATTTCGCGGATGAATACCATTTTGGCTTGACCGCTAGATGTCTCTGCGGTACAGCTCTACAACTGTATGTGAGACATTCTGCTGAGTCAGCAATTTTCACGAGTTTGAACAAGTTACACACCATATTTTGATTGCATCGAAGTAGTATAAAAGCAGACTTTTTTGTTCTGCTTGGAAAAACTTGGACAAACTTTTATTTTTGGGTTTTTATGACTCTATGACATTATGTGACAACATGTGACTGTGACATTATGTAATCTATGACATTATGTGACTCTCTGTGACTTTTTTTTAACATAATAGCCATATTTCTATGTCTATTTTAACTATTATTATTATGCTAATATTTAATTAGTCATATTTCAATGGTTTTATTACAATAACCACACGCACACACAGCATAGGAATAAGTACATGAAAGGTCTCAGAGTGTGGGGAAACCAATCAATAAATTTCAGAGTGCACCCGTTCAGAGCGTGGGAACGATCAATAATTTGAGAAGGAATGGGATTTTCCCTACGTTAAGTCCAATGTTATGTTTTATGTTATAGTAGTTGGAAAATGGTGCAAACTTTAGCAAATGTAGTTTTTGACAACATATGATATATAAAATAAGTTTTAGCATTTTACCATGGTACTTATTCAAATATTCTAAAGTTATAGTGGTGCAGAAATGGTGGTTCTAGACCAACTTTAACAAATTTAGTTTTTCACGTTTCAAACAATTCTACCACTTGGTTGGTGGGTTGATTGTTGGAAAATGGGAAGTGAAAATGTGGATAGTTATGTAGGAAAACTGCGCCCATTCAAACATGTGTTCGAATGGCAAGCC